>CM019754.1:33856274-34238793 GCA_009761765.1 Phenacoccus solenopsis | reverse complement strand
AAAAAAGTTCATGGGGGGTCAGACCCCTCCCCCCCCCAAAAAAAAACGACTATTATGAGCATGAATGCAAAAAAGGGAGAGAGCATTGAAAAAAAAGAACATAGAGGAATAATTATGTTGAATGAAAAAAAAAATCAAAATTATTGAAAAAATACCAAAAATGAAAAAAGTCAACGAAAATGAAATAAAATTGCTGAGATATGAAAACAAAAATTTTCAAGTCCAAAAATGTCCGCTCTCATTCCTCGTTCGAAAGAAATCGATTCACTATGAACTGAATATAAAGAGATCACGTTGAATATACATTACCTAATTGATAAAATCATGTGGTGGCTCGTACGTACCTGATTGGAGGGGACAGAGGATGCTGAGAGGTAACTGAATTACATTTTTTATGCTGTAAAAAAAATGAATACCTATCCCTAAACTTTTTTCAAGCCATTAAATTTTTTTTAGAATACAATAATTTTTATGGCATCGGTGTTAATCTCAAAACTTGTTGGAATCTTCTCTTCGCTAAAGTAAAAGAAAAAAAAATGATTATTTCAATAATCGAAATTTTTTAATAAATTACTCCAATACTCTTAATCTAAATCCTTGTTTCTTCTTCATCGGGCAAAATTTTTTTATATTTGCACATATTCTCTTATTTGAGGGCAACTTCGTCCTTGATAGATTTGAATCATCAAGATAGCAAATTTTTCATGCTAATGTGAAATGAGTTATTTCTTTATATTTGGATTTTTTTACTTGTAAACGTTGTTATTTTCGATATGTTTGTAAAGGTCTCAAATTCGAAGCTATCGTGAAGTCGGAAGAAAATTCTACACCATTTAAATTGGAAATTAAAATTATATATATATTTTTTGTTATAATTTCTTCTATATTATAAATTATCGCATTTAATTATAATACCGAGGAATCTAAATCACGCGACATTTGCTCGATGATTTTTTACTAGATCGAATATTCGTATCAAGAAAATGGGAACAGTCCCGAAGTTGGTCTGATTAAAGTATATTATGTGTTCATAAGACGATTTCGCGTACGTTTACTTGATTAACGTGTTTTCTTTCTTTCTGTATCTATTATTTGTTTCTCTTGTACGTCCGTATAGCGGACCTGTATCAGACAAGTGTTCGTTCACTGGTCCATTTTGTGTTCAATGCCAAGACTTTTCTACATTCGCTCGTCTTACACGCGCATATTAGACGTGTAGGTAACAGTATAGGTATACTGCCGATTAGTAATGTACCCGTATACCTAACATAAGAATTGGTTAATGAAGATCTCTCGTCGTATAAAATTTATTATTTACCTAGTTATAGTGGTGTGTATTCATGTCGCAATTTGTGTACTTGTAATATAAGTAAATAACGCAATTCGTAATATTTAAGTAAGATCGTTGTGTTCAAAAGGCTGGATCCTTTGTATTCGCGCGATCACGATGGCTACGTAACTCATGATTGCCGCGATTTAGCGAACAAATTCTAGACGAAATTGATATCCTAATTGTGAAGGATGGTGGTGAAATCGTAACCAACGACGCTTCGGTGATTCGACAGAGTAGCTTGGTATACTCTGGCGGGGAGGTTTTTGTGCTCTTAGTAAATTTTTGTTTTAGAATTTTAACTCGCGAAAGGATGCGTATTAGTTGATTTTGAGTGGTAGACTGGAGCGTATTTTAGATGGTTTTATCGCCTTCTTTCGTGTCTGTTCCTGGATGTAAGGATTTTTACATTATAAGGTATTTTCTTAATGAATTAACGCTGCTCCTATTTTTCTTTTTTAGTATGCACTGCCATATAATCCGTATCGTACGAGAAGGGATGACGATTGGTATCGGTAGGATATTGAATGTATCATTTTTTTGTGAAATTGTCGAACTAAATTTACTGCCAAGTCGAACGCGTCTTTTATTTCTTCATTATTTCGTTTTCGAAGCTTACACGTGTATGAAGGTTGTTTGGCGTTAAGGGTGTCGTTATTTCTTCCGTGATGTTATTACTTTTTCTTCATTATGCTTTAAGTTACCTGCTGTTTTGTCGTACGTAGTGATTTTCAGTTTTATTTTTCTCCTTCGGCCCGTACAAAACGAGTGATCGACGATTCGGGGCGGTTAAATGTGAAGGGTTTTATTGAAAAAAATTAGCGTATTACCAAATATGTAGTTATGTAATGTTTATAAGTGTACATATTGTGTACTGCCAGAATATATTGTGCGTGGTTGAAGAGGTAAAAAGAAAAAAGAGAATGTATAGTCGTAAAACGTAATGAACGGATTGAAATTAATATCTGATAGTATATGTTTTACACTCACCATTGTGTTCTAATGATGTTATATTTTCCACTTGAGATCATTTTAATGTCACCATCTTTTGTATCTCTTTTTTAAGTTTAGAAAAATATTGAGTAGGGGTTCTCTTTTTTTTATTTTGCTTTGTAAACTATATATGATTTTTTTTCGAGTTAAGATGTTGCAGTATTGATGTTCATGTAAGTGTTGGAAGTTGTTTTAATAAATATGATTAATTTAATGAGTTGTTTTGATGATTCTTGTTTTTGTTTTCTTTTTTTCTTTTTTGGAACTTCATTTGGTAATTTATACAATTTTCCTAGCTTTTTCTTGTTTCTTTTTTTTTTTTTTTTTTTGCTTCAAGGATCTATAGACTTGCAATACAGTACCTACGTAAATTAACTTAGTGTAATATGGAAATATCGTGTACTGCGAGTAGAAGTATAATTGGCAATGTTATCTTCACTTGAAAAAAGGTAGAATATTCGTGATCCAGTTGTGAAGTTTGAAAACTTGAAACTTTTTTCGAAGTGAACTCGAACGTGTAATTTTTCAAAATTAAGATGAACTTATGAACTTTATGAAAAAGTGCGCAAGGTATTACCAATTGATTCCGGTGATATGAATTCAACAAAGATCTAGGCTTGGCATCTCTTTTCGCATATTTGTGTATGTACCTAGACCTATCTACGTATTTCATGATAAATTAGAGTGTGTTCAAAGTTATACGTGCTTCTTAAATCCATATTTTACTCCAAAAATGCGAAATTCAACGTTTTAATAGGTATTTACTTACTAACCTTGCCTATATTCTCAATTCTAATCGGAGTGCTTATAAGAATTAGTAAGTACGTATTAAATAGGTATTCAACTACTCATTGTTAAAGACATTCCAGTATTAGATGAATAAAGCAGTTTTTTTTAAGTTGATATGAGAAAGTTAGCATGCTATTTTTATAGGTTGTGGATTGAAAAAAATCAACGTAAGTAGTGTAAAACTTTTTCACCCTTGTTGATATTTCTTATTGTACCTACAGATGTGAAATCTGCGAATACAAAAAATTTGAGAAAGAAAGTGATCTGATCTAATCACTATGATGATTCTTTTATTGGATGATCTGTGATATGATAAAAGGTCATTACTTCGATAATCTAATATACCCATCTTACGTAATATTTCACTACTAGTTTCTTTTCCTCTTAAGGCGGTGCTTCGGAAAATAAGTTGGTGAATGTGAAAAAGTTGTTTTTTTAGTAAAAAAATGAAAAAATTGTAAAAATAAATGCTAAATGCCTTCAAACAAAGTCTCTAAAACAATATATTATAATTTCAAATTATTTCGTTGCGTTATTTTTGAGAAAAACACTGCCAATGAAAATAGGATATAATTTTCATTAGCAGTGTTTTTCTCAAAAATAACGCAACGAAATGATTTGAAATTATAATATATTGTTTTAGAGACTTTGTTTGAAGGCATTTAGCATTTTTTTTCAATTTTTCATTTCTTTATTTTAAAATCAACTTTTTCGATATTACCTACTTATTTTCCGAAGCACCACCTTAAGTGTTTCAATTTCGATTGAGAAAAAAATTTCTCATCTTCCTTTCCCTTTTTATTCTCCAACAAGATCACAAGATGTCACACAACTCTTATTAATGCTCTTCACATCTGTACCTTGCAGTTCTGGTTCTACATTCGTTAAATGTTGACAATTTCGATTTTCTCGTTGTAATTTTTTAAGAAATCAAAATTTTTTACAACATAGGTTCAGAAGTTGAACAGTTTACAGCGTTCATATTTTTATAAAAATAGTCATTTTCAAACATTTCTTCCAAGTCAAAATATAAACTTTGAGCTTCGAATGATCGAATTTGAACTAGTCTTATGTCTTAAAGACTCTGAAAGCTGAAACGATACTGAAATTATGGACGCTGACGTCGCTGACACGCTACATAATACAACGATCGTTGCACTTCTAGCGAGCAAATTGTAAGTTTCAACATTTTCAACGTTGTTTATTTTCTTTTCGTTTCTCATCGAACTCGGTCACGATTTCATACTCGGTGGCGTTCTGGCGTACTGGATTCATGATTTGAGTTTTAGTGCAATGTGCGAATCACGCGAATACGATAAACGTTAATAAAAACGCGAATTACCGAAGATTAAATTGTTTCGTCAAATTCCACCGCATCTTTATAGTCGTATTATGAATTTATATGCAGTGCAAATAAAGTTCACGACTTCGTGTTTCAAATAACGTTGTATAAATCTCAACCAACCATCTAAACGAGATGGAAGAAATAATTGCCAAATCTCTATCCTCCAATAATGAGGAACGAAAACAGGTATTAATGTACTATCAGCTTAAATTTTCCTGAAAATGTATTACTATACAAATGCACCTTACGTGGAGCCTTTTCCCATCAATCTACTGTGTGACAAAACACTCAAGAAGGGTAAATTTATATTTCATCTAACACATTTTTCAATTTAAGGCTACTCGCCATATCTGCGAAATAATGAAGATACCGGCAGCCTTTCAAGAATTTTGGACGGTGGTGGTAAATAGCAGCAATCCTGATGCTCGTCAAGCGGCTGCTATGTATTTTTATAAAATGGTTCAGAAGAAGAAAAAATGGAATCATTTGCCAAACGAAGTTCGCCAAAGGTAAAATTAATAAGAATTTTCGATCGTATTCGAATTATTAACTAATTATTCACGAATATGCAGAATTAAAGAAAGCGCTTTAGAACGAATACACCAAGAACCCGAGAAAAAAGTTAAAACTGTGATCGTACAAGCTGCCGGCCAAATAGCTTTAAATGAACCAGACGGATGGCCCGAGCTTTTTGGATTAATCGAAGAGACCATTAGTTTCGAAGGAATGACTGAAATGAGAGAGGTAATTTTAAGCGATGCATCGACTGTAGCTTGGCTTTGGGAATTCTAAATGTCTTGTATTGCAGCTCGGAATGTTCGTGATCAGTATTTTAACCGAGCACGCGACTAGTTTGTTTGAATTACACGTCTCAGCGTTGATGAATGTTTTCGGATCGGTGCTCACTAAACCAGAATATTATGGTTCGCCGTTGGCGTATTTGACTGTTATTAGCATGAAGAATTTTTTATTGTGTTTTACCACGAAAGATAAAACGGTGGGTATTTTTATTCGATTTTTATTCGCTTTGTTATTCATTTTAAATAATCACGATGGTTGAATTGCATTTCATAGGTTGCCCAAAATTTCGAATACCTTATACCATCTGTATTGGAAGTGATCAAAGCGCAGAGTACGAGAAATAGGCCGGATCGTTCTATCGAATGCTTGGCCTTTTTCGAAGCTCTACTAGAGGCGTATCCTCGCGTAGTTTCTACCAATTTGAAATTCATCATCGAAGGTTTACTAAAAACCGCCATCTTTTTAAATGTCGATGAAATTAGCTGTAAAATTCTAGATGTGATATCGAGCATTATATGCCAAAAGACAAAGGTTGTGTTCAAATTTCAAACACCACCGTGAATTTATAGTTTTTATAATGTGATAATGTGGTTATTTTTTATCGCAGAAAATTGCTAAAGACGATGAAATTCTACAAATGTTGTGCCAAACTTTATACCAGATTATTAGCTCGCCTAATTCGGTCGAAGAAGGAAGTGACCATTACGATGTATTTGATTGCGACTCGAACGTAGTAAACGGAGCAGTCGATTTATTAGATACTCTAGCTGATGAAATTGACCCTGATATACTAATGAAACACATGGTATACATTCGTAATAGTTTATTGTTTTAAACGTCCACGCAGACGTTTACTGGTAATACCTAGACAGCTAGATTAGGTAGTTGCGGTGCTGTGTGTGTTGGCAGAACATACTGTTTTTTGTGTAGCTCTGAAGAAATTAATCGAATTTTTTAATTTTCATGTGTTAAGGGTTTTTTTAACTTGTTGAAAAAAAGCTGCCATTAGTTTTGTATTTATGTAAGTCTTTTCTCATATTTTTGAAATTCGTTTTCTCATCAATTTTCAGAGACTGGAGATTTGAAAAAAAGAATAAAAATTATCATTGGTGATGAAATTTTTGGATAAGAAAAATTAGTTTGTCTTTAAAATTTGGTGTACAAATTTTCGAGTGATCAACTCAGAATTTTGTCCTACTGACAAAATAATAATTGAATTTGAAGAATTTTGATCATTAGTGGGCTTGCTGAGTAATAACAAGCAAATTAAAATATTTCTACTTTCTATTCAATATTTAGTTGTGGAAGGCAATAAACATTGAGGAATGTTGATTTAAGCAATATTTTGTTGCTGTTGATTAAGTCCTCATACATCATCAGTTATGAATATGACCTCTTGAATTTGGGGTATGGCGGAGAGTCAAAATTTGAGGATAATTTCAGGAACTCCAAATTGTTAAAATATGCAAAATATTCGTTCATATTATTATTGTGGACAAGACAGATTACATTTAACTAATTAAGTGGTTTTTGAAGGAATAGAGTAGGGTTGAGAGACTTTGTACTGGGTGTGGCCGTGGCCTGTATGCATGAAGGAGTGAGCTACGTCATTTGCAAACCTGAAACTCAGCTCTAGTAGTGCGGCATGGCTGCTTACGTTTTACGTTTTTTTTTTTTTTTTTTTTTTTTGTGCGAGTCATTTTTGCTCCATAAGTAAGAAAACATCATCAGTACAAACCCCTCGCCCCCCGGAACCCATTTAATTTTCGACATTTTTCAGTTTTTGCATAAATGTCAATTTTTCTACTCTTGTAGAAAACGTACGAATTCATCTAGAGATAAACAATTTTCCAAGTTCAGTAGCCCATCCACAGGAGATTCTAACAAATTCATAAAATTTGCATGAGTTGAAAGGTCAACTTTTGGTATAATAAGCTTAACTTTTACCATTTGAAAAAGGTGTTTAGGGCCCATTTTAAAAATTAGAAAAAGTTCCAAAAATAAGGGGAATCCTCTTTTTGCTTTTCAAGAGGTCGGGGGGAACTGGTAGTGGTTTTTTTACCTATGAGGCGAAACAAGCTCGTAAAAAATGAGCAAAATGGAAAACTGCGAGGTAATGAAGTGAACTGACCCCATAAAAAATATAGTTTTGAAGATGTAGAGGAAAATTCTACTCGGATGCAAACTTAATGACAGCTTTTTTCGAATAAACGCGTTGAAAAAATTGTCAGTTCAGAGCGGCGCCTAAAAAACCAATCGAAATTTACCTGCGAGTTTTATTCTAATCCTCAATTCTGCCTAACAGCTTCGCCGCTCCTCATGTTTTATTCTGCCAGTTAGCAGTCGAGGTATCGTGCCCGAATGTCTGTGCTCGTATAGCGAATATTAACATTCATTTCGTTTTCAGATGCCAGTGCTGGATGGCGCGGCGACCAGTGATAACGTATTTTGTAAAAAAGCCGTGTATATAATTTTAGGCGTATTAATCGAAAAATGTCGCAATCAAATTAAAAACGCTGGTTTAAACGTGATCATCGGATTTATCCGCGAAGGCTTACGTTCCGATTGTTATTTATCGTTGAATGGAGCTTTATTCACGTTGGGAAGATTTATCGAACATTTCAAAGTAATTTGAAAAAAACCATTTGTAATTTTCAACGAGTCGCCAAATTAATGGAGCTCTCGTTATTTTTTCTTTCAGCCAGAAATAAATATTTACCTACCCGAATTGGTACCGTTATTACTCAGGTTGCTGCAAAATATGGAGGTTAATGTGACCCGTATCGAAGCTCATTTAATTCCGAAAATATTTTGTATGTTGAACGAATGTTGTGAAATACTTGAATCTTCTTTAGAGCCCTTATTACCTATTATGGTACCTACATTATTGGGAGTGGTCAATTCATCGGTGAAAGTTCATTATCGTGAATTAGCTATTAATGTGATCGGACAAGCTGGTAGGTTTGGTTGAAATTAGTAAGTGGTTATTGGAAATTTGGTCAGACGGTCGTCTTTGTTTTAGGTGCCGCGACGAAAAGAAGCTTTAGGGAATATTTTCCTATGGTATTAGAAGTGCTGAGACCGTTTTTAGCCGATAATTTACCAGATGAACAGTTACCTTTACAGGTTCAAACTTTCGGTGAGTAGAGTCGCCCTTGTTGAGGGAATATTTCGGCTCTGTATTGGTGAATAATGAAAAGTTGAATTATGAAAATACCTTTCACAATTTTATCAGTTTAATTTACCTGTGAAATATCAATTAGCGCTGGCGCTCTTCAGTGGTTGTAATGGTGTACGTGTTGTAGTAGTGATATCATCACTTGTGATTCATTTTGTAGTGGTTCTTGTGATTAGTAGAATTCAATACCATGTGTATTTAGAGGAATGGAAAAGTGACTACTTCGTGGTGTTCAAAATTCCTCAATAAAATAAATTTAGTACAAGTATTATAAATTTATAATGCATTGATTTTTTTCTTTTTTCAAAAGTTATAGTAATTGAAAAAATTTAAAATTCATGTTTAAAATCTTTGGAGAAATTTCTATAATTTTCTGAAAAAAATAGTGTACGAAGTTTTTTTTTTAAATATAAAACAACTGAAAAGACTATTCTAAAATATTTAAAAGAATATGAAATACCATATAATAATAGGAAGATAAGTTATGAAATCACTAGAAATTGTCTAGGTCAATACACTTTTAAAAATGATGCAAATAAAGTTACTACTTATCAACATTCAAGTCGACCTGAGAGTAACCTAAAAGATGAAAATGAAACTTATTCTACACAACAATCTTCTAGTCAATGTGTAGTCGTCACCTCATCAGTAATCAAAATAAGAAATTTGATTTAATTTATAATGCTGCTGATAAATGAGAGACAAAAGAAACAGATATGTGACATTGCTAGAGCTGAGTTTTTAATTGGAGTCTATTCAAGTTTACAAATAGTGTTGCTAATCCCTTCATATATATATGCTCAAATTTTTAAAAGTTTACAAGCCTACATGCAAAGGTTGACGTTTCTAGGCTGATTTGGTTGGTAGATGTGGAAGACTCGTGGATTGTAATTTCACCTTTAAAAACGTTTTTTGCTCCAATCCTCCTCCTACCACATTCTTTTAGGAAGCTAAAATCAGAATAGGTTAGTTACTTGAGTTCATTGTGTCATATGATATCATAATAAAAAAATTTTGGTCTCTCATGTACCCTCCCCCCCCCCCCGATAAAATTTTGAGTTTAATAACTCTTCCTTCTCCCTTCCCACATCATGTGTGGCAATAATTATCTGAATCTATATTAATCACATTTTTACTAATTTAAGGCTCTTCACGCTCTCCTCAAATGTTAATTCGCCTTTTTTAGTCCATTTTAAACCAAATTCAGTGTGTTATATCATGGTTCCAAAATACGCCACGTACAAAATTTAACCTTTCTAGGTTGATTTGATGAGGAGGTATTATGAGAGATTCAAGAAATTTTATGATTCCGAAATTTCCTTGGAAAGCCATTTTTGTTCCAACTCACTTGAGCTCATTTTCTTACATGACATCACAGTGAAAAAATTTTGACCTCTCGTGTACTTCCAGCACATTTTGGTATGGATAACCCATCCTTCTCCCCCTTTAACATCATGTATGAAGGTGAATTGAGTGTAGTATACTTCCTTTGACCATGTAGGTTGAGATGAACTAGTTTACTAATGCTATAGAAATGACACTAACACGTCAGAATATCCGTCGACAAAAATCGCCGCTGAGCATGCGTGAATAGTTGAAACAAGGTAGAGACCAAAGGAGACACGTGGAGAGTGTCAATGAGGCAGACCCGTAGCCAGGGGGGCAAGGGAGGGCGTTGCCCCCCCCCTAGAAGAATTTTTGCCCCCTTAGAAAAATTACCCAAAAACCCCTTTTTTACTTTTTAATTTGGTCATTGACACAAAAATTAATAAATCCACATAAATGTGTTTCAAATCGATAGTCACATTGATAAATTAACATATTTTTGACCTGACGATTGGTAACAGTGTTATAGAGATGTCAGTACTTCGTTTTCGCTTAATTTAGTTGCATCTTGCGTTGAAATTTTTTTTTAAATATTTAATTCACGAAAAAATAGAAAATTGCAATTGTATTAGTATTAAATTTTGGACTCGTATTTTAATTTGAAATGTACTTTTAAAAAATAAAAAATTATATTCATAAGTGCATTTTGAATTTGAAAATTTTTTTGGTGTTGAAAAAAAATCTGCCCCCCCCCCCCCTTTGCACCCTCTAGAAAAAATCCTGGCTACGGGCCTGCAATGAGGTATGTTTATGCATAATAATCATGTGAGTCTATAATCGCGTTTCTGCTAATTTGAGGCTCCTCAAGCTCTGCTCAAATTTTGATAGTTCGCCATTTTGGATCGATTTTCAGCCATATTCGAAGAGTCCTATTATGGGCTCGTACTAACCTCACACACAAAGTGCAACATTTCTAGGTTGATTTGGTGAGGAGAGATAGAAGATTCAAGAAATTTCACGACTCAAAACTTCCTCAGAAAGTTTTTTTCATAACTCCCCTTCAGATTTACTTAAAAAGCTGGAATTTGCGTATGTTGGTGTCCATGACTCATTTTTTCACCTAAGATCATTAACGAAAATTTTGAAATATTTGCTTGCTCTCTAGCCCCTTTTGGAATTTGAGTGATTTGCCATTTTGAGGTGATAAAAAAGCAACGAAGTACTTATTTCGTATTTTCTAGAAGAGTCTCTATAAATAAATAATTAATTAATAAAAAATAAGAAATATATGTATGTACCAGAGAGTGGGACGTTTGCTAGCTGATTCCTATAGCTAAAAATAATATTACAGAGCATATTTTTCTTGGTTGTACACTAAATATTGCATATTCAACGTAATTTTACATTCCATAAAATTCCGAATTGATTGAACCCAATGTGTTGTAAAATATTTCGGCATATTTTAGGTGTAAATGTATATTTTAGCACATTATGACCCTTTTTGGAGAATATTTTAGATTCCTTAAAACGGGTAAAAACTCCCGATCTAAAAAAAAAAAAATAAAAAAAAAATAATAAAAATTGTCAATTTCAGTAAAAAATCTAATCATGCATCGTCTGGTATGGAATCGTGTTACCGTTATTCCGTGAAAATGTCGTCCAGTTTTTCTTATATCATTTTTTTTCCTGTTATCAATATTACATCTCCCTTTTTCACTTTGACCGTTCAGCTTTAATGATGTGTAATTGCGAAAAACTAATAATGTAACAAAGTAATAATGAAACCAATAAATCATTTTCCATTTTTCACTTGCTGAAATATTCCTGCTATGAAATAGAGAATAAAATTCCCTGCAAAATGATACCCATATTGTTGAGGAATATTTTGGCATATTGCGTATTTTTGGGGAATATTTTGACGTTTTTTAGGGTATATATATCTCAACTCTACTGATTATAAATGACCTGAAGCGTAATGATGTGAAGACCCCCCTCCTACCCCCACCGGTGACTCCCTTCTCTCAAATGAGGTAGGCTGTAGTAGCTATCGTTTTTATTGAAAACTCAGCTAAAGGGAAATTTCACGACGATTAAATCTCATAAAAAAATTAATTAAAATAATTATTGAAAACACTTGTAAAATAATCAAAAAATGATTACTCGATGGCACATTTGTTGTACGTTTCTTCAAGCTTTTGTGAAAGGTTTCAACTTATCATTTCACGATATAAAGCTCATGTACTGCGTCCCAAACCGATTCTTTACTAACCATAGTCCTATTACAGATACTCTCGGAACGTTATTCAAAAGTTTATACGTGAAAGGCGACGAATTTCAATTGGTGGACGATGTGGTGAATGTAACATTAACGATAACTGAGTTGAAAAATTGCGGCGAACTTCGAAGCGGGTTGTATTCAATGCTTTCCGATTGCTCGGAATTTATGAAAGAAAAAATGGAAAATTATATTCCGAGGGTTTTGAAATTAATGGATATTTCCTTCAAGGAGATCGATTCTTACGTATGTATCTTTATGTGGATAGAGTTATTAATTTTTTCAGAAGACACTAATTTTTTTTTTTTAAGAACGCCGAACGTTCAGCCGAGGAAATTGCCGCTCATGGTATGAGCTTGGATGTGGAAAATGATAGGAAATCTGCTCGTAAGTATCTTTTTTTTCGGAGTTAATTGATTTGGCGACTTTGTAGTGTTATCTTTATCGTGGTATTTTCGTAATTTTCAGCTATTAAGGATTTGAAAATAATCGAAGAGAAAGAAGAAGCTTTGATGGCATTGGGCAACATCGCCTTCAATACGGGGTACAGTTGAAGCTTAGTTTCAATTACCGGTGATGTGTGTGAAAATATTAAAAAAATTATTTTTGGCAGGGCACCTTTTCAACCGTATTTGAAACAATGCTACATACTTTGTTGTTCGCTGTCGTTGCACGAAAATAATGTTATACGCGCAGCTGCCATGGAAGCGCTGGCCAATTTGTATATCTCGATTAAACGGTGTTTCCCTGATGATAATTCTAGTGAGTGTTTGGCTAGTAGGTGGTGTTTTGTATTCGATCGAATTGCGAAATTTTATCGATCTGTATTTGTCCTCAGCTGAAATACCGAACGAGTATTTGAATTTAATATGGAAATTCAGCAGCGTTGTAAAGTTGGACGAAAATGTGGACGTTGTGTATGCCGTTTTGGAAGGATACCAGAAAATATTAAAGCATATACCGCAAGTAGCTAACGTTGTGGTAGAGGAAGGCGTGAATTCCGGTCGTACCACTACCAATGGGGCGATCATTGGTAGTGCTGTTAAGATCGTTATTACAGAAAAGGTTCGACTTGATGATGTAAATAGTACAGGGAATCTGCGTTAGGTTGAAGTAAAGTATGGGTGGGTTGATATTGTGGTGTCCAGTTTCCTTCATTGTGGAGTCCAACGCATTTTTTTTTGTGGCGTTTTTAACTGCCTTGGTTATCACGCCACGTTTAGGTTATTTTTGTGTGTTTTCTTTTTTATATCGATTATTATTTTTCTTTGTTTATGAAAAAAAAAAAACCGTAAGCAGCTGTGCCGCATTACTACAGTAGAGTTTTTAACTGGGTCTTGTTCTGGTTTGGTAATAACATTGCTATTTGAGGATCCTCAAATTATCTTCGAATCCTTATGATCAGTCATTTTAGATTCATTTTGATCCAAGTTGAAGAGGTCATATTCTCGTCATTAACCAATCCTACGCACGAAGTTTGACCTATCTAAGCCGATTTGGTGTCGAGATATGGAAGATTCACGAAATTTCCTGCTGCAATTTCCTCTTTAAAAGTCGTTTTTTGCTCGAACCACCCTCCACATTCATTTGAGAAGGAAAAATCAGAATACGTTAGTCACATGAGCTCATTTTACTATATAACACCGCAATAAAAAATTTTCGACTCTTATGTACCCCCACTACATTCTGAGGTCGATAACCCCTCCTCTCCCTCCAATATTACATGTATAGGTGAATTTGAAATATAGTATACGTTTTATATCCAATAATCATATGGGTTCATATTAATTGCATTTTCACTAATTTTAGGCTCCTCAAGCTCTCCTCAAATTTTGATAATCCACTATTTTGGATCTATTTTGACTCAAATTTAAGAGGTTTTATTCTGGTCACTACTTAATCCTACACTCAAAGTTTGACTATTCTAGGCCGATTTGGTGATGAGATATGAAAGATTCATGAAACTTCCTGCAGCAATTTCCCCTCCTAAAGCCGTTTTTTGCTCTAACTCCCCTCCAAAATCACTGAGGAAGCTAAAATCAAAATATGTTTGTCACTTGGGCTCATTTTATCATATGACACAGCAATAAAAAATGTTTGACCCGTCCTGTACTCCCACCACTATTTTAGGCTGATAACCCCGCCTCCCCTCCAGCATCATGTATGGAAGTGAATTGGGGATATAGTATACAAATTATTTCCAATAACCATATGAATTCATATTAATTACATTTTTACCAACTTGAGGCTCCTCAAGCTCTACTCAAAATTTTGATAATCCGCCATTTTGGATCGATTTTGATCCAAATTCAAGAGGTCATATTCTAGTCCCCAACTAACCTCACACACAAAATTTGACCTCTTTAACTTCATTTAGTGAGGAGATATGGAAGATTCAAGAAATTTCATGACTCAAAACTTCCTCAAAAACCGTTTTTCGCTCTAACTCCTCTCAAAATGTACTTGAGAAACTGAAATTTGGGTATGTTAGTGTCTGTAACTCACTTTTTCATATGAGATCATCAACAAAAAATTTGAGCTATTTGCTCCTTCTTCAGCCTCCCTCAATATGTGAGTGATTCGCCATTTTGAATTTTATCGAAAAAAATAAAAAAAGTCATTTTTTGGATTAGCGAATTTCGTGAACATCCGTGCGGGCTACGCGTGGGGAAAAAATGTATACCAAAAAGTTGGACATTTATCAGATGATTACAAATGATCTGATTCGCTAAGATTTAAAGACCCCACCCTCCCCCGACCCTCTCTTCCGAAATCAGATAGGCTGTAATAAATTAAATGAAGACGATTCGTTCCTAGGAGAAAAAAAGATTCAAGCTTCTATAAATGAAAACAAACAAAAAATCTCCTCTTTTTAGAAGTCATCAAATTCATTTTTATTTTTAAACACCACTTCGAGAGAGTGCTGCGAAGATTAATTTGTATTTAGCGACGACTGTTTAAAGGTTAGAATTAGACTGTTGAATTACAACCTGTACGTTTGTGATTTCTACCTAACTGGGCCACCAAAACTGCTGTTTCAGGTTGCCAACGTAAGTTCTCCATCGTACGATATAACCGTTAGCTTTTGTATCATATTATGGTACCGTTACTTATTTCGCCGTTTATTCGGACTTTTGGAATTTTTGAAAGCTTGATGTATTGGCGAAGTAGGTCATTATAGTGTTGTTGAATTTACGACGTTATAGTATCGAAGCGATTTTTGCTGTGAACGTTAGTAGTAGCATTCCCTCCTTCCATATCGTACATGCTAGAAATTCATCGTGATCCGAGTGAGCATAGCTCCCATGTGTAACCACTGAGAATCAAATTTGGTATTTACATATGTCCCAGATAATGCGCTTAGGCGAAAAAATAGTCAACTTCAGATTTATTCTACTCTAAATTTCCTTAAAGAGAGCTTATGTAATTTTTTTTTTTTTAATGGTCCGCGTAATGATGTAAAATGCCTCATAATGCTACTCGTTGGGAAAAAAGGAGTTAGTCATGATGCACAGTGGGCAGATTGCAGTTCTAAAATGGCATTTTTAAAACTTTGAAATTCGAGCACAGCTTGTGCCAACCTTTTCCATAAATTTTGACGTGATGGATGTGGAATGAGTTTGTGTATGTGTTGAGTACATTTTTTAACTGAATGTCTAACATAATAACAATAGCTATTACAGCCTACCTGATTTGAGAAAGTAATCGGGGGAGGATGGGGTGTTCAAATCTTAGCGTTTCAGATCATTTGTAATCATCTGGTAAATGTCCAACTTTTTGGTATAAATTTTCCCGCACGGATGTTCAGGAAATTCGCTAAAAACTTGGTGAGAAACTCTTTTCAAAAATCCAAAAAATGGCTTTTTTTATTTTTTCGATAAAATTCAAAATGGCGAATCACTCAAATTTTGAGGGAAGCTGGAGAAGGGGCAAAGAGCTCAAATTTTTCGTTTTTGATCTCGTGTGACAGAGCGAGCTACAGACACCAACGTATTCAAATTTGAGCTTTCTAAATATATTTTGAGGGGAGTTAGAGCAAGAAACGGCTTCTTGAGGAAGTTTTGAGTCATGAAATTTCTTAAATTTTCTATATCTCCTCACCAAATCAACTTAGAAAGATCAAACCTTGTGTGTGCGGTTAGTTGGTGACTAGAATATGAGCTCTTGAATTTGAGTCAAAATGGATGCAAAATGACGGATTATCAAAATTTGAGGAGAGCTTGAGGAGCCTTAAGTTACCAAAAATGTAATTAATATGAACTCATACGGTTATTGGGGATAAGAAGTGTACTATATCCCCAATTCACTTGCATACATGATGTTGGAGGGGAGAAGGAGGGGTTATCGACCTTAAAATATGGTGGGGGTACACGAGAGTTCGAAAATTTTTTATTGCGGCATCACATGATAAAATGACCTCAAGTGACTAACTTATTCTGATTTTAACTTCCCAAGTGAGTTTGGAGGGGAGTTGAAGCAAAAAACAGCTTTTTGAGGGAGTTTTGAGTCCTGAAATTTCTCGAATCTTCTATATCTTCTCACTAAATCGACCTAGAAAGGTCAAACTTTGTGTGTAGAGTCAGTTGAGGAGCAAAATATGACTTTTCGAATTTGGGTCAAAATGGAAACAAAATGGCAGATTATCAAAATTTGAGTAGTGCTTGAGGAACCTCAAAGTAGTGAAGATTTAATTAATATGAACTCATACGATTATGGAGTATAAGAACTATTCAATATCCCCTATTCATCTCCATATATGATGTTGGAGGGGAGGAGGGGTTATCGACCTTGAAATATGGTGGGGAAAGGAGTACAAGATAGGTCGAAAATTTTTTATTGCGATGTCATATGAGAAAATGAGTCCAAGTGACTAACTTACTCTTATTTCAATTTCCCAAGTGAATTTGAAGGGGACTTGGGACGAAAAACGGCTTTTGGAGGGGGGAAATGGCTGCAGGAAATTTCATAAATCATCTATATCTCGACACCAAATCGGCCTATAAAGATCAAACTTCGTGTGTAGGATTAGTTAATGACCAGAATATGACCTCTTCAATTTGGGTAAAAATGGATCTAAAATCGCGGATTGTAAAAATTTGACGATAAGTTGTGGAAACTCGAGTAAACTATACTTTGAAAAATACGTCTGTGCCATATGATTATTGTATAGCAAAAAATACTGCATTAGTCCTAAATTCAACATCTTGAGCGGTTTTGGAGGGGATAGGGTAGGGGTTTGCAGAATTAATATTGGGTGTGACCTGTAGACATGAAAGGATTTGCAACCTTATTTACAAACTCGATTAGGTCCCAATTAAAAATTCAGCTCCAATAATGCGGCATGGCTGCTTACATTTTTTTTCAATTCTGCATATCTTATGACAACTACGAAGCCATTATTGAGCCCAAAATGGCCAAATTTGGCAAAAAATCGCACATTAGGTGAGTTGACCAATGTGCTCGTTGCCCAAGGAAGAAATTTAATACGAAATAATTTTGATTTTGCACTAGCCTTCTTTTTGGACAAGTTCATTATTTCACGAGATGAATGCTAAAAACTAACTCGTCTGGTAACGCATTTTGGAGGGCCAATTCTCTAAAAATCTGTTTGCGCTCAGATTAGGGCGAATTTTTAATTTGTTAACGGAGATGGAGGGTAGGGAGTATTATTAACATCCATTCCGAAAAATTGATTTAATTTTTTCAATCGAAAAACACAGATTCGCTGTACTAAAATGAACGTAGATTCGCGTGGGAAAATATTGTTACCTCGTTGATGAACATTTGTAGTGCCACTGTCAAAAGTTGAAAATGCGAGAAGACGAGAGCGACGAAGAAGACGACGACGAAGAAGACGAGAACGACGAAGAAGAGGACGAAATTGAGGATAATTACACGGTGGAGGATTTGATCATCGCTGCCGAAGAATTAATTCCGTTACTAGGAGATTCGTTGCCGGTCGATACGTTCCTGGTTTATTTTTCGAGTTATCAGAGACATTTGTTGAAGTTATTGGTTCGTCTAGATATGATTTCATTTCGAGCCGCTTTCTCGGTTTGTAGTTGGGTGAACGTTGTGCTTTGGTTTTGCAGGAAAAACATCAAGTTAACGAAATACGCGAATCGACCTCGGCTACTCTCGGTTTATGCGCCAAATATCTCGGCAGTTATATGAATGTTTTCGCCATCGAATTCGCCCCCATTATTGCCACATTAATGAAGGACGCCAACGATAATGTAAGGAATAACGTGGCATTTTGTATAGCCCAAATGGTGATACATGGAAAAGAAGCTGTGTTCTCGTAAGTTTCCTTTGTTATGGATGGTTTAATTTCCAGCCTTATTTAATCGAACGATTTTTATACTTTAAGGTATTTCAATGACTTCGCTACCTCGTTATTGAACTGGTTGCGAACGGAGAGTTGCCTAATGGTTATTGATAATATATGCGCGGCTATTGCTAGCTTAATAACTGTCAATAAAGACATGTTACCTTTAGCTGAAGTGAGTTGGTAAAAAATTTAGTTGAAAATTATCAATTCGATGGAATAATCTGATCGAATTTGATTTACAGATTTTGCCATTGTATTTCGATTTCTTACCATTGAGAGAAGATTTCGATGAGAATACCATAGTTTTTAAATCGTTCAATACTTTATTTCAATCGGATAAATATAAAGAGTATTTAGTTAAGGCTGTGGAAGTAGTATTGACGAGTTCGATCAAGAAGCAAGTTGTATCTGACGGTTAGTCGACACTTTTCAGCTCTGGTATCTTGGATTAGAAATGACGTTGATTAGTAACTATATAATCTCGAATATTGTTTGCAGAAGCTAAACACGAAGCTGTGCGATTATTTGAATTGATATCGAAGTGCTATCCCAATGACAAAGAATTTATTTTGAGAAGTTTACCAGAGGAATTGAAACCGCATTTTGTTGCATCTTTGTAAGTTGAAGTAGAATGTGGATAACTCGTTTTAGTATTTCATTATCTCTCTCTCTCTTTCGTTGTCAAATAATCATCTTATTTCTTACGGCATCGTTATGTACATCTGTGATTCTTTTTTTTAATTGTTATTAATCTCGTTAATTGTTGATATAATTGTTTTAAAACTAATTTTAAAGATTTGTTTGTAATAACGCGTTATTGATGTTTCGCATTTTGTAATTTAACTGTATATTTAATATAATAGATATTATTTATTAATTTAATCGTAAAAAATTCTTCTATTAGAATTTTAAAATAAATTTTGCGAAAATCAGCGTTGTGTTGTCTTTATATATGTTTGAACCATTAAACAAAACTCTTTCAACCGAAAAAATTTGTTTTGAAACGTTTTTGTTATCAACAGTTTCAATTTTTAATTATTTATTATAGTTTTCAACTGGAGAAAAAAAATTTCGACGAAAGATATAGCTGCCTGTGAAATTTTGAACTCAAAACTCGATACAATAATATAAACAAAATTCAAAATTTTTTTAATAATAAATCTCAAGCTAAAAAATGTAATAATGAATACCTTGAAAAATCACTGATTAACAATTCACTAAATATTTACAAAGAACTAAAAATTTATACATATCATTACTAATAAGCGTGTAAGGCACTATTACAGAACACAAGAGTGAATTTGTATTCTTACGACCGAAATATAATATTGTTGAATAAACAAAAAGAGAAATAATATTACAATAGGAAATGGTTCACTCATACTGCTGCACGTGAGACGAAGATACCTGTAATCAGAATATTTGAAGTAATAACTGGCGATGACAAAACTCGATTTGTTGTTAATATAAAGCGTATTATTTTACCGTTCACATGATGTCTGGAGCTCGGAACGTACTTCTACATACGGGACAAGTACTCTAAAATCATAAAGACGATTAATTTGTCGAAAATTTTTTCACCAGTAAATTATACCAAAGGATATACGCACAGTTCCCCAATCTGAATTCCAACTTAGATGAAACCATTCGGAAATACATTTATGATGGAAAGTATGCTGACACTTCAACTGAGTTGTATCGAATAAAGCCTCTTTACATATAGGACACATGTCAGTGCCCCTAGAATTCGAATATCGTTATTAGTACTACATTAAATTTTATTTTTAAGTCATTCTCTTATAGAAATATCAACTACGATACGTACTCTGAATTATTATGTTTCTTTTTTCTGAAACAGAAAACATAATAATGTAGCGGTACTATAGAAACATTACATAAGTATAATGTCAAGCCGCTCCAATCATTGATGATACTATAGTCAATTTTGTTTTCAACATTTTGAATGCCCGGAATACAGTTCATTGTGTACGTGTATTTTGTGAAGGTGAAAGAAATAGTTACATTGCATTACTAACCTATTGTTCGGTTGTGGAGTATCATAGCCCTCACTGAACGTGGGAGGATCCTGAACTCTCCAAGTATTATATTCATGTTGATTTTGTCGATGAGGAGTTTCTTGTTCTTGAGAAAATAACTGGTAAGCTAGAGTACCAACCGCCACTACGAGCATTATGCCCACTCCTAACAATCCTAATCCTGTAACTGCGTTTGGCATTTCTTCGATTAATTAAAAAAAAAAAAAAACTTATTCGTGAATTTCCAACTTCCTAACACCGAATTCCAAATGTAAATTTTCAATGTCTTTGTTTGTATTACATATTTGTTATCGTACTGATGGAAATGTTCGATGTTTGTTTTGAACTTTGAAGCGATAAGGCGACAGCGGCTACAGCGAGGTGTAGCAGCTCCTCTGCCTCCTCTGGCCCCGTTGTGAATTAAATCACGAAAATGAGACAGGAAGGGAAGCTGGGATTGGAATCTAAGAACAAAGATATGAAAATAAGACAAAGGGCTATATCCAAATGATGAGAGCAGGATTTTTCCGTACGTTTGCAATAATGAAGGTAATAATACGTGTTTGTTTGCAGAAGCTGAAAGTTCCAAGTCTGAAAGTTCGAAGGGTGGAAAAAATAATAAATAAATAAAACCCAACCAAACCCAACTTTGAGGTAAGGAGCGTAAGTCCGTAAGTTCCAAGTATGAAAGTTCGAAGGGTGGAAAAAATAATAAATAAATAAAACCCAACCAAACCCAACTTTGAGGTAAGGAGCGTAAGTCCGTAAGTTCCAAGTATGAAAGTTCGAACGGTGGAAAAAATAATAAATAAATTAAACCCAACCAAACCTAACTTTGAGGTAAGGAACGTAGGTCTGAAAGTTCCAAGTTGGTCTTAAGGTTCGAAGGGTGGAATGAGATGATAATAAAATAATGTAAAAATTGTAGGAATAAAAATAAAATAATATTAAAAAAAAAAAATTCAACAAAAAAAAAGGTGGGGAAAAAAATTGACCCGAAAATCGTTAAAAAAAATTCAGATTGCCCTGAGGATTGAACTCCAAACCCTCCGCACGAAATACTTCCATCATACCAGTACGCCACGGATTGCTCGGCAAACTCTCTCAAACAATCCGCATACATGTGGTGAACACTAAAGGAGAAGACGTACTCTTCTTTAATAAAATTATAAATATATTATAAAATCCTGCTCTAATCATTTGAATATAGTTTCTTATGAAAATAAGCCATGTTCGGTATTTTTATCTAAATTTTGATTTTTTTTTTGAGTTTTTAAAACTGTATTTGCTGAAATTCCGATTTCTATATTTTTGTTTTTTCCGCGTTTTGGATCCAATAAAATGTTGCACAACCTCAGCAAAAATTGCAATACTTCCAAGGAAACATTAATTTGATTTGGCCATTTTGGATTTTATATTGAACGAATGAGATTATGAGATAATGCAAAAAGCGGCAAAGAGGGTGAATTGATTTAGTAAGTATCAAATTTCGAAATTTCGTCGAAAATACCATCATATAGCACTCCTAGTACTTTTTTAAGAAACTACACCTATACTGGGTAGGGTTAGTGGGTTAGGTTTAGGTGGTTCGCCGCGGGGGTTACAAAAATATTATGCGAAACCAACGCGAAACACATGACGTACCAGTTCATACTTACTTCATATCCGAATACTCAAGTGTTAAGTACTTAGGAAACTCTAGTCGGAATGTTTTCTAATTTCTCATTTTTCTCTATAATAAGTTGGTAGTGTTAATTTTTACTTTAATCTTCATGAAAAAGATAATTAAAAAGCAGCAGTCATAATAATCGAACAAGAACAAGAAAGTTGGATGTTGGAAGATGCTACTCGGAATAACTTGGTCGCGTTATTTATCGATGTAGGCAACATGCATTCCACATCGATAAATAACGCGACCAGCTTATTGCATTTTACATTGTCGTTGAGTTATGCAGTTCACATAGATTCATTGTACTCATGTCTAGTAAGTATAACTATAAATCATGAGAGTTTGGAAGGAATGGAATAATTGACCGAGAAAGGAGTAGAACATTTAATAGAAGAAATGAAACTAGAGAAACCTACTAAAAATGAAGAAATAAAGAAACTACTATAATTATTAGATCCTATTTATTTAAAGAATACGATCTCTAGTAGTTTATTTCAAGTTTTTAAGATTTTCGAAAGAAAATTAAATCATTTTTTCTTAATAAGTTTTCATTTCTGTATGTTGAAGTTGGATTTTTGAGTGTATTTTCACATGCTCTCTTCCATCTCTCAAAGGCTCAAAAATTCCTACTCTTCAAAAATTTTGAAGAGCGGGAGCCGGTGCAAGAGAAAGTTTAAGTATGGAAAAATTTAAAGAGAAAGCCTGGAGCGAAGAACCAAATATTGAGAACGCTTATAAGTGAATTATGTAAAAGAGCGAGCACCTTTGATGACCGAAAGGAAAAGAGCGAACAAGAGTGAGAGCGCTGAAAATACAGCTCTCGCACATTGACTTTATAGTACTGGACTGCTGGCGCATATGGCCAAAAATGAGAAAAGTGAAGCAAACATGTTTGACGCCCATATGCGGATATCATTACTGTTATCAGTATTCTACATTATACCTTTGGCGTGTTTCTCGTTGGCGCGCAATTTTTGATGCTA
The DNA here is from genome assembly GCA_009761765.1 of Phenacoccus solenopsis. Classification (NCBI taxonomy): domain Eukaryota; kingdom Metazoa; phylum Arthropoda; class Insecta; order Hemiptera; family Pseudococcidae; genus Phenacoccus; species Phenacoccus solenopsis. The sequence continues at coordinate 34,215,737 of CM019754.1, read as the reverse complement.
TGGCTTCTGTCGTGTATACTTTATTTATTGTCTCGTCTTCAATTTATTCTCTTATTTTCATTAATATTTTAATATAATTAGATAATGGTAGGAAAAAGAATATGCGTTTTATGTATTTCAAGTCCGGAGAACGCTACTTTTTTCAGGTAAAGATACTTACGTCTTCATCTTTGAAATTATAATAATGGCAGAATTAAAATAATATTAATTCTTCGTTTGTGTGGTATAGTTTTCCAAAAGATAATAAAGAAAAAGAAGAGTGGATCAAATTTTGTGGATTACATGATGTCAGTGCTAATGCTTTGCTTTGCAGCGCCCACTTTAACCCAGATGTGTTGAATTCAAAAAGACTTTTAAGACATGCACTACCTACCATTCCTCCAACACCTAACAATAATCGGTAGTAATGATTGTATTTAAAAATATATGTATCTCTGCACCATGCACTGCTATTCATTTCAGTAATGATTAATGAATGGAAACCATCTCATTTATAGTGTATTGAAAGAACCATCTAGAGGAAATAAGAATAGAAAATGTTGCTTATGCGGTAACTCTGAATATGATGACTTTTACTTCAGGTAATCACTTCGTTGGTTTCACACAGCATTTTATGTGCGGGAAGATAGATATGAACCTGGGGTACAGATTCACTTTACCGCACCACTACACATGCACACATGAAGACGTTCAAACATATGAGCAAAACCAAGCAACATTGAAAACAAGGCGTTTTGCGCATAGGCAACTTCTTCAACACAATAAATGTTTTTCAGTGTTTTATCGTTTGTTATGAATAATTATGAAGTTGAGAAGAATTAAGATCAATAAAATCATAATATATGGTATGAAACAATGTGTATTTATAGAACAAAATATAAAAAGTATAAAATATAACAAGAGGAATGAACTATTGAGCAGAGAAACACCATAAAGATGTAAATAAAGATATGTTGAACATATGCACTGATAAAAAGCATTTGGTAAGATAGTAAGAAAGTGCTATCCACCCACATTAATGAGCTTTCACCACTATAAGTCAAAACCAAAGCAAATGATTTTGCTACGTGCTTAAATGCAATACTAGTAATCGCTTTTGAATATGTATATATACAAAAACTCTAACTACATCCTCTGTAGAAAGTGTGGAAAGGTGTGTGAACGAATGGGGTTGATGGCAACTTGTAGCTCCATTAATGAGCTTTTACCACCACTAGTCAAAACCCCAGTGACCGAGTTCAGTGACCCCTTAAATTACCATTAAAATCGATTTTGAAAATTTTTTCAAATTCCAAGTACCTAACTCGAGCCCCCATAAAAAGTGTGCAAAGGTGTGTGAACGAATGGGGTTGATGGCAACTTGTAGCTCCATTAATGAGCTTTTACCACCACTAGTCAAAACCCCAGTGACTGACTTTGGTATGTGGTTAAATAACCTACAAGTAATCGCTTTTGTACAAAATTGTATATTTACCCGCTAACTAGATCCCTGTAGAAAATGTGGAAAGGTGTGTGAACGAATGGGGTTGATGGCAACTTGTAGCTCCATTAATGAGCTTTTACCACCACTAGTCAAAACCCCAGTGACTGACTTTGGTATGTGCTTAAATTGGGTATTAGTAATAGCTCATATACATATAAATTACCTATACTCGCTTACTACATCCTCTGTAGAAAATGTGCAAAGGTGTGTGAACGAATGGGGTTGATGGCAACTTGTAGCTCCAGTAATGAGCTTTTACCACCACTAGTCAAAACCCCAGTGAACGAGTTCAATGACCCTGAAATGACCGTTAAAAATGGTTTTTTAATTTTTTCGAATTTGAACTACCTAACTCGAGCCCCCATAAAAAGTGTGCAAAGGTGTGTGAACGAATGGGGTTGATGGCAACTTGTAGCTCCATTAATGAGCTTTTACCACCACTAGTCAAAACCCCAGTGACTGACTTTGGTATGTGGTTAAATAACTTACAAGTAATCGCTTTTGTACAAAATTGTATATTTACCCGCTAACTAGATCCCCTGTAGAAAATGTGGAAAGGTGTGTGAACGAATGGGGTTGATGGCAACTTGTAGCTCCAGTAGTGAGCTTTCACCACCACTAGTCAAAACCCCAGTGACCGAGTTCAGTGACCCCTTAAATTACCATTAAAATCGATTTTGAAAATTTTTTCAAATTCCAAGTACCTAACTCGTGCCCCCATACAAGGTGTGCAAAGGTGTGTGAACGAATGGGGTTGATGGCAACTTGTAGCTCCAGTAGTGCGCTTTCACCACCACTAGTCAAAACCCCAGTGACTGACTTTGGTATGTGCTTAAATTGGGTATTAGTAATAGCTCATATACATATAAATTACCTATACCCGCTTACTACATCCTCTGTAGAAAATGTGCAAAGGTGTGTGAACGAATAGGGTTGATGGCAACTTGTAGCTCCAGTAATGAGCTTTTACCACCACTAGTCAAAACCCCAGTGAACGAGTTCAATGACCCCTGAAATGACCGTTAAAAATGGTTTTTTAATTTTTTCGAATTTGAACTACCTAACTCGAGCCCCATAAAAAGTGTGCAAAGGTGTGTGAACGAATGGGGTTGATGGCAACTTGTAGCTCCATTAATGAGCTTTTACCACCACTAGTCAAAACCCCAGTGACTGACTTTGGTATGTGCTTAAATTGGGTATTAGTAATAGCTCATATACATATAAATTACCTATACTCGCTTACTACATCCTCTGTAGAAAATGTGCAAAGGTGTGTGAACGAATGGGGTTGATGGCAACTTGTAGCTCCAGTAATGAGCTTTTACCACCACTAGTCAAAACCCCAGTGAACGAGTTCAATGACCCCTGAAATGACCGTTAAAAATGGTTTTTTAATTTTTTCGAATTTGAACTACCTAACTCGAGCCCCCATAAAAAGTGTGCAAAGGTGTGTGAACGAATGGGGTTGATGGCAACTTGTAGCTCCATTAATGAGCTTTTACCACCACTAGTCAAAACCCCAGTGACTGACTTTGGTATGTGGTTAAATAACTTACAAGTAATCGCTTTTGTACAAAATTGTATATTTACCCGCTAACTAGATCCCCTGTAGAAAATGTGGAAAGGTGTGTGAACGAATGGGGTTGATGGCAACTTGTAGCTCCAGTAATGAGCTTTTACCACCACTAGTCAAAACCCCAGTGACGAGTTCAGTGACCCCTTAAATTACCATTAAAATCGATTTTGAAAATTTTTTCAAATTCCAAGTACCTAACTCGTGCCCCATAAAAAGTGTGCAAAGGTGTGTGAACGAATGGGGTTGATGGCAACTTGTAGCTCCAGTAGTGAGCTTTCACCACCACTAGTCAAAACCCCAGTGACTGACTTTGGTATGTGCTTAAATTGGGTATTAGTAATAGCTCATATACATATAAATTACCTATACCGCTTACTACATCCTCTGTAGAAAATGTGCAAAGGTGTGTGAACGAATGGGGTTGATGGCAACTTGTAGCTCCATTAATGAGCTTTTACCACCACTAGTCAAAACCCTAGTGAACGAGTTCACTGACCCCATAAATTACCATTAAAAATCGATTTTGAAAATTTTTTCAAATTCAAGTGTCCAACTCGAGCCCTCATAAAAAGTGTGGAAAGGTGTGTGAACGAATGGGGTTGATGGCAACTTGTAGCTCCATTAATGAGCTTTTACCACCACTAGTCAAAACCCCAGTGACTGACTTTGGTATGTGCTTAAATTGGGTATTAGTAATAGCTCATATATATATAAATTACCTATACTCGCTTACTACATCCTCTGTAGAAAATGTGCAAAGGTGTGTGAACGAATGGGGTTGATGGCAACTTGTAGCTCCAGTAATGAGCTTTTACCACCACTAGTCAAAACCCCAGTGAACGAGTTCAATGACCCCTGAAATGACCGTTAAAAATGGTTTTTCAATTTTTTTCGGAATTTGAACTACCTAACTCGAGCCCCCATAAAAAGTGTGCAAAGGTGTGTGAACGAATGGGGTTGATGGCAACTTGTAGCTCCATTAATGAGCTTTTACCACCACTAGTCAAAACCCCAGTGACTGACTTTGGTATGTGGTTAAATAACCTACAAGTAATCGCTTTTGTACAAAATTGTATATTTACCCGCTAACTAGATCCCCTGTAGAAAATGTGGAAAGGTGTGTGAACGAATGGGGTTGATGGCAACTTGTAGCTCCATTAATGAGCTTTTACCACCACTAGTCAAAACCCCAGTGACCGAGTTCAGTGACCCCTTAAATTACCATTAAAAATCGATTTTGAAAATTTTTTCAAATTCCAAGTACCTAACTCGTGCCCCCATAAAAAGTGTGCAAAGGTGTGTGAACGAATGGGGTTGATGGCAACTTGTAGCTCCATTAATGAGCTTTTACCACCACTAGTCAAAACCCCAGTGACTGACTTTGGTATGTGCTTAAATTGGGTATTAGTAATAGCTCATATACATATAAATTACCTATACTCGCTTACTACATCCTCTGTAGAAAATGTGCAAAGGTGTGTGAACGAATGGGGTTGATGGCAACTTGTAGCTCCAGTAATGAGCTTTTACCACCACTAGTCAAAACCCCAGTGAACGAGTTCAATGACCCCTGAAATGACCGTTAAAAATGGTTTTTTAATTTTTTCGAATTTGAACTACCTAACTCGAGCCCCCATAAAAAGTGTGCAAAGGTGTGTGAACGAATGGGGTTGATGGCAACTTGTAGCTCCATTAATGAGCTTTTACCACCACTAGTCAAAACCCCAGTGACTGACTTTGGTATGTGGTTAAATAACTTACAAGTAATCGCTTTTGTACAAAATTGTATATTTACCCGCTAACTAGATCCCCTGTAGAAAATGTGGAAAGGTGTGTGAACGAATGGGGTTGATGGCAACTTGTAGCTCCAGTAGTGAGCTTTCACCACCACTAGTCAAAACCCCAGTGACCGAGTTCAGTGACCCCTTAAATTACCATTAAAATCGATTTTGAAAATTTTTTCAAATTCCAAGTACCTAACTCGTGCCCCCATACAAGGTGTGCAAAGGTGTGTGAACGAATGGGGTTGATGGCAACTTGTAGCTCCAGTAGTGCGCTTTCACCACCACTAGTCAAAACCCCAGTGACTGACTTTGGTATGTGCTTAAATTGGGTATTAGTAATAGCTCATATACATATAAATTACCTATACCCGCTTACTACATCCTCTGTAGAAAATGTGCAAAGGTGTGTGAACGAATGGGGTTGATGGCAACTTGTAGCTCCAGTAATGAGCTTTTACCACCACTAGTCAAAACCCCAGTGAACGAGTTCAATGACCCCTGAAATACCGTTAAAAATGGTTTTTTAATTTTTTAATTTGAACTACCTAACTCGAGCCCCATAAAAAGTGTGCAAAGGTGTGTGAACGAATGGGGTTGATGGCAACTTGTAGCTCCATTAATGAGCTTTTACCACCACTAGTCAAAACCCCAGTGACTGACTTTGGTATGTGCTTAAATTGGGTATTAGTAATAGCTCATATACATATAAATTACCTATACTCGCTTACTACATCCTCTGTAGAAAATGTGCAAAGGTGTGTGAACGAATGGGGTTGATGGCAACTTGTAGCTCCAGTAATGAGCTTTTACCACCACTAGTCGAAACCCCAGTGAACGAGTTCAATGACCCCTGAAATGACCGTTAAAAATGGTTTTTAATTTTTTGAATTTGAACTACCTAACTCGAGCCCCCATAAAAAGTGTGCAAAGGTGTGTGAACGAATGGGGTTGATGGCAACTTGTAGCTCCAGTAGTGAGCTTTTACCACCACTAGTCAAAACCCCAGTGACTGACTTTGGTATGTGCTTAAATTGGGTATTAGTAATCGCTCATATACATATAAATTACCATACGCGCTTACTACATCCTCTGTAGAAAATGTGCAAAGGTGTGTGAACGAATGGGGTTGATGGCAACTTGTAGCTCCAGTAATGAGCTTTTACCACCACTAGTCAAAACCCCAGTGAACGAGTTCAATGACCCCTGAAATGACCGTTAAAAATGGTTTTTAATTTTTTCGAATTTGAACTACCTAACTCGACCCCATAAAAAGTGTGCAAAGGTGTGTGAACGAATGGGGTTGATGGCAACTTGTAGCTCCATTAATGAGCTTTTACCACCACTAGTCAAAACCCCAGTGACTGACTTTGGTATGTGCTTAAATTGGGTATTAGTAATCGCTCATATACATATAAATTACCCATACGCGCTTACTACATCCTCTGTAGAAAATGTGGAAAGGTGTGTGAACGAATGGGGTTGATGGCAACTTGTAGCTCCATTAATGAGCTTTTACCACCACTAGTCAAAACCCCAGTGAACGAGTTCAGTGACCCCTTAAATTACCATTAAAAATCGATTTTGAAAATTTTTTCAAATTCCAAGTACCTAACTCGTGCCCTCATAAAAAGTGTGGAAAGGTGTGTGAACGAATGGGGTTGATGGCAACTTGTAGCTCCAGTAGTGAGCTTTCACCACCACTAGTCAAAACCCCAGTGACTGACTTTGGTATGTGCTTAAATTGGGTATTAGTAATAGCTCATATACATATAAATTACCTATACGCCTTACTACATCCTCTGTAGAAAATGTGGAAAGGTGTGTGAACGAATGGGGTTGATGGCAACTTGTAGCTCCAGTAATGAGCTTTTACCACCACTAGTCAAAACCCCAGTGAACGAGTTCAATGACCCCTGAAATGACCGTTAAAAATGGTTTTTTAATTTTTTCGAATTTGAACTACCTAACTCGAGCCCCCATAAAAAGTGTGCAAAGGTGTGTGAACGAATGGGGTTGATGGCAACTTGTAGCTCCAGTAATGAGCTTTTACCACCACTAGTCAAAACCCCAGTGACTGACTTCGGTATGTGGTTAAACAGCCTACAAGTAATCGCTTTTGTACAAAATTGTATATTTACCCGCTAACTAGATCCCCTGTAGAAAATGTGGAAAGGTGTGTGAACGAATGGGGTTGATGGCAACTTGTAGCTCCATTAATGAGCTTTTACCACCACTAGTCAAAACCCCAGTGAACGAGTTAAGTGACCCCTTAAATTACCATTAAAAATCGATTTTGAAAATTTTTTCAAATTCCAAGTACCTAACTCGTGCCCCCATAAAAAGTGTGCAAAGGTGTGTGAACGAATGGGGTTGATGGCAACTTGTAGCTCCAGTAGTGCGCTTTACCACCACTAGTCAAAACCCCAGTGACTGACTTTGGTATGTGCTTAAATTGGGTATTAGTAATAGCTCATATACATATAAATTACCTATACGTCCTTACTACATCCTCTGTAGAAAATGTGCAAAGGTGTGTGAACGAATGGGGTTGATGGCAACTTGTAGCTCCAGTAATGAGCTTTTACCACCACTAGTCAAAACCCCAGTGAACGAGTTCAATGACCCGTGAAGTGACAGTTAAAAACGGATTTTTTAATTTTTTCGAATAAGAACTACCTAATTCGCTATGATTTTTTGCACTAAAAATATGAAAATATGATTCGCAAGAAATATGCGGTCGAAACCAATGAAATATGCAAAAATATGTGCTATATGGATATCGAAATGCCGGGATTTAATTGGGTAGCAAAAAAAAACATTGATTTCAACACTGCGATAACAAGATATTTCAAACGAGATTATACTATTTTTTAAATATGGTAACTTTTCCCTGTGTTTTCAAAAAAATTTATTCATTTAAGAGACAAATTATTCAAAAAATTCATGAAAACTGATTCAATAAAAATAATTTTTGAACATTTTTTTTTTTTTTTTTTTTCAAAAATAATGCGCTAAACACTTCAAATATGCGGTAAATATGCAAAATAAGCCCACTTTTTGGCAAAAATATGTTTTTGTATGCATATAAAATTTTATGAATGGATTCAAAATTCCATGATTCGCAAAAAAACTTAAATACGTATGCGCTATCTAGTATTACGAAAAAAAGTATGCAAATAGTAAACAATGCCCATGAAAAAATGAAGTTATTATTTTTTATACGATCTCAAATGGTGTAATTAGTCCAGGCAAATTAGCACTAAAAATAATCGAGTTCGGACATAATTGCCAGCAAAAATTTTATTGTTGGAATATGTTTATGAGGTCCATAGAAGTAAAGCCGCACAACTTCCCCCACCCGACCGCGCTTGCGTTCTCCCCCAGTGTGGATCTTAGCCCCCCAAAAACAGTTTTTTGACCATAACTCGCTAAATATTGGCCTTAGGATAAAAACATGGTCTATAAAAGTTGATCTACGTCAAATTCCCGATCTAGTGATCTATCAACCACCCTTCTACCTGTAAGGGGGTGGGGCTACGATCATCCAAATAAGGTTTTTTTGAAAAATACTCACACAAATTTTGAAGGTTTTTGGCCATAACTCACTAAAATATTGGTCCTAGGATAAATACAGGGTCCATGAAAATTGATCTACGTTAAATTTTTGATCTAATGATCTATCAACCGTTCTTGTATCTTCAAGGGGGCGGAACTGCAGTCATTTAGATTGGGGTCTCTCTCCCAGTGCAAATTAATAAAACCCACTCATGAAATTGTAAAATATCCTATATAATAGTAAAACATTGTGAGCTGAAAATGTATTATAGGAAGTAATAATCACTGATATCGTTTTCTCACAGTATTTCCTCACTAAGAAACCACAGAAGTGTCAAGTTCTAATGCTGAGCGCGTCCTTGGTAAAAAAAAAAAAAAAACGTAAGCAGCCATGCCAAAAACACTTAAGTAGTTCAATTTGGCACAAATGTAGTATTTCTTGCCATGAAATGATCATGCGAACACATATTTCTCAAATTATAACTATTTGAGGGTCCTCAAATTATCTTGAAATTTTGTAAATCCGCCATTTTGGATCCATTTTGACTCAAATTTAAGTGGTTATATTCTGGTCACAAACTAATCCTACACACAAAGTTTGACCATTCTAGGCCGATTTGGTGATGAGATATGGAAGATTCATGAAATTTCCTGCAGCAATTTCCCCTCCAAAAGCCGTTTTTTGCTCTAACTCCCCTCCAAAATCACTGAGAAGCTAAAATCAAAATACGTTTGTCACTTGGGCTCATTTTATCATATGACACAGCAATAAAAAATTTTCGACCCCTCCTGTACCCCCACCACTATTTTAGGTTGGTAACCCGCCTTCCCCCTCCAACATCATGTATGGAAGTGAATTCGGGATATAGTATACAACTTATCCCCAATAACCATATGAATTCATATTAATTACATTTTTACCAACTTGAGGCTCCTCAAGCTCTACTCAAAATTTTGATAATCCGCCATTTTGAATCCATTTTGATCCAAATTCAAGAGGTCATATTGTGGTCACCAACTAACCTCACACACAAAATTTGACCTCTTTAACTTGATTTGGTGGGGAGATATGGAAGATTCAAAAATTTCATGACTCAAAACTTCCTCAAAAAGCCGTTTTTTGATCTAACTCCTCTCAATATGCACTCAAGAAGCTGAAATTTGGATATGTTAGTATCCGTGACTCACTCTTTCATATGAAATCAAAAACGAAAAATTTGAGCTATTTGCCCTTCTCCAGCCCCCCTCAAAATTTGAGTGATCCGCCATTTTGAAATTTATCGAAAAAACAAAAAAATATTTTTGCGTATTTGCAAGAAGAGTTCCTCACCGAATTTTGAGCGAATTTTATCCACACCGCCTGCGCAAAGTGAGTGACACAAAAAACGCAATTTTCTCAAAAACAGGTTTTTGCTAACTCGCCTCAAAATGCACTTAGGAAGCTGAAATTTAAATATGTTGGTGTCCGTGACTCACTCTTTCATATGAGATCAAAAACGAAAAATTTGAGCTATTTGCCTCTTCTCCAGCCCCCCTCAAAATTTGAGTGATCCGCCATTTTGAAAGTTTTCGAAAAAACAAAAAAAATACTTCTGCGCATTTTCAAGAAGAGTTCCTCACCAAATTTTGAGCGAATTTTATGAATACTCGCCGGCGCTACGCGTGGGGGAAAAAAAAATATATATATATACCAAAAAGTTGGACATTTGCCAGATGATTACAAATGGTCTGAAACGCAAAGATTTGAAGACCCCACCTCCCCCGACCTTCCCTTCCCAAATCAGGTAGGCTGTAATAGCTATCGTTTGTTAAAAACTCAGCTAAAAATTGAAGAAATACACAGCATGGTACCTACAAGTGCCACGGAATAACGATATTGCCTCGTATTCGTATCTATTACACCCCAAACTTATGCATGAACAAAGAAGATATAGAAGATACCTTAGATGACGGCGTATCACCATTTTAATTTTGTCAAAAAAATTTTTAATTGATTGTAAATTTTTTCTTATTTTGCAAGAAACTGATACCACTCTTTACAATGCAATGTGCTTATTACGATTTTGAAGGATATTTTACAATTTCATGAGTGAATTTTTTATTTGTACTAGGAGGGAGGGGACAGCCCACTCGGACCTTTTGCCCAGCAAGTAGAGGTTGATATCCTTTTTCAGCTCACGAGCGTCGCTCAATTTGAAGAAAAAAACGCATCAGATCTTATTTGTGTAAGATACTTATTCAAGATTTCCCCCAAAAGAACGGTTGATATATCATTAGATCAAAAATTTGACGTTTTAGCAAGGTATAGCCAAAAACCTTCAAAATTTGTGTAGGTATTTTTCAAAAAAAACTTATTTGGATGATCGTAGCTCCACCCCCCTTACAGGTAGAAGGGTGGTTGATAGATCATTAGATCGGGAATTTGATGCAGATCAACTTTTATAGACCATGTTTTTATCCTAGGGCCAATATTTAGCGAGTTAAGGCCAAAAAACTGGTTTTGGGGGCTAATATCCACACTGGGGAAGAACGCAAGCGTGGTGGGGTGGGGGAAGTTGTGCAGTTTTACTTCTATGGACTTTGCTGGCAATTATGTCCTAATCAATTCCTAGATTGCCTGGACTAAATCTGTTATAGGTCAAAAAACTTTGAGCATCGATCACTTTTTTCATCTTTTCATGTCTGCGCATTGTTTAACCACTCAACACTTCGACCATGTCTTTGGTTGTGTCGTAGTTGAGATCAATTAAGCTATGAGAAAATGAACATCTTTTTGTACTAGACTTTCAATGAATTGATGTATGTATTTTCATCTTTGACCGAGCTAGCAACAAGCAAATGCCAACCCAAAAACGGTGATACATTACACAGATTTTCTCAGAACACTCGTGACTAAATTCAAAATGCGCATGCGCAAATTTATTTCCCGCCAATAGTGCGGCAAGGGGACATCGATAGTACTGCTTCAAACCAGAATAACATGAATGTGATAACGGACTTCAGGCATGCGCAACGTATGAAGTCGCATCGAGTGTTCCGACTCGGATGCATGTAATGTTTCACCGCAGTTTTCCTACACGTAACTCGGTCCATCTAGTATATAGTCAAAGATTTTCATCAATATACTTTATGGAATTAATTTATTTTTTCATAAATTTCTTCCTCCCTGTGCTGCCTTCACTCTAAAGACAAGGTATACCTTTACCTAGAGGAGCAAATTTCCAGAGGCGACTTTTCTATCCACAAAATTCATTTTAAAGTTAGTAAAATTTAAAATGTACGAAAATATTACCTACTCGTAAAACGCATTTTTGAAAACTGAATATTGCTGACGACATTGAAATCTGTAGGTATATTAGGATAGCACTTAAAAAGCGAAGTTGGAAATTTTTTGCTCATTAGATTAAGAATATTTGTTGGGCTTGTAAGTGACCCCTTAAAAAGTTTCAGCTCTCCAAAAAAATTCACACTCATGGTTACTTGACCCTGAAATTTCCTAATAAGAATAACATGAATATTTAAGGTGATAGAGATGACGTAAACTCAGATCCATTCAAAAAACTCGGATTTTTGAGAAACCAAACTGGTTGAAAAATAATCAAAATTCACTATTTTATGAAGCAAAAAATAGTTGTTTGTTATTTTATAACAGTGTAGTCCAAATTGCAATTTTAATGCACCAAAAAAGTAACATAAGACCTTTCAGTACGAAATTAAACGAAATATTTCTTGTGAAATCGGTGTTCTGTTCATGATTAAACCTTTTTCCTGGTACTGTAGTGAGCATTTACTAGACAAAATCGGGCTTAACATCTAATTTAAGACCTTTTACTTCATAACTTTTCAGAATTGATCGATCAAATCCCTATATTATTACACAACTTAATCAAACTATGGAAATGTATAAAAGAGATTATGGTTGACTAATGAATAGATATTTCAATGATATTGAATATTCTCCTTCAAAAAAAAAGCATAAGGATGCCCAGAGAGGTGAAACTTTGCGCATAAATATGCACATGATATCGAGGCGATTTTTTGAGACTAACACAACATGTTGTCTCGCTTATAAAGTCACTACTAAGGAACCAATGTAAAGCACGTCAAAAAAATCCCACCTAAACACAGGTGTACATACTCATAGTAGCAGCGCTTCGCGCTGCATGCTGGGGGCTCCGCCCCCAGACCCCCGTTAGTCGCTCGCTTTTACTAATACCCAATTTAAGCACGTACCAAAGTCAGTCACTGGGGTTTTGACTAGTGGTGGTAAAAGCTCATTAATTGAGCTACAAGTTGCCATCAACCCCATTCGTTCACACACCTTTGCACACTTTTTATCGGGGCTCGAGTTAGGTAGTTCAAATTCCGAAAAAAATTAAAAAACCATTTTTAACGGTCATTTCAGGGGTCATTGAACTCGTTCACTGGGGTTTTGACTAGGGTGGTAAAAGCTCATTACTGGAGCTACAAGTTGCCATCAACCCCATTCGTTCACACACCTTTGCACATTTTCTACAGGGATCTAGTTAGTGGGTAGATATACAATTTTGTACAAAAGCGATCACAAGTAAGCTTTAACCACATACCAAAGTCAGTCACTGGGGTTTTGACTAGAGGTGGTAAAAGCTCATTAATGGAGCTACAAGTTGCCATCAACCCCATTCGTTCACACACCTTTGCACATTTTCTACAGAGGATGTAGTAAGCGCGTATAGGTAATTTATATGTATATGAGCTATTACTAATACCTAATTTAAGCACATACCAAAGTCAGTCACTGGGGTTTTGACTAGTGGTGGTAAAAGCTCATTAATGGAGCTACAAGTTGCCATCAACCCCATTCGTTCACACACCTTTGCACACTTTTTATCGGGGCACGAGTTAGGTACTTGGAATTTGCAAAAATTTTCAAAATCGATTTTTAATGGTAATTTAAGGGGTCACTGAACTCGTCACTGGGGTTTTGACTAGTGGTGGTAAAAGCTCATTAATGGAGCTACAAGTTGCCATCAACCCCATTCGTTCACACACCTTTCCACACTTTTTATGAGGGCTCGAGTTGGACACTTGAATTTGAAAAAATTTTCAAAATCGATTTTTAATGGTAATTTATGGGGTCATGAACTCGTTCACTGGGTTTTGACTAGTGGTGGTAAAAGCTCATTAATGGAGCTACAAGTTGCCATCAACCCCATTCGTTCACACACCTTTGCACATTTTCTACAGAGGATGTAGTAAGCGGTATAGGTAATTTATATGTATATGAGCTATTACTAATACCCAATTTAAGCACATACCAAGTCAGTCACTGGGGTTTTGACTAGTGGTGGTAAAAGCTCATTAATGGAGCTACAAGTTGCCATCAACCCCATTCGTTCACACACCTTTGCACACTTTTTATGGGGCTCGAGTTAGGTAGTTCAAATTCGAAAAAATTAAAAACCATTTTTAACGGTCATTTCAGGGGTCATTGAACTCGTTCACTGGGGTTTTGACTAGTGGTGGTAAAAGCTCATTACTGGAGCTACAAGTTGCCATCAACCCCATTCGTTCACACACCTTTGCACATTTTCTACAGAGGATGTAGTAGGTATAGGTAATTTATATTATAAGCTATTTAATACATTTAAGCACATAAAAGTCAGTCACTGGGGTTTTGACTAGTGGTGGTAAAAGCTCATTACTGGAGCTACAAGTTGCCATCAACCCCATTCGTTCACACACCTTTGCACACTTTTTACAGTTAGGTACTTGGTAAAAAATTTTCAAAATCGATTTTTAATTTAAGGGGTCACTGAACTCGTCACTGGGGTTTTGACTAGTGGTGGTAAAAGCTCATTACTGGAGCTACAAGTTGCCATCAACCCCATTCGTTCACACACCTTTGCACATTTTCTATGTTAGGGTAGTAGCGATTACTTGGAGACTAGTGGTGGTAAAAGCTCATTAATGGAGCTACAAGTTGCCATCAACCCCATTCGTTCACACACCTTTGCACACTTTTTATGGGGCTCGAGTTAGGTAGTTCAAATTCGAAAAAATTAAAAAACCATTTTTAACGGTCATTTCAGGGGTCATTGAACTCGTTCACTGGGGTTTTGACTAGTGGTGGTAAAAGCTCATTACTGGAGCTACAAGTTGCCATCAACCCCATTCGTTCACACACCTTTGCACATTTTCTACAGAGGATGTAGTAAGCGGTATAGGTAATTTATATGTATATGAGCTATTACTAATACCCAATTTAAGCACATACCAAAGTCAGTCACTGGGGTTTTGACTAGTGGTGGTAAAAGCTCATTAATGGAGCTACAAGTTGCCATCAACCCCATTCGTTCACACACCTTTGCACACTTTTTATGGGGGCACGAGTTAGGTACTTGGAATTTGAAAAAATTTTCAAAATCGATTTTTAATGGTAATTTAAGGGGTCACTGAACTCGTCACTGGGGTTTTGACTAGTGGTGGTAAAAGCTCATTAATGGAGCTACAAGTTGCCATCAACCCCATTCGTTCACACACCTTTCCACATTTTCTACAGGGGATGTAGTTAGCGGGTAAATATACAATTTTGTACAAAAGCGATTACTTGTAGGTTTTAACCACATACCAAAGTCAGTCACTGGGGTTTTGACTAGTGGTGGTAAAAGCTCATTAATGGAGCTACAAGTTGCCATCAACCCCATTCGTTCACACACCTTTGCACACTTTTTATGGGGCTCGAGTTAGGTAGTTCAAATTCGAAAAAATTAAAAACCATTTTTAACGGTCATTTCAGGGGTCATTGAACTCGTTCACTGGGGTTTTGACTAGTGGTGGTAAAAGCTCATTACTGGAGCTACAAGTTGCCATCAACCCCATTCGTTCACACACCTTTGCACATTTTTACAGGGGTAGTAGTTAGGTAGTTTAAATTGAATTAAATACATTTAAGCATTTCACAAAGTCAGTCACTGGGGTTTTGACTAGTGGTGGTAAAAGCTCATTAATGGAGCTACAAGTTGCCATCAACCCCATTCGTTCACACACCTTTGCACACTTTTTATGGGGCTCGAGTTAGGTAGTTCAAATTAAAAAATTAAAAAATTTTTAACGGTCATTTCAGGGGTCATTGAACTCGTTCACTGGGGTTTTGACTAGTGGTGGTAAAAGCTCATTACTGGAGCTACAAGTTGCCATCAACCCCATTCGTTCACACACCTTTGCACATTTTCTACAGAGGATGTAGTAAGCGGTATAGGTAATTTATATGTATATGAGCTATTACTAATACCAATTTAAGCACATACCAAAGTCAGTCACTGGGGTTTTGACTAGTGGTGGTGAAAGCTCACTACTGGAGCTACAAGTTGCCATCAACCCCATTCGTTCACACACCTTTGCACACTTTTCTATGGGGCACGAGTTAGGTACTTGGAATTTGAAAAAATTTTCAAAATCGATTTTAATGGTAATTTAAGGGGTCACTGAACTCGTCACTGGGGTTTTGACTAGTGGTGGTAAAAGCTCATTACTGGAGCTACAAGTTGCCATCAACCCCATTCGTTCACACACCTTTGCCACATTTTCTACAGGGGATCTAGTTAGCGGGTAAATATAATTTTGTACAAAAGCGATTACTTGTAAGTTTTAACCACATACCAAAGTCAGTCACTGGGGTTTTGACTAGTGGTGGTAAAAGCTCATTAATGGAGCTACAAGTTGCCATCAACCCCATTCGTTCACACACCTTTGCACACTTTTTATGGGGCTCGAGTTAGGTAGTTCAAATTCGAAAAAATTAAAAAACCATTTTTAACGGTCATTTCAGGGGTCATTGAACTCGTTCACTGGGGTTTTGACTAGTGGTGGTAAAAGCTCATTACTGGAGCTACAAGTTGCCATCAACCCCATTCGTTCACACACCTTTGCACATTTTCTACAGAGGATGTAGTAAGCGAGTATAGGTAATTTATATGTATATGAGCTATTACTAATACCCAATTTAAGCACATACCAAAGTCAGTCACTGGGGTTTTGACTAGTGGTGGTAAAAGCTCATTAATGGAGCTACAAGTTGCCATCAACCCCATTCGTTCACATACCTTTGCACACTTTTTATGGGGGCACGAGTTAGGTACTTGGAATTTGAAAAAATTTTCAAAATCGATTTTTAATGGTAATTTAAGGGGTCACTGAACTCGGTCACTGGGGTTTTGACTAGTGGTGGTAAAAGCTCATTAATGGAGCTACAAGTTGCCATCAACCCCAATCGTTCACACACCTTTCCACATTTTCTACAGGGGATCTAGTTAGCGGGTAAATATACAATTTTGTACAAAAGCGATTACTTGTAGGTTATTTAACCACATACCAAAGTCAGTCACTGGGGTTTTGACTAGTGGTCGTAAAAGCTCATTAATGGAGCTACAAGTTGCCATCAACCCCATTCGTTCACACACCTTTGCACACTTTTTATGGGGGCTCGAGTTAGGTAGTTCAAATTCCGAAAAAAATTGAAAAACCATTTTTAACGGTCATTTCAGGGGTCATTGAACTCGTTCACTGGGGTTTTGACTAGTGGTGGTAAAAGCTCATTACTGGAGCTACAAGTTGCCATCAACCCCATTCGTTCACACACCTTTGCACATTTTCTACAGAGGATGTAGTAAGCGGTATAGGTAATTTATATGTATATGAGCTATTACTAATACCCAATTTAAGCACATACCAAAGTCAGTCACTGGGGTTTTGACTAGTGGTGGTAAAAGCTCACTTAATGGAGCTACAAGTTGCCATCAACCCCATTCGTTCACACACCTTTCACACTTATGGGGCACGAGTTAGGTACTTGGAATTTGAAAAAATTTTCAAAATCGATTTTAATGGTAATTTAAGGGGTCACTGAACTCGTCACTGGGGTTTTGACTAGTGGTGGTAAAAGCTCATTAATGGAGCTACAAGTTGCCATCAACCCCATTCGTTCACACACCTTTGCCACATTTTCTACAGGGGATCTAGTTAGCGGTAAATATACAATTTTGTACAAAAGCGATTACTTGTAATTATTTAAGCCATACCAAAGTCAGTCACTGGGGTTTTGACTAGTGGTGGTAAAAGCTCATTAATGGAGCTACAAGTTGCCATCAACCCCATTCGTTCACACACCTTTGCACACTTTTTATGGGGCTCGAGTTAGGTAGTTCAAATTCGAAAAAATTAAAAAACCATTTTTAACGGTCATTTCAGGGGTCATTGAACTCGTTCACTGGGGTTTTGACTAGTGGTGGTAAAAGCTCATTACTGGAGCTACAAGTTGCCATCAACCCCATTCGTTCACACACCTTTGCACATTTTCTACAGAGGATGTAGTAAGCGGTATAGGTAATTTATGTATATGAGCTATTACTAATACCCAATTTAAGCACATACCAAAGTCAGTCACTGGGGTTTTGACTAGTGGTGGTAAAAGCTCATTAATGGAGCTACAAGTTGCCATCAACCCCATTCGTTCACACACCTTTGCACACTTTTTATGGGGGCTCGAGTTAGGTACTTGGAATTTGAAAAAATTTTCAAAATTGATTTTAATGGTAATTTAAGGGTCACTGAACTCGTCACTGGGGTTTTGACTAGTGGTGGTAAAAGCTCATTAATGGAGCTACAAGTTGCCATCAACCCCATTCGTTCACACACCTTTCCACACTTTCTACAGAGGATGTAGTTAGAGTTTTTATATACATATTCAAAAGCGATTACTAGTATTGCATTTAAGCACGTAGCAAAATCATTTGCTTTGGTTTTGACTTGTAGTGGTGAAAGCTCATTAATGTGGGTGGATAGCACTTTCTTACTATCTTACCAAATGCTTTTTATCAGTGCATATGTTCAACATATCTTTATTTACATCTTTATGGTGTTTCTCTGCTCAATAGTTCATTCCTCTTGTTATATTTTATACTTTTTATATTTTGTTCTATAAATACACATTGTTTCATACCATATATTATGATTTTATTGATCTTAATTCTTCTCAACTTCATAATTATTCATAACAAACGATAAAACACTGAAAAACATTTATTGTGTTGAAGAAGTTGCCTATGCGCAAAACGCCTTGTTTTCAATGTTGCTTGGTTTTGCTCATATGTTTGAACGTCTTCATGTGTGCATGTGTAGTGGTGCGGTAAAGTGAATCTGTACCCAGGTTCATANCATTGAACTCGTTCACTGGGGTTTTGACTAGTGGTGGTAAAAGCTCATTACTGGAGCTACAAGTTGCCATCAACCCTATTCGTTCACACACCTTTGCACATTTTCTACAGAGGATGTAGTAAGCGGGTATAGGTAATTTATATGTATATGAGCTATTACTAATACCCAATTTAAGCACATACCAAAGTCAGTCACTGGGGTTTTGACTAGTGGTGGTGAAAGCGCACTACTGGAGCTACAAGTTGCCATCAACCCCATTCGTTCACACACCTTTGCACACTTATGGGGCACGAGTTAGGTACTTGGAATTTGAAAAAATTTTCAAAATCGATTTTAATGGTAATTTAAGGGGTCACTGAACTCGTTCACTGGGGTTTTGACTAGTGGTGGTAAAAGCTCACTGGAGCTACAAGTTGCCATCAACCCCATTCGTTCACACACCTTTCCACATTTTCTACAGGGGATCTAGTTAGCGGGTAAATATACAATTTTGTACAAAAGCGATTACTTGTAAGTTATTTAACCACATACCAAAGTCAGTCACTGGGGTTTTGACTAGTGGTGGTAAAAGCTCATTAATGGAGCTACAAGTTGCCATCAACCCCATTCGTTCACACACCTTTGCACACTTTTTATGGGGCTCGAGTTAGGTAGTTCAAATTCGAAAAAATTAAAAAACCATTTTTAACGGTCATTTCAGGGGTCATTGAACTCGTTCACTGGGGTTTTGACTAGTGGTGGTAAAAGCTCATTACTGGAGCTACAAGTTGCCATCAACCCCATTCGTTCACACACCTTTGCACATTTTCTACAGAGGATGTAGTAAGCGGTATAGGTAATTTATATGTATATGAGCTATTACTAATACCCAATTTAAGCACATACCAAAGTCAGTCACTGGGGTTTTGACTAGTGGTGGTGAAAGCTCACTACTGGAGCTACAAGTTGCCATCAACCCCATTCGTTCACACACCTTTGCACACTTTATGGGGCACGAGTTAGGTACTTGGAATTTGAAAAAATTTTCAAAATCGATTTTAATGGTAATTTAAGGGGTCACTGAACTCGTCACTGGGGTTTTGACTAGTGGTGGTGAAAGCTCATTACTGGAGCTACAAGTTGCCATCAACCCCATTCGTTCACACACCTTTCCACATTTTCTACAGGGATCTAGTTAGCGGGTAAATATACAATTTTGTACAAAAGCGATTACTTGTAAGTTATTTAACCACATACCAAAGTCAGTCACTGGGGTTTTGACTAGTGGTGGTAAAAGCTCATTAATGGAGCTACAAGTTGCCATCAACCCCATTCGTTCACACACCTTTGCACACTTTTTATGGGGGCTCGAGTTAGGTAGTTCAAATTCGAAAAAATTAAAAAACCATTTTTAACGGTCATTTCAGGGGTCATTGAACTCGTTCACTGGGGTTTTGACTAGTGGTGGTAAAAGCTCATTACTGGAGCTACAAGTTGCCATCAACCCCATTCGTTCACACACCTTTGCACATTTTCTACAGAGGATGTAGTAAGCGAGTATAGGTAATTTATATGTATATGAGCTATTACTAATACCCAATTTAACACATACCAAAGTCAGTCACTGGGGTTTTGACTAGTGGTGGTAAAAGCTCATTAATGGAGCTACAAGTTGCCATCAACCCCATTCGTTCACACACCTTTCCACATTTTCTACAGGGGATCTAGTTAGCGGGTAATATACAATTTTGTACAAAAGCGATTACTTGTAGGTTATTTAACCACATACCAAAGTCAGTCACTGGGGTTTTGACTAGTGGTGGTAAAAGCTCATTAATGGAGCTACAAGTTGCCATCAACCCCATTCGTTCACACACCTTTGCACACTTTTTATGGGGGCTCGAGTTAGGTACTTGGAATTTGAAAAAATTTTCAAAATCGATTTTATTGGTAATTTAAGGGGTCACTGAACTCGGTTACTGGGGTTTTGACTAGTGGTGGTAAAAGCTCATTAATGGAGCTACAAGTTGCCATCAACCCCATTCGTTCACACACCTTTCCACACTTTCTACAGAGGATGTAGTTAGAGTTTTTGTATATATACATATTCAAAAGCGATTACTAGTATTGCATTTAAGCACGTAGCAAAATCATTTGCTTTGGTTTTGACTTGTAGTGGTGAAAGCTCATTAATGTGGGTGGATAGCACTTTCTTACTATCTTACCAAATGCTTTTTATCAGTGCATATGTTCAACATATCTTTATTTACATCTTTATGGTGTTTCTCTGCTCAATAGTTCATTCCTCTTGTTATATTTTATACTTTTTATATTTTGTTCTATAAATACACATTGTTTCATACCATATATTATGATTTTATTGATCTTAATTCTTCTCAACTTCATAATTATTCATAACAAACGATAAAACACTGAAAAACATTTATTGTGTTGAAGAAGTTGCCTATGCGCAAAACGCCTTGTTTTCAATGTTGCTTGGTTTTGCTCATATGTTTGAACGTCTTCATGTGTGCATGTGTAGTGGTGCGGTAAAGTGAATCTGTACCCCAGGTTCATATCTATCTTCCCGCACATGCGATATGCATTATACGCATGCGCGAGTCTTGAATTTATAAACATAACATCTGCATAATATGTTTTAATTGGTTATAATCTGTTATAATCAACCATATGATAACTGATTATAAACTCCGCTCATGCGCACTACGCATTTCGAGACTTATATTGAGTTGTATGTCGGGGACACCGTTTTACATTACACTTATGCAGTCATTAGCAGTCTATATATGAAAGTCAATGTCTTATTCAAGTGGAGATTTGGGTTTTTTCTAAAGGAAATGTATAGGTTATTAATCTACGTTTACGAGACTATGCTTTATTAGGTAGGTACTTGTTTTGTTCACTCAGCAAGGTATTGTTTTCATTTTATGATCAAATAATATCCATTCCAAATATAAATGTAAATGGAATAATACGCACCTTTATTGCAAGCCCATCTTCGTGTAAATGATTGGCACAATGAATACAAATACGAAAACAATACTACAGCGGAAATAATATAGGCACGATGTCAATAATGTTATGTGTAACTGATAATTCGAAATACTACGGAGAAAGGCATTAGCACTAAATAATGTTCCGCGAAACTGGTAATTCAAAATACTATCAAGAATTTTTTTAACGAATTCCCTTAACGTGCATAGATGAAATGCACGTATACAAAATATCACCAAGGTCAATTGCATATATTCCTTCCAACGCTGGCTACAGATGTTCATATGGTGTTTACAAAGGTAGTTCGAAAGCTTTACGTGAATACCAATAATCATCGAAATATTGCCTTTACTTTTCCATCTGTAAAAATCACTCATTCTTCGATAGCTCATCATTATTTTTAAATTTATGAAATAAAAGATAAATAAAAATGTTTAATCGGTGCATAAAAATGTACTAGTATCGTTGATTTATAAACAAAAACAAGACATTCATATAGAATAAAATTAAGTTCGTTATGACGACAGAAGTATTCTCCTACCATGTCAATAATATACCTAGCCAAAAACAATTTAATAATAATTATATTTCATCTAATATAAACATATTTCGGTGAATAAGAAGAACGATATCACTAGAATTCGTGTTAAAATTAGACAGGTATTTTATTAGTCGAGTTCGATTAAAATTTAATTTTCCATCAAACTTTGAACCTCAAGAGTTAAAAGAAAACAAGTTGTATCATATAATATGTACGATTCTAATCCACATATTATTTTTTTCGGGGAAACACAAAAATATGATCTATACATAAAAATAGAAAGAGAAAAAATTGTAACGCAATGTTGGAATTTAAAACGACCAAAAGTTTACGTAATTTTTTCTGTGGGTGTTTTTAAATAAGATGTAAGGTAAGTTATTAGTAATTACTATTCATTACATTTTTTACTCTTCGTATTGCTATTAAATAATCAACATAGATTAATAATTATGTTTAATCAATGTTATAACCTGTTGTTAATGAAAACTTTTTATTGAGACTCCAAGAGGAAATAAAAATTGAAAATTAATATGTAGCTGTTTTGTTAAGAACTATGTGGTAAAAAATTAATTTATTGATGAAAAATCTGAAGAAATAAAACATGGGTGGGAATCATACACAATACGTACTACTGAAAACAAATGTACCAACATCCTATATACCTAGAAGCTTAACTTTATTACATCACAAATAAGATTTCCGATATCATTTATGAAGGTCCATAAAAAGTAAGAGATGAACCAATTCACATATAAACTTTTTCCGAATTAGAAATGTTATTTCAGGAAACTTGGCCTCATGGCGTAACTGATAAATAAATTGTTATGCCCGATTTCACTGGTAACTTTATATGCGTATTAAATAAATAAGCGATTTAGAAAAATTATTTCATTTAAATAATGAGCATATAAAAAATAAACTATATATATGTACATATCAATTTACAGAATAAATTCTTGTACGAACTAAGTACCAAATAAAACAGCATCAGAATGAAGCCAAAATGTAAAATCATTTGGTAAAAAAATTATATAGAAAATTAAGATTATAAAGTTGAAAATGATTACGGAACACGTTTACCAACTTTTCACACATAAATATACGAATGCGATTAACCTGAGTTCATGTTGTTATGGAAAACATGAACGCCAAAGTTTGGCCATAAGGATGGAGGCTTTTTACAAAGTAAAAAATAAAAGCGTTCAATATCAGCAAGTACACACATTTGCAAAAAAAGTGAAATTAAGTTCGTTTCTCGAAAATAAAAATAATGAAAACAAAAATTAAACAACATTGATTTCCGATAAGTTAAATTTTACGATGCCCACATCTGTAATTCTTTAATATCATCTTCATCTTCAACTCTTTTAGTTGGTTTTGTTGGTACATTAGTTTTTGGAACGGTTACAGCCGGTTCGTCACTTGGAATCTCCGAAGGACCTGCTTTCAATAATTCGGCATCGAGGGCTTCTTGTTCCAATTGTTGTAATTCTTGTTCTAATTCATCGTCGTCTATATCGTGACCCATGGCCACAGGATTTGAAATAGCTTCGGATATTTCTCTAGCTACATCTTGTTGTTCAGCGATATCATCCATCATATCGTGTACTTGATCAACGTCCATATTTTGATGAGCTTTCTTCAGCGCATCTGCGGCACTCTTCATAGTAGTTAGAACGGTGGTGTTTGTATTAGCCCCTTCTAAAGCCTCTCGTTGCATTTCTATCGTCGCCAATGTGCCGTCTATTTGCTGCAGTTGTTTAGCGTATCTATTTTTTTCTCTTCAAAGCTTGAAGAGCAGCGCGTTTATTTTTCGTGCCATTGGCTTTGGCAACTTGAAGTTCGTGTTCAATTTTCTTCTCTAAAAATTCTTGCTTTTTAATCAACATGTTTTCTGTTTCGCGAAGTTGCATAATGGCCTCAGTCGTTGAAGGACCTTTTTCCTCCTTCTTACCACCGAATACTTTCGACAAGAAACTCATTTTTACTCTTTTTCTACTAACTAAATTATTTAAACAAAATCTACTCCACTTTAATGGAAAAAGACGCTCCGCAGCTGCAGCCTTCTTCGGCTAATGGATTTTTCGTGATTTTAAACGCCGAACGAATCAGCTGTTGTTCGTAATCGACGGTAGAACCGTTGATGTATTCGAGTGACGTAGAGTCGATAACAACTTTAACGTTATCTTTTTCGAATATCCTACGCAAAAAATAAAATTGTAAATAATCCGCAATGGCGGATAAATTAGTTATTGTGATAACATACTTGTCTTCTTCAGTTATGTTAGTATCCAATTCGAATTTATACTGGAAGCCAGCACATCCACCACCTTCCACAATAATCCTTAAATTGCTACCGTCAGTTGCGATTTCTTTAAGACGTTTAACACAATTGTCCGTAATATTTATTACTCCCGCTCCAGAGTACAGTTTATTTTGGACATGAATTTGCCTAAAAATGAATTCAACCTTATCAAAATTTACATATTTTATCTCACGCCATGCCAACACTTTGTTACGAATAAAATGATGCAAAATTAAAGCTAATAAGGTCAGTGCATTAACAAGTAAGCAATAATGAAAATTTTTATAGTTATGAAGTGACGAGTGAATCATAGGATGACAAGCGGGGTTAATGATTAAACGATATCGTTCCTACAACATTGAATGACACTGACCACAATCTAAAATGCCTCAAGATAAGATACACGGTATATACCTAAATATCGTATTTACTTGTTTCGAAAGCGTCATCAATTTATTCATTTTTTCAATACTCACTTGATTAATCATACACTATAAAAGCACACTACAATCGAATCAATAATTTTCCTAGTTTTCAATGAAAACAGCAAAACACCAAAAATCGGTACAAAAGCGAGATCGTGATAATCAAATTTCGATAGGTATGCGCACATCGTTAAAAATCTCATCATGTTGACGCAAAACGTCATCAACATTCCACTGTTAGCCAATAACAATCGATGTTACAAATACGCGTTTCGGTTTATCGTCGCGATTTGATATAAATGGTGACGTTTTTATCTGTTTTATCACTGTTCATGGTGTACTTTTCGTTTTACTGTTTGCTGAAATGCTTTTTTTGTCATTGAAGTTTTATTACTAGCGTTAACAAACTTTAGAAAACAGGTTGGTCTTGAAAATTTCGTACAAACTATTTGAACAAAAACGTAAATAATGTCAAATTTATTGTAGACTTGTTAAATTTTACGATTCCAAGCAGAAATGACATCTCCAGCGTGTTTCTCGTGTTCTATTATGTGAACTGTATGTTCTTATTTTATCAATCGTTTATCCATGACTTGTTTGGCATTGTTTGTGTAACACGTAACTTTTCTTTTATAGCAGCGTAGCGGTGTACTTAAATAATAATATAAAAAATATATATACCCCAAACGCCGCATAACGCGCCATCAGTTATTTACTACTGCGAAGTAAATTTCGGTAAATGAAGTGCTTAACGTTTCGGTCATTTTCCCGGTTTGGTTTGTGTCTTATGACGATGAAAGTGAGATATTTTAGTTATTTACTTATGCTGTTGTGCTCGTGTAAATTCATTTTTCACGATATTACAGTATGAGCGTTTGATAAATCCACTTCGTGCATAGGTTATCAATTCACGCACTTTTTATTCAAGTGTCACATCTTATAGTTATTTGCTTATATTAGAAGTTGAAAAGTAAATTAGCTACTCTTAAACTATGTTTATGGAAAAACATTCGTGTACATCATAGACCTAGATTATCCAGTTATCAATGAAGCTGAGAAACAACAGTTTTTCTTGTTTTAATGCTGGAATTTGAAATGATTTCAGATTCTGTGATACTTTCGTATATAATGTAAAAAGCATGTTGCTTGTAGCAGTAATCGTTAAATTTTGAAGAATTAGGAGGATTATGGATTAATTATGGATCCTGTATTTACGTCATATTCCATTAAAACACAGGTAATTTACATTGTGTTTTAGTCGGGTCTTGTGTTAGATGTGTGTTGACATATTTTCTCACTTTTATTTAGAGTCCGCGTACCCAAAATGTTGACGATATCGCCCACGTACTCAGTAATAATTTGGCAGCTATCAATTTAAATGTGAACATTCAGCAGTCTCCCAAGAAAGTAAGTTACCTTTCATTTTCTGTAATTTGTACGATGATGACAGTTCTTTGTTTAGTCTATTGGGAAAAGTGTTTATAAATGTTAGTGTTCTTTTTGAATTTTATTGCGAGTACCACTAATTTCCTTTTCACGAAGATGTTCTTTAACTCGAACAATTTTCATAGGAAATCGCAAACATTCCACATTTCTGTGAAAATACCAATAGCGTTGTGACTTATTGTAACGACTGTGTGCTAAATAATGGTGATTTAGCAACTGTATATTATCCTACCGATTGCACAAGCGTTGGTGTTGTGTTAAATGGGGAGGATAAGCAGGAACCGAAAATGTTGAGCGCTAATAAAAATGCATCTGTTTTTCAAGTCGGTGTTGTTCGCTTCATTCAACCTACCCCTTGGCTCTCCTAATTGCGTTTATTTTTACAGAATGCTTCGTTAGTGCAAGAATTCATTCCAAGAAATAAATCCAATAATGCTCATAAGGAACCAGTTCCCAAACTTAACAATACCATTTTAGAGACAAATAATGCAAAGAAGCTTGCTTCTGTATCCACATTCCAGGTAACATTGATTTTAGATGACGTGCTTTTTCTTCTTCATTCGACTTTAACAATGTTGATCTCTTTAAAGGATCTATCGGTAGCCTCAGTTCCCGAATTTATTCCTCGAGCAGCTTACACTAAAAGTATTAGCGATCCAGTGGTATCGGATACTCCTTTACCCGATTCGCCGACCTTGAATGATGAATTGATTAACGCATACGCCAATCAAAACTTAGAGGATGATCCATCCGGCGCTAGTGTTACCACTTATCAGGTACATATTTTCGCCAATCACGTAGATGTAGACCAATTCAAAATCCATTTCTAACACAACTTCGTTTTTGCGTAGGAAAACGTCAATGGAACTGTGTACTTTTACACGGCGCCATTGAGTAGTAATACGAGCCCAGTGGACGGCCTCTCAACCTCACCTACACTCATTGCAGATCCAGCCACTGACCCATTAATCAGCGGAACAACGGTGGTAGCAAATGGAGTTGCCCCATTAGCGCTAGCTCATCAACCAATTATATCTGATCCGGCCTCTTCGGTGTATTATATCCAAGATGGATTAGCCCCCGAATTAATTATGTTGCAATCAACTTCGAACTTATATCCGCGTTAGTGAACTAACATTTTTTTGAAATTTATCTTTTAAATTACTCTTGAAGTTAAACCATTCGTGCTTTACAGCGATTCCGGAAAAAGTTGGAGAAAATTATTGTAACATTGAACCCCTGGAGCCATTACCAGCGGTACCTTCGTCCGTGTTGAGCGGGTATATTACGTCCACTTACAAAGCAACTCATGTGAAAACAGGAACTAATTATTTTATGAGAAGAATACACGGTATGTATTTGTATTGGTAATTATTACTCGTTTTTTCATCTTTTCAGATCAGAAAAGATGGATTGGATGAATTTTCAAAATTTTCTCATCAAGGGTAAAGCTTATTTGTAAAAACGAAATTTTTTTCGATTTTAGATCATATTCTTTACAAAAATCAATGCAGGAAAGTTCTTATTTCAGCTGATGGTGTTATTCTTATTCTAGTTCTGTTCTTCAAGTATCCCAAGTTGATGTTCCATGTTACAGTATATTTCACGACGAGAGAGTCAAGAATTATGCTGGGTTTATACTGGGCATAAATTGCTAACCCTGAGAGTCCGCTCACAATTGAATCCTACATTTTAAATGAAGTAGTTTATAATGTCCATGCAATGCGTGAAAGTTGTCCTCGGAATTTACTTCCAAGATAAACAAAACTTCTTGGGAATTTCGAAAAGTTTCAGAATTCCGTGGACATTATAAACTATTCAATTTTCCGCCGACTCGAAAGGTTAGGAATCTATACCCAGTATAAACCTAGCATTAATTTTCTCCCAAGTAGTGAATCCGAGCGACTAGCGAGAGGGAATAAAGTAGAGTTTTGCTCCCGCAAGTAGGAAAAGATGATTTTTATTCTTTCTTGTTTTTTACTTTCGTTCTTGGATCCATAAAAAAACATTTTGTGAGTAGACAAAGTTTAATGGAAAGCAGACCACGAAAATAACTCCTTACAAAAATTGAAACTGTAAAACTGTACATGAAAGAGGCGGGGGAAGAAGCTAGCATGGTCCAAATTTGAAAACAAAAATGCAAAAATTATTTTTAGATGGAAAATGGTTAAGATGACTCTCTGTGAAAAAAAAAAGGTTTTTTTGGAAGTTCTATATTTTGAGTCAAAATTTGGATCGTTAACTAAAAATTGCTGGAGTGAATATTGTAACGATACTTGACCTATGTGTCTCGTTTACAAGTCATTTTGGGTGTTACACACCCTTTGCATATTTGTGAGGGGGGGGGGTATTTCGTATCATATTTTTAGTCTAAATTCGCATTAGATATGCAAGAGTGGCTATTCTAATGCTGTTTGACCCATCTCTCTCATTTTGGACTAATAAAAAAACACACATTTCGCAACCATTGTCGCCACTGCCTTTTTTAGCTCGTGAAAGAGTTTAGATTGCGCTTTGAATCCTTTTTTTTTTTCAGGTAGAATTTTAACTGTGTTTTACCACAAAATAATTTTTACTGTCGTCCTAAGTTTTTTCGCCTACTACCAATAGTAACCGAGATAAGAAAAAGGCCACCTAATCGACTTCCCCCTTCCCCCCCAAAAAAAAATATTACACCAACAGGAAGTCATGATTTGATTTTTCTATGTCTAGGAAGAGTTCTTTACAACATCCAAAAATAAAATTTTCTCCCTTCGAAGTGTAAACAAGATTTTTCAAATTTTTTTGAAAATTAAAAGTTTAATTATGAGCTAGTAAGAAACTCGGGTCTATTTTCTACTCAAAGGTAATCTTGTCAGTTTGTATGAAAACAATTATGTTATTGTTTGGCAAGTCGCTAAAAGCGGTGTTGGAACGTGAACAATTTTTAATCTGCCGAAATATTCATTTATTGAAAATTGTAAATTTTTTAAAAATTCTACTTTAATTTTAGAGTGTCTTAAAAAATAGTTTAAGTGCTAAAATTTGTATTATGTCCATCCAAGATCATTCAGTAACTCATAACCCTGCCCCTCCACTTTTCGAAAAAAAATCCGGTTCACCTTAGTGCACAGCCTTTAAATTCCTGTACAGTGTGTATACGAGTAGTCGAGTATAATAAAAATTTTTTAGTAATTTGATAATTTAGATTTAATTTATACAACTTAGGTTTTACTCTTCGTGAGAACATATCTGCAATTCGTTCACTTTTTTCCGTCTCTAAAAGGATTAGCGCTTCCAGAGAAGGATTCTAATTCTCAATTTTTTCATTCCAGGTGTTTCTCTTCCCAGTACGAAATGCAACGCGTTGGTGAATAATTGGAAAAAACTCAGTCATACGAATTTAGTGCATTTAAGAGAGATGATTGTGACTCGTGATTTTGGTGATAATTGTAAGTTGTGTAGGGTGAAGAAAGCGACCGAGTGTTCGCGTATTTAGCTCCGTTTCCTTTTTGACTTTGAAATGAAGCGACAATCGATTGTGTGTTTGAAAAAAATGCAAAGCCGAAATAAACGAACGGGGAAGTATGTAATAACGAAGATGAACATATCATCTGTAGCGTTCTGGTTCGAAACATGAAAATGAATTTTACAACAATTTCACGTATGTTTTGATACAGCTATGCTAGCCAAACCTTTTTTTTTTTTTTACTCCGAAGACAGCAAAGTATTTTTAATTAGGCCGTATATTCGAATTTTATTTGGATTTGTAAGCAGAGTTATTTATATACTGAATGCTGAGGTAGATCATCATTTCGAATTGGAATTTAAAATTACCTACGATGTACTCCAGCTGTAGATTAGGGCAGGAAAAAATTACGTAAAATTGAAAATAATTCATTTATCAGTCGTGTATCTCGAATTTTTGTGTAGTGAACAAATCAATATTGATAATGACGAGGAGATATTTTTCGTATCTTTCAAATCGATAGTTTGTTTTGCCTCGAATAAAAAAGTTTTTCGAATGAGCGAATCTCTTACGGCATTACATCTGATTTTGGTCCCGTTTACAATACCAATTGCGACGCAAATGCATCATTCGAACAATAGAAGAACCTTTGAACACAATTACTTCTCGTTTCAGCCATCGTGTTCGTGTACGACTACTACCCGGACTCGGAGACCTTATTAGCGCGACATTTTTCCACCCAAATCGAAGGCTCCTATGACACTTTCAGTTCCGATCCAAACGCCCCGCGTCCATATAGTCACACGAAAAACGCGCTTTTACGTCAGCAACATAGGTACGAGCGTGTCAATTTCGCAAACCGGTTGAACGAAAGTTATTCTAAAAGAAAAAGTTCTCTATTGCATTTCAGTAGTGCTATGCTGCCGGAGAGCATTTTGTGGAGTTACGCGATCCAGTTAACCGGTGCTTTAAGGGTGATACACGCGGCCGGTTTGTCGTGTCGGTGTTTAGACGCGAGCAAAGTAATCATAACGAATCGCAGCAGAGTGCGTTTGAGCGGAGTTTGCGTATTCGATGTAATACTTTATGATCATTCGCCGGCTAATAGGTTACAACTGACTTCGCATTTTCAGGTAAATGAATTCGTATAAACGATCGCTTTTTTGTGGGCGCGAATTTTCTCTGCTTAATGGTATATTTTGGGTATAGCAAGAAGATCTGTTTGAGTTGGGTAAACTCTTACTAGCGTTGGCTTGCGGATCGTTGATCGCTATACAGAAAGAGAATTTACAAACTTCCTTGGAGGTGATGTCGCGAACGTATTCGACGGATATTAGAAATTTGATCGCGTAAGTCGCACGTACTGATGGTAATTGGTCAAAGGTGATATTGGCGATGGAGACTCTACCATGTAAACTTGTTGTAAACATTATCATATATTGAACGCATTTGATGGAACCATCGACGTAGATACGAATTTCCAAGGAGGAGAAAATGGGCTCCGTTGGCCCTGAATTTCCATTCTTTTGCTCCCTTCTTAAATTTTGGCTCTCATACTTTTGGGAATGAATTGATAAAAATCACAAAACGAAGCAAATGAAGCATAAGTACATATATTTAAAAAAATTAATTTATAAAATTATATCAGTATTTTTTAATTTTTTATTTTCGTGTCATGTACAGCAACAATGGCTAGAGGCACGAAAAAAGGTTAAATTTTACCTAATAATTCCATGGACTTCAGAAAAGTAAATAATCTATCAACCTATGCTTGGCCATCTGATAATATGCCTTTTAAATCGTTAGAGTTACGAGAATTGGATCGGAGTTAATGGACAAGGCAATTTTTTTTCGACAGTTAGTCACAACCTTTTTTCATTTCATGCCAATCTTCCTGTGAATCGCCAAAAGCAGTGGGAAGCGACAAACGATGATTGTATACATAATAAACTAATCAAGTTTTTTTTATTTAATTGATAAAATTACTTTTAAAATTGTAATTAAATTAATAATAATCCACTACTCAAGACTCCTTCGTACCTAGGCCCCTGGATCGAACCTCGTTTTCTCCTATAGGTGGCGTTATATGAGTGATGACGTCACGAAAACCTCGTAAAAATCAACATTTTGATGAAATAGAAATTTTTTTTGCATGAAATGAATAGTACTCATCAAGGATTAGGTAAAAAGTCCTGTACAACAGTTCTTATAATAACGTGTGCCGAGACAGTCGTTTCTTCTGCGTTATCTCGTAAACTTAAGTGTAACGTGTTTAACGTAATTTCGACTGAATAAACAACCTATATTATATGTTCAATTTAAAGTGTTAAAACCGAGTTTGTGATAGATCAAACATTAATCATCAAATCTCCAAACCGTTCTCAGATTCCATCTGAGACGGTTACATCGTAATGTCGCACCCAACACCTTCCTCAAGTTCCTGTACTGAGTACAGACAGGACGATCCGACCAACCAAACTTCCTCGAAGTCTTTCGCTCAAGTCGCCAGAAACGAATTTCCCACCAAAGAAGAAGGTATCATTTTTCCATATCTCGAAGGTATCCAGGTAAAAAATTACGTACTCGCTCTTGCAAAGGTAATAAGTCCTTCCGATATTCGCTACTGTTCGCGAATTTCTCGTAATAGAGTCAACGTTTTCTTGAATGGAATAGACAAGGTCGATACATTCATGCAACAACACGCAGGCATTGAAATAGAAAACCAATTTATAAAAGCCAGGCGGCTTATCAACCCAGATAAAAGAATTATAATATCAAACGCTCCTCCTTTTATCCCACATAATGTAATCGCCGATTTAATGAATGCGTTTAACGTAGAATTATCATCTAACATTACCTTCCTAAAATTTGGCATACAGGACGAAAAATTCGCTCATATTCAAAGTTTCCGAAGACAAGTATATGTAAATGTAGACACATTAAAAAAACTCCCTACAACCGCCCTAATAAACTACATGGGCGAAGAATACAGAATTTTCTTCAATGATGATCAAGTAAGATGCTTCCTATGCAAAGAATACGGTCACATATCTGCAGCATGCCCAACAAATTATGACTTAGTTGACCCTACCAACCAAGAACAAGATATCGAAGAATTACCTCATAGTCCAGATCCCTCTTCAATGATGGAACACGAAGCAATAAACACAAAAAGACCTCGCTCACCAACAAATTCCACAACTATTTCAAATCCAGACGAAGTTTCTCCAAACCAACCAATCATTGAAAACTCAAACAAGGACAGCAAAACGCAAAAACCCAACAAAACCAAAAAATTAAAAAAGAGGAAGGTCCAAGATACAAACGTAGAAAAAGAAGCAACCACCGAACAACCCGCATCTATCAAGATATTATTAAAATCAATAGAAGAAAACTTTGAGAAACATCAAACCGAGTACCCACTTTCATACAAAAATTTTTGTGTATTAATGGATATGGTACAAAGCCAAAAAAACCCAATCCCTGACATCTCGCAATTCACAGATGATTTTAGTGGACTAGACAAAATTTTGAAGAGCAACTACCCTCTTCTAAAACACCGCTCGATTAAAATACGATTCACCAAACTTCGGAAGAGCATTTCTCATCTAGTCCCACTAAATGAATCTGACGAAGACTCCGACCCCTCAGAATGGACGGACGAACCTCCCGACCAAGACCCTGAAACACAATCATAAAAACTTCGTATGTTCCTAATCCAATGGAACTGTAATGGCATTATTAGCCATTCTCCTGAAATAAGATTACTCACAACTAAATTCTCCCCAATAGTCGTATCGATTCAAGAATCTCACCTTCGCCCTCACCACTCATACACTCTCAGTGGTTACACATGTTATAGATACGATTTTCCTGGAGGTGACATCGCATGCGGTGGAACTACTCTTCTTATAAAAAACAACACGGCATCCCAAGAACTCCGTTTAAACAATATAAACCTCCAAGCAATCGCAGTGACAATCAAAACAGCTGAATTCTACCATTCCCCAATAACAATATGTAGCGTATACATCCCCCCACATGAAAACATATCAGTTGACGAACTCATTCAACTTTTTAAACAACTCCCACCTCCGTATATAGTCACTGGTGATTTTAACGCACATAGCCCCGTATGGGGATCCGCATACTCAAATAATCGAGGAAACACTATAAATAAGTTTTTATTTCAATTTGATACTTTCCTAGTCAACACAGGCCAACCTACCCACATAAATATGTCAAATGGAAATTTTTCAGCTATCGACTTAACGTTCTGCTCCCCCTCAATAGCTCATTTATTTAAATGGAAACCACTTGATGACCTTCATTTCAGCGATCACTTTCCAATACAAATTTCCCTTTTAAACAAAAATCCTTCCGGACACTCACAAAAAACACCGAAGTGGATTATCAACAAAGCAAATTGGAGTACATTTCAGGAAAAATTTCTCGCTATAAATCACTCCTTCGATAATGTTGATGTAGCTGTAGAAACCTTTACTAATGCAATCATAGCCGCAGCAAACTATAGTATTCCAAAAAGCTCAGATAAAGTTCCACCTAAATTTGTACCTTGGTGGTGTCCGGAAATTAAATGCGCTATATTAAATAGAAAAAGAGCTCTTCGTAGATTTAAAAGACTTCCCACCTTAGAAAATCTCATAAATTTCAAAAAACTTCGAGCCCAGGCTCGTCGTCTAATACTATACAAAAAGAGAGAAAGTTGGAAAACATTCATGCTTTCAATAACTCAAAATTCATCTATTAAGGAAACTTGGCGAAAAATTCGCCTACTAAAAGGTATTTATAGACCAAGTATTCCATACCTATCATACAAAAACTCAATTCTCTCACTGCCCTCAGAAATAGCAAACTGCTTAGCTAGTCACTTCGCAGACGCTACAGCAACAAATACCAGTGACCTAAATTTTCATTTATATCCAAACCAACAAAATTACACCCTCAACTTCGACTCTGAAAATAATGAATCGTATAATCAACCCTTCTCATTACTCGAATTGAGAAATTGTCTAAAACATTATATTAAAAATACTTCACCAGGACCTGATGGCATACATCCCTTCATGGTAAAGAACCTACCAGAAAAAGGCCTTGAAAATGTCCTTGACATATTCAACCTAATATGGACATCAGACACCTTTCCAGAGACATGGAAACATGCAACCATCATTCCAATTCTTAAACCTGATAAAAACAACCAAGATCCAAGTAATTATAGAC
This sequence comes from Phenacoccus solenopsis, assembly GCA_009761765.1. NCBI lineage: Eukaryota > Metazoa > Arthropoda > Insecta > Hemiptera > Pseudococcidae > Phenacoccus > Phenacoccus solenopsis. Next base: position 34,180,742 of record CM019754.1, on the reverse strand, counting down.
CAATCTCTCTTACATGTGTTCTCTGTAAGATTATGGAGAAAATGGTTGGAGTGCGACTATCTTGGTACATAGAATCACAAGAGATTTTGAGTACTCACCAGAGCGGTTTCCGAAAAAAACGCTCAACACTCGACCATCTTCTAGACCTCCAACAAGATATTTTAACTGCTTTCCACAGTAAAAACAACCTCTACTCTATCTTCTTCGACATCGAGAAGGCATATGATAAAGCTTGGAGGCCTCGAATACTTCAAAAAATACATTCTATAGGCATAAAAGGGCACCTCGGAAACTTCATCAAAAACTTTCTAGACAACAGAACCTTTCAAGTACGAATAAATAATACGTATTCATCAATTTTCAAAACAGAAAATGGAGTCCCGCAAGGGTCAGTCCTGAGTACAACCCTTTTTATTCTTCTCATAGACGACATCTCCAAAATAGTCTTACCACCAATCTCTCTCCGGCTTTTTGCAGACGACATAAATATTTCGGTAAGGTGTAAAGATTCACAAACTGCCCAGAAAATCCTACAGCCCGCCCTTTCCAAAATGGAAAACTGGGCTGAGAACAATGGACTTACCTTCTCTCAATCCAAAACTCACTGTATCTGTTTTTCACGGAAAAGAAAGCTCCTCCCACCACCCACTCTTATTCTCCGTGGAAGACCGCTTCAGTTTAAAGATACAGTTAGATTCCTCGGACTAACCTTCGATACAAAACTCACGTGGAAACCCCATATCTTGAGTTTAAAGAACACACTTTCTAGGAACCTTAACCTTCTTAAAACAATAAGTAACCCAAAATACGACCCACCGCGAAAACTTCTGCTAAACGTATATAGAGCATTGATTCGCAGTAAGGCCGAATATGGAGCTCCTGCCTTCATCACAGCAAAAAAAACTATACTCGCTAACTTAAACACCATTATAAATGCTTCAATACGAATCTGTATCGGAGCACTATATACATCTCCAATCCGAAGCCTGTACTGGGAAAGCTCTGAGCTTCCACCTGATCAAAGAAGAATACTAATAGCAAATAACTACCTAGCCACAACTTTACAAAATCCAGCTCATCCCATAAAAAAGCGAATTCTTTCTCATATAAATACGCCATCAATACCAGTGTATGATCCTATTTCACAATTCATCACACTCATCCAACAACATCAAATCCAAATTCCGAATACTGTAAAGAACAAAAGCATCGAACCCTGGCTTCTCACCCCACCTAATGTAGATTATTCCTTGAAACAATTTCCAAAATCTAAATCCTCCACTGTCATTATCAAAACGCATTTTCAAGAACTACTTTCGACCTATTCAACTCATATAAAATGCTATACTGATGGATCGAAAGACCCATCGCCACATGTTGGATATGCATTCTCAATCGATGACACATCAACCAATCACCAAATACACTCCCTCTTCTCAGTTTACACAGCAGAACTCCTAGCCATCCTACATTGTTTGAATTATATAGAGCCTCTTGACAACACACCTATTACTAAACAATTTGTTATCATTTCCGATTCAGCCAGTGCCCTTACAGCTATTCAAAACACATTTTCACAGCATCCTATAGTACAGATCATTTCAGACCAAATACATAACCTCGCCAAAAAGAAAATCAATATCACTTTCATATACGCCCCTAGCCACGTTGGCATCCCCGGAAATGAACTGGTCGATAACCTTGCAAAAGAGGCAACAGTCATATCCCCTCTCCTTATTTTCTCACCCCAAGACATTAAAAATTTCTTTCGTGACCTCTTAAAAAAGTCATGGTCATCATCTTGGACCCAAATTCCATCCAAGCTTTCCTTCCATAAAAAATCAATAGCTTCTTGGAAAACTCTGACGTCATTAAACAGACGAGAACAAGTAGTCATAACCAGAGTTCGAATAGGTCATACAAAAGTCACACACAGCCATCTCTTTTCAGGTATTCGTGAACCTCCTAACTGTCAGTTTTGCGATAACTTCCCCATATCCATCGTACATTTACTCCATGAGTGCCCCTCTTTTCGAGATATTCGGTACTCCTTGAAAGTTCCTAACTGTCCTACCCCCATTACTGATGACCTTTCGTACATCCTCACAGTCCTCACCTTCCTCAAAAGAAGCAACCTTTTCCACCTCATCTAAACTAACTTTCCCGCGAGAGTGGCGTAAAAACCGGAGTAGTTATAGACGCCACTATAACAAATTATTAAAAAAAAAAAAAAAAAAGTCCTGTACAATAATTTACTATTCCTATAAACGAAGGAACTAAGAGGGCTCCAAAAATTTGAACAACTTTGAATTCTATGCATAGGTAATTTTTGCACGAAACGTTTTGTTGAATTTTTCCAAGTGCTATTCATTTTATATTAACATTTTGAAATTCGTTAAATTTTTTTTTTTGAACGTAAAAATATGTATCTAAAATCATATCATCACGAAGTACCATAAAATAGCCTTCTTTGAAAATTTTCTCATCAAACTGTTAGAATTCGAAGAGTAGAACAAAAAATGTCATAATACATTTTTGCCTATCTATGAAATTGAAGGAGCTATGCGGAATTGAAATTGTCAGTCAACCGTTACTTTTTCAATTTTGCTGATGGACAAAAAGGTAAGAAGTGGTTGAAGAGGGGTAACCTCGAATGATTACGTTTCAGAGCATTTGTGATTGATCTAGACTTTCCATTATGATATAATTATCTATATGTACATTTTTCTTCCCTCCCCCCTCCACCCTCTAAAACATATCAGATATGCAAATATGCATAGAAATCACTCAAAATTTGGTGAAAACATCGTCTTATGACCAACTCGAAGAACTTTTTTAGATTTTTAATTCGACTAAAAATGGCGGTTCGCTCAAATTTTGAGAGGATTTGAAGAGGGCCGATAGCTAAACATTTTCGTCACGGACAACAATGTATATGCAAATTTTAGCTCCGCAAGTGCATTTGAAGAGGGTTTTATAGTGAATAACGATTTTATAAAGAAGTTTTGAACAATGAGAAATTTCCTGAAATTTGGTTAAAATGGATCCAAAATGGCCGATGGTCAAAATTTAAAGAAGGCTTGAGGAGGATCTGATGGCTCAGATTTGATGAATATGGACTCATTTGATTATTAGTTGTGAGAAGTATACTGAATGCCAATTTCACTTTCATAAATGATTTTGGAGGGGGAGGGGGACGGAGGAGAGGCTATTGTAGTCATTATTTGTATGCAGAGTTAGTTGAACATCAGAAAATGACTTCATTTATCAAAAATGACCGATGATCAGATTTTGATTCAGGCTTGAGAAGCCTCAAACAACTTGCATTTGAAAATTAGGATTGTGTGATTCGTGTAGACAAGAAGTAAATAAAAAATGTTGAAATTTTTGGGTTTTTTTGGGAGAGATAAACTCATGGATGTGGCATGTCGACTTGAAAAATTTACTTCACTGTATACAGGCAAATGTGAACGATCCTCTATTGCAACTCAGCTCCAGTAATGTTGCATGGCTGTTTACTTTTTTCCCCAAGTACCCTCTGATGAACGAACAAAAATTTTAAAAAACGTATTTTTTCGCACTGCATATAGGACTACGTATGAGAAATGAAGTGGGTTCCACCTCGTGCGTTCATTTTGTTCTATCTACCGTAACTCTATGCTATTATGACCATGATCCATCAATTCCATGTCACCTTTGGCGGTTAATAACGTAGTATACGAGAACCTAGACCGATAATATGCCCTATTACAGGTATTTGTTGCATACTGGCCAACGACGAAGTATTCTGGAACTCATGCCTATGATAGGTGCTCGATTTTATTCGCAAATCGACGCAATGCAATTACAATGCGATATTTTAGAGACAGAAATTCGCAAAGAAACCGATTACGGGAAGTTGCTGAAGCTCGTTATCAAGCTCGCCTGTGTGAACGAATGGCCCGAGTAGGTTTCAGTCGTAGCGTTGCGTTGAGCGCATTTATGGTTCACGAATAAATACGTACTTGGTTTTAGCTTGAATCTGGAACAACCTTGGGCCGAAACCGGTGATAGATATATGTTGACATTATTCCGTGACTACCTTTATCATCAGATGTCCGAAGATCGAAGACCTTGGATCGATATCAATCAAATCATACATTCCTTGAATAAATTATTAGATGGTTCATCCGAAAAGGTAGTTGTGAAAATGCCAAATCATCGTGCTTTAATTTCATTATATTATGTTGTGCGTTCAAGTGATCTTGGTAATGTCACAGTTGTGCAGTCGCACTAAAAACATTTTTTAGTTGAATTTTTTATTCAAAATGATAGCTATTGTAGTCTACCTGATTTGGGAAAGAGAAGTTGAGATACAGAGGATTCTTCATGTGCACCTCAAATATTGTTGGGTTTTTGTATATATTATTTCAAAAAGTGGACAAAAAATTTTGAAAAAATTATATGTGGTAAAGGGAAGAGTATCAACCGTATTTTTTGCAAAAAAGAGGAAAAAACATCCTTGAAGCTGCTGAAACAAAATTTAAAAAAAATATTTATATATATTTGTACACTGTGTATTTTTCCTATAAGGAATCTCTTATTTTTTTACGGTTTGGTCCATAAAGCTCAGAATAAATGGCATCGCATAATCCAAAGTAGATCAAATAATATAAAATTAAATGTAGAATATATTGCAATTGGTCTCAGCTCTACGTGAAGTAAAGAATAATGAACTCGAAGCCAGTTCTATGCAATATTGATAAAATAGAACTTTAGATACTGGAAAAATTTATAATTCATTTTTTTTTTTAAATTTTCAAATGATGAAAATTACTCAAAATTTAGTGAGAGACTATTCTTTGAAATGAGAAAAAATGCTTTTTGTTTTTGTGATTCACTTCAAAATGACGGTGAACTCAAATTTTGAATGGGCTGGAGGAGAGGAGGTGGTAAACAACTCAAAATTTTCGTTTTTGATCTCACATAATGTGAGTGAGTCACGGACACCAAAGTACACAAATTTCAGCTTTTCAAGTGCATTTGGAGGGGGCTTAGAGCAACAAATGGATTTTTGAGAAAATTTTGAGTCATGAAATTTTTTCCTCCACGCGTAGTAGCGGCGAGTATTCATAAAATTCCCTCAAAATTTGGTGAGAGAATTGTCATGTAAGTATGCAGAAGTATATTTTTACAATTTCTGAAAGACTTCAAAATGGCGGTTCATTCGAATTTTGAGGCGGTGGAGGTGGGAGGCAAAAGACTTAAAATTTTGGTTTTTGATTTCATTTGAAAGATTTGTGTCAAGGACGCCAACATATTCAAATTTCAGCTTCTTCAGTCCATTTGGGGTGAAGTTAAAGCAGAAATGACTTCTTGAGAAAGGTTTGAGTTATAATTTCTTAAATCTTTCATCTTCTCATCAAATCAAGCTGGGAAGCTCAAACTTTGTGTGTGGAGTTAGTTTGAGACGAGAATATAACCCCTTGAATTAGCTTCAAAATAGATACAAAATGGTGGATGAGATAAAAAAGAGCCTGAGCAACTAAGCGATTCTGGTTTAACTTTATAAGTGAATTTGGAGCGGAATTGAAGTAAAAAATGGCTTTGGAAGGAAAAATTACTTCAGGAAATTTTATTAATTTTCTATATCTCCTCACCTAATCGACCTAGAGAGCTCAAACTTTGTACATATGTGGGATTAGTTGATGTCCATAATGTCTTAAATTTGCGTCAAAATGGGTCCAAAATATCGGATAGCCACAATTTGAGAATAACTTGAGAAATTTCAAATTGATAAAATTTGAAAAATGTGGGCTCATATGATTATTGCAGGTTCGAAATACTTCACATCGACCCCGTAATGCTAAAATGGTCGAAGTGCTACTTTTTTCAAAATTGAGTATTTGATTGTTTCAGATTCACTGAAGTAAGCTGCATTGATTAAATTTCAAAAAAAAAATTAAAATTTTGAACTTAACGTTCTCTACGGCTGACTCACAAATTTTGTAACATAAAAACGTAGATGTCCAATTGTGTATCGTAGCTTTAGGTCTAAAACCATCCAGTTGCGGATAAAAACGGTCATAAATTTTTTCACCAAATTGTAATTCTCACTAGAAAACTGGCAACCTTAATTCATCCAAAACAAATTTTCATCCCAAAGCCCCAAAATTGCAAGTTTTATTACGTTTATTAGCTCTCCTGTAAACAATGAAAAATGGCACTTCTATCATTAGCATTACGTGGTCGATATTATAAATTTAACTTCTTGGATGGTGTTGGAAGAGATAAAGTAGGGGTTTTCAAACTTTGTAAACATAGAAAGATTAGAAACCTTATTTACATACCTTAACAAGCCCCAGTTAGAAACTCAGCTCCAGTAATACGGCATGGCTACTTACTTTTTTTCTTAATGCTTCAAACATATAATTTTGTTTCTTCATTTTCTATTATTTTTAGATATGTTTGATACCTCGTAATGAAGAATCAGTGCTCGTTATGTCGTACGATGAGATTAAACAGTGTTTTGAAAGATCATTCAACGAACTCACAGAAATCGCAGCTTACGTAACGGAAGATTCTTCGGAGAAAGGCCAAAACGCGCAAGATACATAATCCAATTGTTGAAATATTTTCTCTTTTTCGTTTCAAAAAAAGCAAAAAAAAATCACCCAAAAAAAGAACATATCAAGTAGATTCTCGTTTCGTATACTTTATCGCTTTACAATTTTTTTTTTTTAATTTCAATCATGCGATGTACGTCTTGTATGTTTTCATTTTCAATGTTTTCCTCTTTTTTGTCTTTCTTTCCTTCTTTTTTTTTTGTCTCTTTTATCGTAATTTTAAACGTACATATTCGCGAGTTAAATCGTAGAATTGAAGTTTTGTTCGGTGTAATTTCCACCGTAAATGGCATCGCATTACATCACGTTGGTTACATTAATGCGAATGTATTTCAGTGGACGTTTACGTTAACGGGTGCGCCGAAATCAAGCAATAATTTAATTCGGAAGCCTTTTCGTAAAATTTTCACGCTTTCCGAAAGATTCTTTATCGCGCTGAAGAATGGTTATTTTCCTGTTTTATTTGTGTGTGTTTCTTTGTCGCAATTCGTTGATTCAGTGACTTACTTGTAGAATGGCTGAACTATTTACTGTGATTAACGTTGGTAGTGGTGTACCGCGTATTTATTTTTTGTCGTTAAAATTTCATCAGTTTAACATTGCATTTTGAAATAGGCTGGTTTTGTGATTGGTTTTTTCGAGCGTTACCAAATGCACGGAATTATGGATTGCTACGCGTGAAAATAGTCGTGGAACTGTGATATTACCAAATCAGTAGATCGGTTCGGTGTTGCGAATATTCCCTATATTTTTGTAAAATATGGTGGAAAAAATTCTGATATAATGCTCATGCGTCGATGTTATTTCGGCGATCTGAAACATTATTCAGTCGATGCTGACCATGATGGTGAATTGATTGTGTGGAAATTTAATTTCACAAAGACTACTTACTTGTAGTTTTTTTTTTTTTGTATTTACATAGCTGTTATTGTGCATTTCCTTACGAACAAAATTTTCATCTAATTAGTATTCGTGTTGTATTTATCTACTTGTTGTTTTTTTTCTCTCTTATATGTTATCGATAAAAATAATTGGTTAGTCGATACGTATCGATTACGAGGAAAGTGGGCAACTTCGTTTGAAATTAGGTATCTATTAAATCATAATCGATTCGCATCAAATGATTGTCTTTGTGAAACCAATCACTCCAGTACTAGTTTCCGGTTTCTTATTCATGCCTCCTAATTCTATTGTGTAAATTTTTTGTCTATGTGTATATTACATCGAAGTCTTATTTATTTACTTTTCAACTAAGTTTTGGTTTATGATTTATTACCGCCATTAGTGTCCGAGATGAAACGTTTGTGAAAATTGCCGAACAGTTGTTGCCGATGTCCACATTCGATGGAGTTTCAATACGTGTATTTTTATGTGTTTCTCGAATTCCAAATAATTTCAAAATTTGTTTACAGATTTTAAAAGTATAAAGCAGTATTTTAAATTGTATTGTTTTATTATTTATTTAATTTTTTTTTTTCTTCAGCAAGTTACTAATAACGGTTAATGTTCTTTTTTTTACGATATTACGATTGGTAATTTAAAACCAAGACTGAGAAATTTATTTTAAGTTATAAATTGTGAAAAAATTTCTTTAAAAAAAATATATAAATGTTTTCAAAAATAAATCTAGTATTTTTTTTTTCATCACGATGTAATGACGGTGAAATTTACTACCTGTACATGCTATAAGTAATGAAAATGTATCTAGCTCCTGGGGCAAAGAGTCCGAGCCTAGTATGTTTGAATTTTTTTTTCTTAATTTTGCGAATCAGAATAAATTGATTAAAATACATTTTCAAAAAACACGCGTTAGGGGCTTGAACCTCAAATCTTTCTTTAGATTAATTTTTTTATAGTTATAATTAATAATTTTTTTATAGTTATAATTAATATAGAGACTTCATAGTTTGTATTGTCCAACCAAAATAACTTGACCGCTCCGCCTGTTTACTCGATTAGGCAAAAAGTGTTACAAGGTTTCCCTTATTGGAGAAGATGAGTGTAACCTTTCGAAACCTATAATATTTCAGTATCAACACATTCGTCAGTTAAAAATGAATATCTTCTCTGTGGTATGTAAAACGAATAAACAAAAAAAATAAAAATACAAGCCAAAATAAAATACTAATAACACCATTTAAATATGCGTAGAAATATTGAATGCATTTTGAGAAGCACTAGATTGTACCGCTTTTTGCCTATTCTGTATATTAGGCGCACCAACCAAGTTATTTTGGTAGGACAATAAGATGACATGTCTGTTATGTCCAAAGCGTTGCAGATAGTATGCCTCAAATGGAATACAGCCTGGGTGGTGTGATGTACAATACAGAAAACATCCAATGCACCCAGTGGCCTATCAAAGTTGAAAATTCTACCGCACCAATTCATTCATAATCCGTGGTAGGAGAGATATCAATTTTTATTGTTCATAAGTTTTAATAGTATAGTACGAATAAAAATTAAGCATCGTTAATTTTTGAAAGAAATGTAAAATGTAATACGGTTGATTATATCATATATAAAAAATATTACTTTTTTCAGAAAATGAGTTGAATAATTAATTCAACAATTTTTTTTAAATGTAAGAAAGAAACATTATAGCTCGTCGCAGAAAAAAAACCGGAAAATATGGGTGATATGAAATAATTGATTAAACCAGAAAAATATTACTTACTAGGGGATGGTAGGGTGATTAAATTAAAAAAATTACCCAGAAAAAAATATTTTAATGCATTTATCAATAGAAAAACTAAAGCTCATTATTTCTTCTATAACGTGACAAATTCCTTTTTTTTTGTTAAAAATAAATACTCCCTATGTGGAGTGGTAGATTTTATAAGGTTATCTTTAAAAAAAAATATATACATCTTTTTAAAAAATGAGATGATTATAAGTAGTTACTACGATGTAACCAATTCAATATTCTTTGAAGGCGAAGAAATTTCCAGAATTAATATAATATAATTAATTTTTGTTATAGTCTATAATGATTACATTTTTATTAAATAAATTTAAATTGGATGAATAACGTCGTATCAGAAAAAAAATTTATTAATTATTCAGTATTAAAAAAATTGTGTTTTAAAGCTTAAAGAGTCATGTAGTACTTAGCTACCTACCTAGTACCTACTACACATATGCTATAATTTTAATGATCCTAGAAAATCAAGAATTTTTGAAGACATGAGGTAAAACTAGGTTTACTTTTTTTTTAATTTACTCAATGCTTCATATTTCACAAAAAAAAAAAAAGCAAAATGCAAATACGCAGCATCGTCATGGCAAGTTTAGATGGACGGAAATTTTCAACTAATCTTAGCTCAAACTGAATCGAAGGGCTGTAGATTTTTTTTTCCAAGAACTGAAATGATGGCTAAAAAAATTTATGAGTATTTAAGGGAAGAGTAACGAACAATTTATTCTCAAACATCTGCAAATATAAAAAATTGGTATGATTTGAATAGAATGACTATATCGTTGCATAATCCATATAATAACTAGAATTTTTCAAAAATTTAGCATTTAAATTACTCATTTGTTGTCATAAATTTGTCATAATATTTTAAATTGATATTTTATCAAAAAAAAAAAAAAAAAAAATGTAGACGTCCAACATTTGTAAAAAATTGGCTGTTAAAATTTTTTTAGTCTTCAGTAAACCGAGTATAATTTTTAAGTCCAAAAAAATTATAAATTTCCCAAAAACCAATTTTCTGAAATTTTAATATTTTTTACAACTTTTTTTACTTTCATTTTGGAATGCTTTAACCTTGAATTTTGAAGCTTCAATTTTTAACATATTCTTTTGAGGTAATTTTGCAATCACTTTTCAAAAAAAACTAGAATTTGGCCTGCCTTAGTGTGGTGGGGGGGGGAGGTTGAAGTAGCGGTTAACACTCCGTTTCTAACTAGCTTAAAGGTACTTCAGACCGACATCGACACTGCTGGGATCATAGGATGTATAACGTGACCTTGAATTCTGCCCTGGTAAACTTTAAAGATGCTTTGTACCAAAATTTCATTTTCCAGAGGTTTCCAAATTGTATTTTATTCGTAGAATCAATCTCAATGCTCGGAGCAGAATTGAGCTAATGTAGGGTTGAGGGCTACTGACGGTTTTAGACCGTCATAATTTTTGTACCATCATCTCCACATCCCCACCTTATTTTCTCATCGGCATATTCTAGTTGACTGTTGAGAATTTTAATTTAATTTTTTCTTTAAAAATTTTTGTTTTTCCAAAGTATAGGAAAAAAACGCAAAAACATCAAACCAAATTTAAAGATGAAACTGACGTAAATGTTTGGCAATTAAAGACATCAATGGTATAAATAATATAGAGAAAAAAGTATTTAATGAATCTATGGAGAGGTTGAGAATTCTTTTTTTTTAAATTTACTTATACCTTTTCAACTCTTCAATCATTCATGATTAATTTAATACAGAATGCTAACCATGTTATACTTATGTTTTATAATGAAAGACAATTAAGTAAAAAAGTATTGTATTTCAACAACATTTCAAATATATTGCATCACGTTATGAAATTGTCTAAAATCATGCATCCGAAAGAGCCTCGAACAGCGAGACAAGGGACTACATTCCTTCTAGCTCCCCTTTTAATGCAGACGAAACAATGCTTAATTTATGTTATTTTCAAACAGAATCTGAGTTACTTTGAAAACGCTTGACCTATCTTTCAAGTCCAATAGAATAGACATCAAGCTTAGGTACCTATGTTATTCATTCCAGTGATACATAATACGTAAAATCTTAAGTTCAAAAATTTCATGAAACATCAAATTTTTGATTAAAGTATAAAGAATTTTAAATTCCCTAAAAATCAAAAAATTTGATAAAATATCCTAAATTTTACCCCTTTACGAGGTAAATATTGACACGGCAGTGAGTTGAAATTTTCTACATACGTATTTTGTCCACATTTGCGAACAATCAAGTCCTGAGCTATTAGATGAATTTTCGAAAAAAAAAACAAAAACCTTTTCATATTTTATACCATTACGCACCCAGTTGAAAATGTAAATTAAAACCACACATCTTGATCATCGCAGTAAATAACGGCGAACACCTACACTCGTTCAGTTATTACCCTTGACAAGTATATTTATTACTACAAATTCATCAACGAAACAAATAACAAACTAATAATATTCTTCGCTAGCGAGAAAATTGCGCTTCATACTTCCCTCAAGATGACACTTTTCGCAAAACCAAAAGGAAATTTACGTTTCATCTTAAAATCCCTGGAATCCTTCGTTAGTAATAATACTCTCAAAGACCAGCGTAATAATCAAACATCGAATACCGAGTGGATACTGGATACCAAAGGAATTTTCACCAACGTGGAAATCGACATTGACAGGCCGAAATTTTCATTTCACTCATACGACAACACTGACATCACACCCCTGTTTCGATGCGAAAGCTACCAAGTAAACGAAAAGGATTTGTCCTAACTACCCTTCCGTAGTTTTCCCGAGTAAGTTGAGTATTGGTCGCGTAAAATTATACGTACCGAAGAATGAAATGTTTGAGATTAAATGTGATTACTAGTATTAAATAAATCGATGCAATTGCAAATGAAAAATGTCCGCGTTTCCCAATTCAACCGAATCCATTTGTGTTCATGTATTAAAAACGTCAAATATTATTCGGCATTTCGTTTGAGAAAATATTAAAATGCAACCACCACCCAGAAAAGTAAGTTGTGTTTATAGTTGGTTAGTTCGTGTGAGATTTCCAACAGCGATTTTTATCGCGAGCTTTTAATTATAGGGCAGTTCGGTGAAATTTCTGAAAAACTTGCATGCCGAACAAATTGCCAAGTTGCAAGTTAAGAATCAAACGGAATGCGAACTTTTGGAGGATTTGAGGTACGTTTTCCATTCATCATTTAATACCTATAATAATTATCATCGACGAAGTTTAATTTTATTACATTTTCGTAGGAGTTTTATGATAAAAAAATCCGCTTTAGAGAAATCCTATTGCGAGGTAAGCGTATATCTTTACACTAATGGATAAGTATCTATTTCATGCGTTAATAATTACCAAATTTTTCGTAGGCTTTACTGAAAATTACTTCGGTGTATTTAAATAAGAAAATTACTACCAATATTCCAGACTTGAAAACCGAAGGAAGCGATGAAAGATGGTAAGTTAGCTTTATTAAATATTAAAAAAACATCATTCGAAGTCTTAATTTCCTCTTCGTTCGTCTTAAGGAACATGTGGAGTGTTTGGAGAACGGTGTTGGAAGAAAATGAAAAGCTTTCTAAAGCCAGATTAGCAGCCATCGAAGTTTACCTACAGCAAATCTCTGACGATGCTAAAATCTTAAGGATTCAGAAACTTCAAGCTACCAAAAAAGTACATCGAATTATAATCCTAGCATCGAAAAATATTTCCATTTAAATATTCTGCGTTCATTTAACAACGATTAAATTTTCAGTGCGTTGATTTACTAGCTTCGATTCAAAAAGAAGTACAAGCTACCGTACAAGATGTGGAAAAAACGAAGAAAATATATTTCGACGAAGAACACTGTGCCCACGACGTTCGTGATAAAGCTAAAGACATTGAAGCGAGGTTTGCTCATAATTAACAAATTTTACCTCACATACGAAAGGTCTTTTCCAACTCAACCCTAGGTATCATATAAGTTGATAACATAAAAGGAAAAAAAATCAATGCCAAGTGAACCTATCGTAATTGTTGCACGTATCGATTTCGTTTACCTTATTGTTCGGTGCGTCTCTGAAATAACTCGTGAAGCGAAAAATTACGCGAAACAATACCATTTTTTTTTACTCGAAAGCTCGCTCACTATCTGTTAAATAGAAACTTACTCGCAGTTTGAATAAAAGATGAATTCTTCCCTTCCCTTACGTTCAGGCGAAATGAAACGAATGATTTTTCATTTTACAGATTAAAAAGAAAGAAAGGATCGTTTTTCCAATCATTATCTACGCTACAAAAAAGCAGCGCTAAAGTAAGAAAAATCTCGAATATGTTTATTCATAAGCTCGAAAAAGCAACCCGACGTGTTTAATTATTTTCGCGCAGGTATCTTTGAAAAGGGAACAAATGGATGATAAATCCGTAGGCGCTCGTAACGATTACCTTCTCAGTATAGCTTCCGCTAACGCTCATCAGACCAGATATTTCGTCAATGACTTGCAAACCATTATGCAAGTAAGTATTGCTAGCTTCAAGGAATTCAGTGAACTTATTGGCATTTATAGTAGAATTTCGTGTATGTTATTGAATTAAAATTATTTATTTTTAGACCATGGAAAGTGGAGTGTACGAAAAAGTGCAAGAATATTTCACCTTACTCGGAAGAGCTGAATTACTAACTTGTATGGCTCAACAAGCCAGCTATTCAAAAGTCAGAGATCAGGCCCAACAGGTTTGTTGAACTTTTTACTAAAAATAAAAGCTGTCGTTGTCGAATTAAAGAGAGGCTAGGGTAGACCACTATCCACCAGAAATTGTTTGGCCTCTCATTAGCTTACCCAGATATTTAAAACATACCTTAAGAATTGAAAAGTGACATAAAAGTGTGATGAACGAAAAAGTTCAATCAGAATAATTAGAAATAATAATAAGTACAAGCATTTTTGTGCCCCCCACCCCAGCTCCCCCTGACAAATCCACGTTACTCCACTGAAGGTAAAGCAGTGAAGTGCGAATAATGAAGAAAGGAAAATATTATTTAATAAGCACTGGTTAAACTTAATAACCAGTTTTTGGCGGCTTTTCCAATTCAATCAACATGACATGATCAATGAGTTGCCTAACTTGCGCCTAATTTTGGTTTAGCTTTTACGCCATTCATACTATGAGTAAGAGGTTCTCAAATTCAAATTACGATTTTTTGTTAATATTAGTAGGACTATTGACAGCTTTAGTTGGACATAGATCAGAAATAATTCTTGGGTTCTTTAAAGTAACATTTGTATGAATTTATTTTTTGATTAAAAATTGACATGAAATGGATCACAATTTTTGCGTTGATTATTTTTTCAAGATTTTTTTAAATAAAGTAATTTAATTTCATTAAAAATGATCATAATTATTTAAAAAAATAAGGAAGAAAAAAATTTAATTTAAAAAATAAATTAAAAAATAATTATATCTTTAATTAAAGAAAAATGATTCAAATCAATTACATCAATATTTTTCACAATTTTCAAATTTTTGGGAGTTCTGGTTAAAAAAAGGTTCAGATCGCAAAATTTAGAAAAAATCGGTGACTAAAATTTTTTTCAGTTTTTATAAGCCCAAGTATAATTTTCAGAGCATAAAAATTTCCAAATTTTCCAAAAATCAATTTTTTGAAATTTATCAATTTTTCAAAACATTTTCTTACTTCAAATTTGCAATATTTTCAAGTTGAATTTGGAAGCTGAAATTTTCATCGTATTCTTTTGAGGTCATTTCGCAACTATTGGACACGTGCCCTTCCACTTGAAAAAAAAAACTCAAATTTGGGAAACTGTAGTATGGAGAGGGAGGGGGGAGTAAGGACATTTTTTCTTGATATTTGTTTTTTTTAAAGTTTAGCTGGTTTATAGATTAAATTTTTTTTTTGAATTTAAATTTTCTAAAAAGTTTTCATTTCTTAACATTCTGGACAATTGTAAGATCTTTGATCCTATTTATAATGTTTGGCTGGATGCAACTTGCCTTTTGGTCCATCCATTACCAAAGTGGTTCGTTCGCTTACTACTTAAGCAAACTGATTTAACGAAGGAGAAACGAAATTGTTCTCAACATCGTATATTTTGTGTGACAACTTGAAAAAGATACGAACATTTTTAAATCTGAAAGAAAAAACTACGTACTTCAGATGATCCTCATTTAATTGACGAAATCCTCCTATACCTGAAGCTTTTAAAAATACTAAACAAAATCCAAACACCCTACAGGCGTAGTAATCTCATTCAGCGCCGGTTTTAGGATCGCTGCTGGGGGGCGGAGGTGGGGGGAAGCTCCATAAAGTCAAGCGGAAAAGATAATAAATTCTTAAAATTATTAAAAAGTTGATAAGTACCAAAAAAGGTGTTGTGTTTATTTCCGCTCGTTACATTTTGAATTTAAAAAAAAAAAAAACCTAAAAAAAAGGCACTTACGTAGAACAGACACTCAACATCCCCCCAACTCCCTTAAAACCGGCTATGATCTCATTAATCGAAGTTATCATCATAATTTTATAAATAGTTTTTTCTTTTCAAAATTCATCATATTTTTAGAAAAAATTTTCCATTTTTGAATTTTTTTCCAACATTTTTTTTTGAAAATTTTTCACATTTTTGCTAATTTTTCTCCATTTTTCTTCATTTTTGGATTTTTTTATTAATTTTTTTCCATCTCCATATGTTCGGTGTTTTTTTTTTTTTATTGATCAAAATTTATTTATTTTTTACCCGATTTACTCACAGTAATGAAATTTTTCACTCGGCTAATGCCCAGGTCTTATTGCTGCTTCAAATAACGAAGTGATATATTCAGTTGATATTTTGGTAAAAAAAATTAAAAAAATTTTTTTTAATTTATTTCCTTTTGGAAGAATCGTTTATTGAATTTTTTAATTTTTTATCAAGTTTTTGACTTGTTCACATTTTTCATTTTTGGACATACGAAAAAAAATTAGGGAATTTGGTTTATTTAAAAAAAGTTCAACTAGAGGCAAATAGAGCTGTAGCCATGATATTAGTAATTGCTCTTGAAAGAAAATAAATGGGAACAATTAATAAAAAAGTAGTAATTTATGATTGATTATGTATGCAGAGTTAAATAATTATTATTTTTTAATCAATATTATTAATAATTATAATTGAAGAAATAGAATTAATTGAACTAAAAATTAATGATGAGTCATTTAAATGAATTTATAGTAATAAAGTTTTGATTTATTAATGCGGAGTACAATCAATATTCATCCATATCAGTGCGAAGGGTTTGAAATTTTTTATTCAAAATATACATGTTGTTGATCGAGAGTCGGTTTGAATGAGTTGAAGGGGGGAGGGGGGAGGGGAAAGAAATTTGTTAAATTGCAAAATGTGTAGAAAAATTATTTGATTTAACAATTTAAATGAATATTTAAACACCTAACTTTATAAAAGAGATCATGACTCCTAACATCCTTCCCTTGGCTACGACCCTGGCTGGTTTGAATAAAGAATGATATATTTAAATAACTGAAGTTCCTTCAAAATTTATCTATGTAGTTATTGAACTATATTTTTTATTTTTCATTATTTTTATATTTGCTTTATTTATCAATTTTTTTTTTATTTTTAGTTTTTTTTTCATTTTTGTAATTTTTGCTTGTATTCAAATTTTTTATAATTTTTTTTCACTTTTTTCTTTTTATACTTGATTATTTTTTTTAATTCAATTTTTTTGGCAATTTCGGTCATTCTTCAATTTTCTTTTATTTTTTAAATTTTGGAATTTTATTAAGTCTTTAAATTTTATAATTGAAAGACATTCATAAAAAAAATTTGAAATCGTTCTACTCATTTAAAAACTCCGATATATATTTACTCGACTCCACCGAACAGCTTTTGGAAAAACAAGAGGTGCGCGCGCACAGCTAGGTCGTTTTGCAAATGACAACGAAACAAAAATAAATCAAACGAAGTGATTAATAATGAAAAATTGAAGTTTATTCTTCCCCTTCGCCTCACCACTTTTTACAAAGGGTAATATGTAACGTATCTCATATACTTTACCTCGCACACGTTACGCTGCCATAGAAAGCGTAAATAACTTATGAGTTGGAGTTCGTGTGTGAAAATTACCTAGGTTATTTTTAAATGAAAATGAACTTTTTTTTTTATCGAATTCGAATCAAATGTTACGGAAATTATTTAATTTAAGGACTAAAAATTTGTACTATAAAACCTTCATTTTTCCTAATGTTTTGCTTTTTTTTAATACGAGAGAATCTCGTGTCGGACAGTAATCTTTTAAAAACATACAAAATGTTCAGTCGAATCTAATCCACCTATACCACAAGTCCTCTAACCTAAGCAACGGTATCCTGAAAAAAATTCAACATTTTATTTTCATTTCTATTTTTTTTTTTCAGCTTACCAGAGAATACAATCTACAATGCTTATACCTTTATTATCCAGTTCTCAAACAACACATACAATACGAGTTTGAACCTTGTGATGGCGATTCCATAGATTACGTTACCTTCGGGTATGGCAACAACGCGGTCCAATGCATTGCCGACGAGGTGAAAGAATGGTTGAAAATAGTTGCCAGAGAGAAACGTAGCGTTAGGACTAACACAAGAAGAATTCAGAATCTTTGCATTTTACGTGAAAACGGAGAAAAAGTACGTCTATGTAATCACGTGATTTGTACGAGTAAAGGAAAATTCGACGACGATTTCTAAACATCGCGTGTTAAAGTCTTTTCCCAATTCAGACACCCTATATTTAAGTTATTAATTTAACGAGGGTTTCTTTTTCAGGTCGACCCGACTGATCCGAATGGGCCTGATATCGACACGAAAATAGACGAATTACAAGAAGCCATACGAAAATCTGAGGTAATTTTAAATGCTGAAAATTTATTTCCTTTATTTAATTCCAATACGACCATCTCATTTTTCTGTTGTCCTAGGTCTTGAGAGTGAAAACAGATGCTAAAGTTGAAATGCTAAGAAGATCTAATGATGGTAAATTGCAACAATTATTATCATTTTATTTTCACAATGCAAGTATAAGAAATTACGAGTAAATTTTTCATTTTAAAATGTAGATAATGTAAAGGACATGGTTAAACGATTAGAAGAAGAATTGGGTGCTAGTTTAGATATCGAAGAAGAAGAACCTAAGAGCGAAGAAGTGGTAAATAAGCATACCTACCTATTACCAGCTCCTAGATTAACACCCTCAATTCGTTATTTCAACGTGCACCCAGTCCAAAAACTATGGCGTAGCAAGGGAGAAGATGATAATAGACGAAATTCGCTCAAAATTGTGCATATTTTAATAGCAAATATTTCCCTCGAAGTTATATTGATCACTTATTTTATACATAAATATTTTCGGTGAATTCCCCTTCACTCTTCCCTTATGTACCCAACATTGTTTCTGAATGCCTACCTAATATAAAAGCTGAAAAAAATATTTTTTACAATAATTATTTTTTGATGGATTTAAATATAGAGTGTGCGAGTATATTTAATAAAAGGTTGATAAAATTTTAAATTCAGATGTAATCGTGTACCACAAAAAACTTGTTTTAGTATATTGCCTATTCTCAAAATTGAAGGAGCTACAAGGATTTGGAAATTTAACAAATAACGAGCTAAAAATTTTGAGAAAATTAGCTCACGGAAGTTATTGAACCTGTCAGTAGTAATAAAAAAATATGAAATGGAAAAGTTGCCTACCTTCAATATTACAGGGGCTAGGAAATTAGGAATACTTGAAGTAATGCTTTTTGTATTTAAAATGCGAAAAGTAGTTCTTTAATAATATTCCTTGCCCTGGTAATATTCGAGATGGGCAACTTTTCCACTAGATATCTTTTTATTACTAACGAAAAGTTCGATAACTTCCTAGTAATGAGAGGTTCAGTAATTTTCATGAGTAAGTTTTTTCAAATTCCAAAATTTTCAGTTTTTGATTTTTCACATTTTCCAATTCTCCCAACTCCTTCAATTTTAAGAATCGGCGATATATTCATACAAGGTTTTTTTTTAGTGGTGCATGGTTACGTAAAAACTTGAAATTTTATCATCCTTCCACCAAACACCTTGTACATTAGTAGTGCTCAAAAAAATAATTAAAATTTTCTTATCATTATTATGAAAGAATCAGTGGCTTTTAAATTATCTGATAATTGGCAAATATCTCTCTGTACGTTGGCTATAGTCAAAAATTAGGCTTAAAAATATTCAAAATTTTTTTCAGATTTTCATAAATTTTTACTTGGACAATATTGATGAGAATAATTGTCTTGGGTTGAAACCAATCACAGATTCGAAATGCATTTAATTTCCCATTTAAAATGTTCATTCAAGGAACGAATGCATGAAAGGCGCTAGATTTTGGTTTTTCGAAAGGTTAAAAATATACACGGTCTGATTATAAATAATAATATATATATTGTATAGGTTCAATGAGAGAAAAAAAGTTTTAGTTGCTCAAGAGTTAATTTTGGCAAACATTAAGGCATTAATTATTCGCTGGTTTCAACTTTTCAAAAAAGAAAAACAAACGTAAGCAGCCATGCTACATTACTGGAGCTGAGTTTTTAATTGGGGCTTGTTCAGGTTTGCAAATAACATTGCTAACCCCTTCATGTCTAAAGGCCACACAAATGTGGTACATATTCCTTACCACGCAGTTATTATATGAACACATATTTCTTAAATCATAACTACTTGAGGCTCAAATCCTCCTCAAATTTTTACGATCCGCCATTTTGGATCCATTTTGACCCACATTTAAGAGATCATATTCTGGCCATGAACTAACCGTACCTACAAAGTTTGACCTCTGTAGGTCGATTTGGTGAGGAGGTATGGAAGATCATGAAATTTCCTGCAGCAATTTCCCCTCTAAAAGTCGTTCTTTACTGCAACTCCCCTCCAAATTCACTTGGGAAGCTAAAATCAGGATAGACTCGCATGAGCTTATTTTACTATATGACACCGCAATAAAAATTTTCGACCTCTTTTGTACCCCATCATATTTCGAGGTTGATAACCCCCTCCTTCTCCCCTCCAATATTATGTGTGAAAGTGAATATGAGATATAGTATACGCTTTACCTCCAATAATCGTATGAGTTCATATTAATTACATTTTCACTAATTTGAGGCTCCTCAAGCTCTATTCAAATTTTCATAATCCGCCATTTTGGATCCATTTTGATCCATATTTAAAAGTGAGTATTCAGATCATCAACTAACGCTAAACACAAGGTTTGACTCTTGTATATTGATTTGATGAAGAGATATGGAGGATTGAAGAACTTTCACAACTCAAAACTGCCTCAAAAAGCTGTGTTTTGATTTAATTCCATTCTAAATGCAGTTATGAAGCTGAAATTTTGATATGTTGGTTTCCGTAAGTTATTCTTATATATAATATCAAAAATAGAAAATTCGAGCCATTTGTCCCTTCTCCAGTCTCCCTTAAAATTTGAGTGATCCGCCATTTTTAAGTGTATCGAAAAAAAAGTACTTTTTTGGTATTTCAAGAAATTTTTTTTCATTAAATTTCGAGCGAATATTATGAATATCCGGCGCCGCTATGCGTGGAGGAAAAACTTAGCTGACTCAAAATTTCCTCAAAAAGCCATTTTTTGCTCTAACTCATTTCCAAATTCACTTGAGAACCTGAAATTTGTGTACTTTTGTTTCCGTGACTCACTCATTTCATATGAGATCAAAAACTGAAATTTTGAGTTGTTTGCCCCTCTCCAGCCTCTTCAAAATTTGAGTAATCCGCTATTTTGAGATAATCGAAGGAATAAAAATTGCCTTATTTGTATTTTCAAGAATTTCTCTCATCTCATTTTGAGGGAATTTTATGAATATCTGCCGCCATTACGAGTGGAGGAAAAAAATTGCACGGCTCAAAATTTCCTCAAAAGGAATTTTTTGTTCTAACTGCACTCCAGATACACGTGAGAAACTGAAATTTGGGTATGTTGATGTCTGTTCATTCATATTAGGTCAAAAACAAAAGTTTTGAGTTTTTTACTTCTCCCTCCCCCCTCCAGCCACCCTAAAATTTGAGTAATCCGCCATTTTGAGATGTATCGAAAAATAAAAAACCATCTTTTTTTGTATTTTAAAGAAATTTTTCTCTAAAAATTTTGAGCGGATTTCATGAATACTCGCCAGCTGTAGGCGTGGGGGAAAATATATATAGTCCAAAAACTGGACATTTGGCAGATAATTACAAAAATAGTCTGAAATGCAAAGATTTGAAGACCCCACCTACCCTGATGATCCACCCATCTCAAATCGGGTTGTATTCTCTAATAGTTATCATTTAAAACTTGACTAAAAAATTGACATATGGGAGACTAAAATCTTAATTAGAACTTCTTATGTTTTCCAATAATTATGTTGATGAGCGGCGTATAGGGCTCAACTACATCAAAAATCAAGTTTATAAAAAATATTTTCTTTGAAATATTATCATCACTCAACCTATTTGATCAGCTCCAAATTTTATTTACAAAACCACATGACACCTCTGAAAATTTTCCTTCAACTAATAAAATTTTTGTCCATTCAGCAACAACCTGAATCCACGGTGGTACCACTAAAAGAACCCGAAGAAGGAGGTTATTCATCGGAAGAAGAAACCATATCGTACAGAGCAGCCGAAAAAAATACATCGGTCGATGAAGACAGTGGTGGCGGTGCCAGTTCGTACACGCCATACAACAGTACGTTATTTTAATATATTTGACGTAATGAATTTCATTCTTCATTTTCGAAGAAGGAAAGAAAAAATATAAGATTTTAAATCTAGATAATTATCACCACCGTGAAGCATTATCAATGTTATTTGATTACTACTTATTACAGTGTCACGTTCGGAAGATGTTTTCAAACAACTGGAGGCCAGTTGGGATACCAGTGAGCAAGCGGTCGCCGATACCACTCCAGCTACTTTATACAAACCAGAAGATGATAATGTACAGAACGCGTCTTATGAAGAATTCGAAACGCCGTTTAAATGCACAGTTTTATATAATTACACGGTAAATATTGTCGTTAAAAATTCATCTTCCCTCTCCCCTCAAAGAATGCATGAAAAAAGCAATGTATTTTTTACCCATTTATATATTTTAAATTGCACAAGTAAGCTCATCTTAAAGGGAAATCTCGAATCAATATTTTTTATACATTTAAAATGAAATGATTTCAATATCACTCAATTTATCATTCACAAACAGGCCCAAAATCCCGACGAACTGACCATCGTGGCCAACGAAGAGCTAGAAATACTCGGCGAAGGAGACGGCGATGGCTGGCTCAGAGCTCGGAATAGTTCGGGACGCGAAGGTTTCGTACCATGCACGTATTTAGATTCATTCGCCGGAGCTGAAGAAGAACCGATTGATCAAGAAGTCATGGCTTCCGGTAACGTGCCTCATCTACCTCCTCAAATATCATTTTCTTCTGTCGATTACACCGTGGACGCGAACGACGACGGCGCACCCGCTGCTGATAATTACGACGGCGATGCATACTTGGATATGGCCGTCCAGCAAATAGACTCCGATCAACCTATGCCATTCATTCCTCCTCAAACTGGTGAGTTTATCTCATCAACTGTCCGACTGTTGTGTAGCCTTATTAAATCAACTTTGCTTAGGCGAGCTTCCGGTAGCTCATGAACCTGAACCATACGACGATGCTGAATATTGTATCGCTTTGTACGATTACGAAAGCAATGGTGAAGACGAGCTTGCATTTGTCGAAGGGCAAATTATCAAAGTACTTCGTAAAGTTGTTCACGACGATATCGACGACGGTTGGTGGGAAGGCGAGATAGACGGAAGGAGGGGTATATTCCCTTCCTTAATGGTTCAAGAATGTACCAGAGACGGACAACCATTAACTTACGATGATGTAAGTCAACTCATTATGAATTTTGATTATATAGGTTAATCATAGGACATTTATAAAGCTAGCCTGTTTCAATAGGATGACGAAGCCGAACCGATGTCTGCTCCTCCACTATTTACTCCTCCAGAAGTTCCGGAGCATTTACTATCTGATTTCGGTACCAGTTCCTCAGCCGAACCTTCTCAAGCGTTTCCATTTAATGAAAATAACGATAAAAGTAATTATTTGAAGAATACCTATTCATATACTGAAGCTAATTAGAACATCAATCGATTTATTTTTCTTAATAATTAGATCAGTCAAACGAGAAGTTTGCCTTCGATAAGATATCAGACAATCAGCACAAACAGTATAATACTCAATTCGAAGACGACAGCGAACCATCAGAACCACCCCCACCGCCTCCTCCAGCGCCAGCTGAGGAAAAAGGTGCATAATATGAAATCTTTTTAACCATCATGGGAATAATTTTTTACGCTATATAAGTCGAGTTATTCGAGTAGAATAGTAATTTTCTACTAACGAAGCTATAATTTAATTCCTTATCTTTTAAAGTCGTGGAGGGCACGGGAATTCACGTAAAGTTTTAGATGGGAATAATATTTGGATATTGATAACCTTTGCAATAGATCTTTGAAAAATATGAATTTTGCCTAATTAGGCAATCCCGAAAAATATATTAAATATCGAAATACCTTTTTTGGTGAGTTTTAACTAAAAAGACATAACTATTATGCCTACATGATTTGAAAACGAGAGGTTCGAAGAAGTTATCTTGAAATTTTTGGCATTTTTCTGGTCATTTTTAGTGAAAATTTACATTTACTTCACCTCTTTAAAGGGAGCTGGTGCTCTATGGAGCAATCATGGAGTTGGAAATGTTGTATAATTTTTATCTCTAAGATGTTCTTTGTGAAAAAAGTCGATGTACTACGAGACTAAATTTTGCCTTTTTAAAAAAAAACCTCCCCCCGCCCCTTTACCTTATTGAGTATGGGTAGGGTCTTACGGTGAATGGAAGTCAGTCCACAGAAAGAAACTTTTGAAGAGCTTTTAAATCATGAAATTTCTTGAATCTCATCAAATACATGTAAAACGTTCAAACTTCGTAGATAGGTTAGTTGAGTACCAGAATAGGAGCTTTTGAATTTTGTTCAAAATGGATCTGAAATGGCGGATAGTTAAAATTTGAGGAAGGTTTAGGGAGCCTTAAATAACTGCTTATTTTTGATAAATATGAGTTCATATTATTATTGAAGACAAGCACGCCTGAGCAGAGGGAGAAAAGGGGTCTTTACTACCTCCAAAACTTTTTTTTTTTTGAACTCATGACTTTTCCTCCTGGGTTCGCATTTTCTTTGCACGGCCCTGAAGACAAGAAGTGTGTAAATTATGCAATATCTCAAAACTTACTTCAGAGGTGTTATTGGAGGGGGGAAGTGGAGTCATATACAAAATGTAGGAGTGAAATGAAAAGTCGAAAATTTTTGATGATACTTAAACATGGCAGAGTGACCTTATGTTATAAATATATTGAAATTTTAGCTTCTCAAGTGAATTAGGAAAGAAGTTGAATCGAGATATAGCTTTTGGAGGGGAAATTTAAGTTGGGAAATTTTAAAAATCGTCCATCTCCTCAGCAAATTACCTGGAAAGTTCAAACTTTATATTTGGGATTTTTTAAAATTTTCTCTTCGACTCAAAATGGCGATTCACTCAAATTTTGAGGAGAGTTAGAGAAACCCAAATATCTCAAACTTTTCATTTTTGATTTCATATGAAAGAGTGAGCCAAGAACTTCAACGTATCTAAATTTAAGCATCCTAAGTGCATTTTAAGTCAAGTTAGATCAAAAAACAGCTTTTTGAGGTGGTTTTATGTAGTGAAATTTCTTTAATCTTCCATATCTTCTCACTAAATCAGTTTAAAAGAGTAAAATTTTATATTTGGGCTTAATTTTAGACTAGAACATGACCCCTTAAATTTGACTCATAATGGATCAAAAATGGCGGATGGCCAAAATTTGAGGAAGGCTTGAGGAACCTCAAATAGCTCAGGTTTGATAAATATGGACTCGTATGATTTCTAGGGATAAAAATTGTACTATATGTCAAATCCATCTCGGTACATGATGTTGGAGGGGAGAAAAGGGGTTATTGTTCTCCAAATGTGGTGGGGGTGAGGGAAAAATCGAAACTGTTGATTATAGTATGATATGACAAAGTACATAAACTCAAGTGACTGAAATATTCCAATTTTAACTTCTCAATTGAATTTGGCGGGAAAAACTGTTATTAGGGGAGGGAGGGGGGAATCAAGTCAGGAAATTTCATACAGCAAATACATGTACTTGGACAGATGAAGCATTGTAGGTAACTAGGTATGCGTTGTTTGTGCGAGAAAAGAATAAGACGCTTCATTGAATTTGAATCATAATGAATCCAAAAGAACGGATAGTCAATGAGGAAGTCTTGAAGAGCTTTAAATGGCTCAGATTTGATAAAAATGTAATTATACTGAGAATAAGCGGTATCCGGTGTCTGAAACTCTTATCAATACTTTGATGATACCTATGGGTGCGGGTGAAAGGGGGGTTATATCGTATTCATAATGAAATTTGGTAAAGCTGGAGGTTTCCTTTGAATCAGAATCAAACTGGATCCAAAATGATGAATGGTCAAAATTCAGAAGTCTGAACAAGTTCTCATTTGAACCTCAGACCCAATTATGCTGCATAATTGCTTATCTTTCTTATTATTATCATTACTTGGTTCAAAGTACAGAATAACAATTTGCGATACCTAACTTCCATAATAATTAAACACTCAAGTTAATCGATTTTATCGATTCGTTGGCCTATGTGTGTATGATTCACTTTATACAGTAAGTAAGTAAGTATACGGTTGAGAATTTAATCCAATGTCATTTTACATACGTTGTATAAGAATGAATACTTGTTTCACAGTTCTGGTTAACAACGATATTTAACCTTGGATGAGGTATTGTTTCCATTATAATAAAAAGTCATAATATCGAATTTTTCTTTTTTACGCTGCTCTTTGAAAAATAACAGTAATCAGTCCACCAAGAAATTCGGTACCTGATATCAGTATAAATATAGTCTGCGAAGACGATGGCGCACAGGTATAACGTCATCTCACAGTTCTCCCATCGTGTTAATTCGTAAAATCATATAATATTTTTTTTTTACAATTGTAGAATGGCAATATACCTACCATCGATATAGCACCTTCTATCGAAGAAGTCGATGAAAAAGAATCCGCTCAGGACGAAGAAGGGAGTGATTTTAACCTCGGCGTTACTCAAATTGTCATCACAGCGCCAACACCAAGTTCAGACACTGCGGATAAAAGTTTTCCTCCTGACCCAGCTCCTGATGATTCTCAAATGTCAATTGCAGCTGCCACCCTGGAACGGCGTAAATCGGCCGGCGAAATCAATGAAGCTGAGCCGCCTTTATATGACGCCACATTGAACGACTGCGTTGATTATCCTACTACCATTATTGAGGAACCCGAAGAAGAAGAGGAAGAAGAAGAGAGATTTAAGGAAGACTGCGACGACAGATCGACTGCCGGATCTGCTCCTAGTTACCCGCAAGTTGTACCCGAACAGTTGGAACCGCATCAGTTGCAGAGATTGCAACAATTGAAGGAATCCAATGCCTAGATTCATTCAACCACATTGTTCATATCGGCACAATAACGAATCTAAGTCTATGATACAGCTATTGTAATGTTCGAGCGTGCGAGATAATAAAGCGTTTTTATTTACCCGATATACATAATGGTATTTTTCTAGTCCAATTATTTACGAAGAGTTTATAGAGAGTTTCTTTATTATATTACTTTATCGCGCCTTATACCTCTTGTTAATGATTAATTAATTGTATTATTTAAGCATTTCATTTTTTGGTTTTAATACCTATTTATTATATGTATATCGATACTCCTTTTAATGTTATCATGTACCTAAGGCTCGTTTTTTTCTTCTTTTTGTTTTGATGATGATATAACCAACCACGTGATTTTATTCATCTTGGAACAGAAGAAATCAGTAGATTAGTAGTTCAGTACCTACTTCCATATCACTAGAATCATTTTTCAAAGAATTACAGCATAGTTTGATAGTCCAAAAAAATATTGCGTATTTATCAACCTATATTTTTAAACGTGGTTCCTGAGAGATTTATTCTCTATGAGAACGTGACTATCAGTATGCGTTAGTGAACGAATTCCTCGGAGATAGTTAGCCAACATAAATAATCAAATAATACAAACGATTGTTATTATCATCAATTCATCATGGAAAAGGCGGGCCTGTTTAGTCACAATTTTGGACAAATAGTAATTCGATAAAAATGGAATTGCTTCATTGCAGAGTACCAATGAATCTAAATGGAAAATATGCGGTGAAATATGTAAATTTATTTTCTTAATCAATCGAGTTAAATTGCAGTATTATAGGTTTCGTGAAACATAGATAGTGTAATGAATAATGTACTGCTATTTATAGTCATGTACCATAATAAATGCAAAAGTTTTCATCATTACAGTAATTCCAAGTTGGCTTAATTGTTATTACAAAATCAGTCGCTCATCGCAATTAAGCAGGTGCGAAGTGTATTTTCAGTAAGATTGCATTTTTTCAAATACTCATAGGCCATGAAACTACTTAATTAGAAATTTATTACATAAATTTTATAATCTCGAGAATTACGACTGTTCTCAAGTGGTTTTGGTTATAGAAAAGTATATAACCGTATGATGTACAGGTTCTTAAGTAACAAACAAATCAGAAGTATTAATACTTTAATAATGTGAGATTTTCAAGTGTTGTATGTAAACTTGGATTTGTAGTTTAAAGTGTCACTTTTTCGAGTAAGTAGGCTTAATAGGTTACACAGTTTTTTTCGTGCATTTCAAAGCATGGTGGGGGAAATTTTGAATTAGGTATATTCTTTTAGAAGGGTAAAATTAGTAAAAATGTTTATTCGCAACAGAATACATATATTAAAAATGAAATGTGGTAATAAATATAGGTAGGTACTTACATTTATAATTTTAATAATATTATAAAACATATTGTTTTTGATAATATCTCAATGTTACGAAATTCAACGTCCATGAAAATCAAAAAGGTGATGGAATTAAGTCGGTGTTTCACCTCAGAGAATAGATAATTATTAGTAGGTAAAAAACAGTAAAAACAGGATTTTTTCACGCAGTATTTCTCCAAAACTATAAACGTTAAAAGAGTTGATGAATTTTTTTTCTTGTTTTTTGAAGTTTGCTTCGATGTGCTGCATGAGGGCTGAATATTTGATGAACTAAATTAGATTTCAAGTTACGAAGACACACAAAGCTCCCTCTATATTTCCATCTAATGTTTGTTGACTCACTCATTCTGAACATGTGATGATTTACATGATTGTGAAAATGATATTTTGTATGGATTTGAACATACTTCAAAGGCCTGAGCGGAAATGCCGCATCTCAACAATGAACTTCGAATCTGCCACCGTAGGCTACTATACTAGTTGAAAATTGAAAAATCATGTTCTAGTAGGTATTAGAGCCCTGCGCGGATAATCCGTTACTCGGTTTTACTCGGATATTACTCGTACCGCGCTTGTTGCGGATAAACGGTTTGCGGATAAAGTTGTATCCGCAGGCGTACGGCGCCGATACAACTATATCCGCGTATATCCGCAAAATATTTGGCTGTTACATGTTATTTCACGCCTTGCCAATCCATAATTGCAACTTAAAATGATTAGAGAATGACAATTATGTACATAAGTACAAGTTCAAATTTGCTAAAGAAAAGGGAAAACCCATGGAAACCCCCAGGAAAAAAGAAGTAAACGAATTATTCTCTGCGCAATGACCATCTCCCAAACACGCGATAATACCGAACGGTAGTTTTTAACGATAGGTAAACGTACCCAATACCCATAAGTACCATATAGACCTACTAATAACATATTATATGAATACTTAATTAAAAATTACCTATCACATCGTATTCACGTATGAATAATTAAGTGTTGCTCTCATTATTATCTTTTACCTAACGCGCGGATATGCGCGGATATTACTATATCCGCACTCAATAAAATAGATTTTTTTGAGTACGGATAAATGTTTATCCCCGCTTTTGCGGATATATCCACATATCCGCAAATCGCTACCTGCGCAGGACTCTAGACTAGGTATTCCCTACTTATTAGAGTCTCTGTGGGCACTGGTAAAAATTGAGTTTCATTTTCTGATTAAAAGCTGAAACTTGGGAAAATTTTTTCCAAGCTTTAATAAATTATTACGTTTTACTATCAAATGGAAGATTGTGATTCAGTTTAAATTCATCAACATTACAATTACAAAATTTTGGCTACCTGATGTTTTTTTTGTTCGGTAGAAGATACTCATTCAGAAAAAAGCTCAGCTGAAATCAGGAAAATCAAATTAAAGCTTTCAAGCTTTAAAACCCTCTTTTTGCCCTCCACTCATTACATGCAATGATTTTTTCCTTTCGTCTGGTTGCACTGATAAGATGATAAGTTTGATAACGTACGTGTGTTTCTTATGTCCATGCAAACACTTTCAAACATTTTTCGCTTCGGCAGTTTACTAGATTTCTTTCTAGTAAACTGTATAAATTTATGAAAATGCGTAAACTTCGAAAAAATTTGTTTAATATGATGAAAAATACAAGTATTCAACGAACATGAAGTCACTAAAAATGCCTGATTATTTTACCGCAGTTTGTGACGACGAAGATTCGCAGATGTTACTCAAGCCTAACACAAAATCTATTCCAGTGGCAGCAAAAAGATATTATATGACGGTATGGCTCATTTTCATGGTTTTTGTAACGGTAGTTCTAATGGTCTACACCGAACCAGGTATAATGAGAAATATTTTTCGCTGAATATTTTCGCGTGAATATTTTACTAATTTTAATTTTAACATTTTAGAGTTATCGCAAGCAGAACAACATTTGATTAGTCATGTAGGAAAATTACACATTAAAGAAAAATATCTAGATATGAAGTACCGTTCTCTCGAAGAAGAAACATCAATGATGCTTGGTAAAGTAAATTTAATTTTGCCAGCTATATCGAACATGACAAATCCCAGAATTGTCAACATAATAAAAAATATTTCCGATGAGTATTCTCAGTCCAAGTTTACTTTGAAAGCACCAACAATTTTCAACTTTTTACCTCATTTATCAACGAACTATTTGAGTCTTCAACCTTATTATCGATTTTCTAAGAATCGCATGGGTGGTACGTATACCTATTTTTGTCATTTTATTAATTTTTAAAATGAATTTTGACGAAAAATTATGTTTTATCATTGTGTTATAGTCACAGCTATTCTTGGCATCCCTACAGTACGTCGTTCATCTCAATCCTATTTACTATCAACGTTGAATGATTTGATAAATAAAATGTCTGCTAACGAAAAAAATGATACCTTAATCGTCGTATTAATAGCAGAGGTTGGTGCTGTCAAACGTAATATGAATTAATTTTATTCTTATTCAGAAATTTTATCTTCTTATCTCGTATAATTTTTATTCCCTTTAGACGGATGAGAATTACGTCAACCAAGTAGCGAATGAAATCCTCACTCAGTAAGTCTCGGTTTGTCATACCTATTTTTAATTAAATTTTTATGAATTACCTAATAAAAAGTGTTAACGATGCGATAAAAGCTTGTTTGTAAGTGTTTTGATGCAATTCAATTAATTTGGTAATAAAATTGTATTTCAGTTTTAAAGAAGAAACTGAAGCTGGTTTGATTGACATAATTTCCCCTCCGATCTCATACTACCCAAATTTTGAAAAATTACCTCCCACTCTCTCTGATCCCTTGGAAAGGGTACGTTGGCGAAGTAAACAGAGTTTAGATTTTGCCTTCATAATGATGTACGCATATCCCAGAGGTATGTTTTACATACAACTTGAAGATGACATACTCGCCAAAAAAAACTATCTATCAATTATGAAGGAAGTGGCATTGACTAAGATTGCCACTAAACAACAGTGGTTTGTGTTAGATTTTTGCCAGTTGGGTTTTATCGGTAAGAATCACCACCTTTCTTCGCATTTTTAATTATTAGAATTGATAGTAAACGCTCGCGTGTTATTTTTAGGTAAAATGTTCCGGTGCACTGATCTGCCATGGGTGATACAATTTTTTTTAATGTTTTTTAATGATAAACCTGTAGACTGGCTTTTGGATGGGCTTATTCAGACTAAAGTTTGCAGTTTAGAGAAAGATAGTGTAAGAGATTCCCTTGCTAATAAAATAATTCAGTTTTTCAACTTTCATCCATGTGTATCAGGGCTGTTAACTTAAACGTATATTAGTTAAATTCAGTTAAAGTTTTAGTCTTTCAAAACAAAAATAAGAGTTAAAGTTAGCAGTTTTATTCTTTTCATGTAAAGTTTAAGTTATAGTTAAAGTTGAAGTAAACTAGTTTTAACTTAAATAAAATAAAAGTTTAGAGTTAAGGTTAAAGTTAAATTCTTCTTTATAGTTAAAAAAGTTAAAGTTAAAGTTAGTTAAAGTTTAATTCTTCTTTTAAAATAGTTGAAGAAGTTGAAGTTATAATGAAATAATGTGGTTACCTATTAATTATATCATATCCGCTTTTTATGTACGATGAAAAGATGAAATAAGACATAAGAGTTTCCAAATTCAATAAATCAAGCATTTATAAAAATATAAAATGAATTTAATTTTAAATTTCACATTTAAAATTTTAATTTTCAAAACTACTTATATTATTTCGCAATAACAAAAGATCATTAATAATTAATAGACCCTTTGAGACTGTATCACGAAAGGACCTAAAATGAACCTCAAGTCGCTGAATGTTCGTTCAATATTGGAAAATTTGCTTGAGACTTTAACCAAAACGATTTTTTTAAAAGTTTAAGTTAATGTTTGATTCAGTTTAAAGGACTGAAAATATTAGTTAAAGTTTTATTTCAGTTACATATATTGGGATTTATAGTAAAGGTTAAATTTCAGTTATATTTCTTAATGCGTGAAAATACGAGTCAGTTTGAGTTAAGGTTAAGAGTTTTTCCGGTGCACTGATGCCATGGGTGATACAATTTTTTTTAATGTTTTTTAATGATAAACCTGTAGACTGGCTTGTTGGATGGGCTTATTCAGACTAAAGTTTGAGTTAAGGTTAAGAGTTTTAGTTATTGTTAACAGCCCTGATGTGTATGTAATTTTGATTTTTAGAAAGACTGTAAAAGACAAAAAGAACGCCTATGGGTCCACAATAAGCCTTCATTATTTCAGCACATAGGAACCACTTCATCATTAAAAGGAAAAGTACAAAAACTAAAAGTGAGAAATTCTTCAATTTAAAACTCATTTGAAAGCGTAAGTTGCTGCCTAATTACTAATTAACACTAATATTTTATTTATCTATAGGACAGACATTTTGGCAAAATACCATTATTTTATCCTCACAACAATCCATCAGCTAAGGTACTTTCATCCATAGCATCCTACAAACGTCATACATTGAAACGAGCTTATAACGGAGAGACCTATTTTTGGGGCCTGATTCCCCATGCTGATGACTGGATTTCATTCCAATTTGAAAAGCCAATTTTCATTAAACGATTTAAATTTAGAAGCGGAAATGCCGAGTATCCATCTGATAAATTATATAATACCTCAGTACTCGCATGTTTTGATTCGAGCACTACAGCAAACCCTTTACCTTTTTCGAAATCTAATTATCGTTACCAAAACAACGACACCTATGTATTGATCGGTAAGAATTTTCATTCTTATTTTTCTACTCAGTATGGCAACCTATACGTTTGATTTATATTTACAGGTTCTTTTGATAGTTTCGGAGTAGCTGTCGGAAATCTAGGCAAAAAAGTAGGAGCCATTAAAGAGTTGAGACTTGTGATTCATAATGACAGTCAAAACTGGGTTATTTTGAGTGAGGTGAAACTCAGTGATTCTATTTTTATATAATTCATTCTATAAATGATAGAAAGAACTTGGTAATTTGCTCGTTTCAGATTTTAATAGAAGTAGATGGAAGCAAGAGCTGATGGCGAAGAAATCTCTTCATCATCATCATACCATGATATAGTTAATATACGATATCGATTTAATTAATTTTCTAGTCATATTTGTCCAATTTGATTGACATTTTTACCTGATTAACGATTAACAAGCGTGTTCACCATTTTTTAACTTTATCGTGGCATGTTACTTTTTGTTTTTAAGTTGAAGCAAATTTTTGCGATTTTAGTGTGATCTGTATTTTATTTTACAAGACTAGTTAGCTATTTATATCTCATTATCATCAAGTACTTAATAATTTAAGTTAATTATTGGATTTTTATTGTAAATAAAATTGGGTGTTTTATACAAAAAAAAAGTACTTTTATTCTCATTCTGATAGCGTTCTTCAAATCTTAGCTTCAAATAAAAGCATGTAAAAGCAAATTGTTAAAGGAGTGCTATGTTTATTGTGTTGATGAAAATCGATTTGACGAATCCTGCAGTGCATTCATTGGCGGACCATACTTATACTTACCCAAGAAGCCTTTTAATGACCTTTCCTTAGTCGAGAAAGGCATAAATATTTATCTTATTCTCTGTGTTTGTCCTCATGTACTGAATTTTTTATTTTAAACGAAAAATTTGATCTGAAGAAAGAAAGCTCCCACTCCCGGAGGCCTCTCGTATACCAAATATTGTGTACCATGCTTTGTTCTGCTCACTTGCTGCTCAAAAGTGTCGCAACATTGTTGCATTTTCTTATCAGTGTATTATCATTTCAGTAACACGTTTGTTCGGCTTGTTTGTGAGATGAGATCAGAATGAGATGCGTTCGAAAGTTTACATGGCCTTTTTGAAGTTTTGAAATTTTCTTGTATTAAGTTGAGTTTTCAGATTCAATGCGAAATCATCCTTATTGAGAATCATTTCATTGTGTGATTGGAAATGTGTTCAGTTGAAGATGATTTCGAGAATGATAGAGTGGAGTCAGTTAAACCCAAACTCATGTATGTGTTAGCGTCGATCAATATTCTATAATCTTACTCAACCGTCTCCTAAATTCTGTTATTATAATGATTCTTTCAGATTGAATTCAGACTGTAAAAAATGTTCTGAAAGAAAAGCTGTTATCGTTTTACAGAAAAGACATTGTTATTGCAGGTTAGACATCCGTCTCTTTCTATATTCATGAAATGTATCATTTGTGTTAAAAAATCCTTCTTAATATTTCTGCTTCAGACCTTGTTTTCTCAGTATGGTCACACATAAATTTCGCTCAACCTTAGGAAAAACTAAACTCATGAAACATGAGGAAAAAGTTCTAATTGTGTTTTACGGTGACCAAAATTCTGTTGCTATCTTACATCTTCTAGAACAAGGAATATTGGAGAGTGCTCATAAGAGGATCAGATTCAAACCAGTTATTCTTTACATTGATGGTAATTGAAAAGTTCATCTATTAGTATAATTTAGTGAGTGGTTTTGATGAAATTTCATTCCAGAAAGTGCCTTATGGTCACCAAAAATGGATAAGCCAGTTATATTGAATGATGTGTGGAAATCTTTAAATTGTTCTTTTGACTGTTACCTTACAAAATTAAGCTCTGTTTATGAAGACAATCGTAGCTTTGTGAACATTTGCGACATCGAACCGTCCCAAGTTATTGAGTGGAATGAAAATGATGATAAGCTCAAAAACAGTTTTCTTGGAATAGGAAGTTCAACTTCTAAAATTGATTTTTTATTAAAATTGAGGTTTGTGATATTTTTCATTAATTATAGAATTCGAGGTATGATGCTCAACTCAACTATAAATTTCACGTTTTTCAGATATTTAATTCAAGTAGACATCGCTCGTAAACTGAAATGTACTAAAATATTCACACCAGAATGCGGTACTAATTTATCGATCAATTTATTATCTGATGTAATTTTAGGTAGAGGATCACAGATATCGTCTGATATTGTAAGTTAATTTTTTTTTTAATTCTTTATTGAACAATTCAAAGCACAGTATTATTGTTATTTATTCTTTTAGGCTGTGTGTGATAGTAAAATTATTGATTTACCAGTCTTGAGACCTTTGAGAGAAATTACTTCCAAAGAAATTACGTTTTACAACGTATTCAATAAATTGGAATGTGGACTTGTTCCTTCGCCTACAGCAATGGTTTGTACATTTTTTCCAAATCTGTTGAAGCATCATGAGCGAGATAGTGTTTTGATAAGTTAATTTTTCCAGTTTAACTCAAGCAACAGCATACAACAAGTTACCGAATCATTTGTTCACGAACTTCAAGAAGAGTTTCCTTCCACTGTTTATACAATATTTCATACTGGTGATAAATTAAAAATTTCAGATAACCAAGACAAACAGAATATTTGTATGTTGTGTCATAATAAAATTGACTCAGCTGCGCTGCAAGTCATTTTAAATTCTAGTAGGTTTATTTCATATCCTATTTTTCAATGATAAAAATCACGAAAGGAAAACTTTGTTATGTGTAATTTTATTTCAGATAAAAAAGAAAAATCTTGCAACAATTGCTCGTGCAACAAAGAAAAAGCAGAGCCTTTTGAAATCATCAATACTTTACAAAATTCTCTGTGCTATGGCTGTAATAGATTAATAAATCATATGGTGAGTAAATAATCACTAAATTGGACTCTCTTTTAATATTTGTTACTACTTTTTAGTTATTATTTTCAGAATTCTCTGGATGCATTACCATTTGACGTTATTGAAAAAGCTAAATCAACTCTACAAGCTGAACAAATGAGGAATAAAATAGAAGATTTTTTGCTGTAAATGCATTTGAAGTATCCCTCCTTAATCTTCTAATGATCGGTTGATATTTGAAATTGTATCAGAATTATTAAATATGTTGTGCTGGCGCTTATCATCTATAAAAGAAAGTTCAGAACTCTGTTAGAGAAAGAACATATTCGTGAATAGAGCCTTATAAAACTTGAAAATCTTACCGCGTAAAGTAATGAGAAGTCGAGTGGAAAAAATCCGCATACGTTAAGTTGAAGTTTTTTGTACATCAATTGTAACGCGAAAATATCCAACTAGAATAAATTATTCAGTTATTGAAATGTTAATATAATTTATTAATTCTTAAATTAAAAAAAAAAATGAGTTTTCTGGAAAACTAATAAGTGTTTTTTCCTACCTCTTTTTGGACATCGGGAAATTCTCCATTTATTAGTATTTTGTGTACTAAATTAGAAGTCAGATTTGTCTGAAAAATAAAAAAAGCTCTTGTTTTTTATGGAACAATTGCATTTCAAAATTTGTAATTTTAATTAATTAATGTATTACCTGTTCCGTTACATTTCCTGACGATTTAAGCAGGAAACATAATTTTAACACAATAATGATTGGCCAGTACGCTGTGTAATATACGATCATTCTATGATAATGCTTCAAATTTGCATCAGTCAATACGTAGAAAAATGTGTAGATATTGCAAGTAGAAATGGTAAAATAAGCCGCTAGAGTCAGCAATTTAAAAATGATTAAAATCCTGCAGTCAGCCAGTAAAATAATGAGAAACGATATATGAAAGGTTATTACATAATCAAAATAATACTTCGGGCCGTTGTGTATAAGTGAAACGTAATCCGCCATAATTAAAATACAAGAGTACAAAAAACTAAGGAACAAGCACCTGTTGGCGTTTAAATTATCTCGCGTTACATCTATCGAAAGTTTATGTATTAAAATATTATCTATTTGAATCAGGTCTTCAATTGCAGAATCATATTTTTTATACCTTACTATCGAACAAATTATCGAAACGCAGCTTGCCATGCTTAATGATAACAACTGTAAATGATTAGCTATTAGTGTGACTGGTGATACTATCGAATGTTCTCCTTCATGGAATTGTTTCAAACTGTAGATCGATGTAGACAGTAATATAGCGATCATGAATAACGGATAAATATAGTTGATGATGAAAAACGGTGGCACCAAATCAAGCGACGCAAGTCCAAATATTTTTAGAAAGCTATCCAGTAATCGTAGCTGTTGTTTTATAGTTGAAAATACAAAATTATCTCTACTAAAGTGAATCATAGTCACTTTTTGTTCGTTAGCCGCGAATTTCACTGTATTGAACATTTGAACGATGTGATTGCTGAAATTGTTGTATTGGCGAAAATGATAATGTTTTAATGAGAAATTTAGCAGCTGAGTTGATATTCTTTAATTTTAAGTTCGTATAATTACTCTTTCTAGTGACTATGAAAGTAGTTTTTTGTTTTCCTATCGTTTCATTATTTATTTTCAATAGCTATTTGAAATGAGGTCGTTAAATTCAAGTGGGTTGTTATTGTGTCTTGCTGTACATCTAGCGTTATAATGTACATTAAGCTATAAATGAAAATGTTAATGATAAATTTACATTCATTAGAAGGACGTAAGTTCATAATAGTTGGAAGGAGAGGTCGGGAAGGCTGTTGTGGCATACTGAATTTATATTTGTTGAAAGGTGATATTTCGTTACATTATTATTTTACGAATAGGTAAAAAATATGCGATCATGGAAAATAATAATGATTATTTATTCAAGATTCATAAGATGATTGGATTTATTGGTAATAGTTTGCCAAATTTCTTCAAAAATTAAAACTTCATAATCTCATAGAAACGAATTATATTATTATTATAATTTGGTATCAAGCTATCAACAAAAGCGAAAACTTGTTTCAAGAATTTTGCTGCATCAGCGTTTTCGACGTTACTTCTAAAACACAGTGTTGTCATAAAAGTCAACAAAAATTATATTTCATAATATTGAATTCTGCAAAATCATAAATAATCATAGGTAAATAAAAAAGTCTCAACTCTTCAAAGATTATTTCAATCGTAAAAATAAAAAATTCAATAATTATTTTCTTTTTTGGATGTAAAATTTGCAATCATTGGCTCAAATTTATGGCACATCAATGTGAGTGAAATATAAATCTACATTGTAGTGATGAGAAACTTTGAAGACTGAAAGTTTCTTCGAGTATTAACCAAAGGAAAGTTTGAATAACGTCAAAAATGTTGATTCGCCTTGTCACCGTCCACCCTTGTCCATTCATCTCCATTCCATTCATTCCATTGGCTTCTCTCAGAAATAGGACAAAAAGTAGGTAAGAATTTTTCAAAGATCAACATTTTTTAAACCTCAGGTATGGTGATTGGCAACACTTATCTTATTTTCAATTTTATTTCGAAGAATCGATCGATTTCCGTGTTTCTTTTTCCTCAACTTTGTTTGTATTTTTTTCAACAAACGAAATTTTCATTTGTGCACAAATAATTTATTTTAAATAATGACTAATTTTTAACGATCCAAGTGTGTAGTACCTTGTGTATGTATGTAACTCTGTAATATCGACATGCTTCCTACGAATAATCGTCTGTAATCCAATGTTCAGTAACTGTAAATAAACATAACACTTAAACTTGAATGGCCTCATTTTTAGTCTTCATTCCCACGATTCAACTGCAACTAATCAACTCGCTCATCCTTAGCTACTGACCGAAATTTGGCTGCAGTACACAAGCGAATAATGATGATTCCTGATTCAAATATGTCACTCAATTCAGGTAACTTTTCACTCCTATTGATCATAAATCAAGTTAGTTCACTGAGTTATCTAATACATCTATTATGCCATAGAAATCTCCGCTGCTTTACAAGTCCTAGAACAGATCCAAGAATCTATTAAATCATCCGATGACGATAAACTAAAATCTCAAACAAAAAGTGATTTAAATTTACTCATTAGCACTCTTCAAAATCCAATTTTAAGGAGTATCGCCACAATTCAAGTATATACTTAGTTTCATTTTATCTACAACTTCTCTATTATGTTATTCTAATATTGTCATTGAATTCAGGGATCTCTAAGCGAATTAGACACGCAGTTACAAGAACATCCTTCCATACTACCAGCTGATTTCAATATCACAGAATCTGGTGAATTGGAGCTAAATGTACAGCGTTCTATTTACGAATCGGATTATCAACCTTTATCGCGGGAATTCGATGACCAACGTGTTCCAGTTGCCAAACTATCGTCATCTTCCGGAGAACCATCGTCTCCCCAAGTACGTGTCATTTAAATTCCAAATACGAGGTTGTATCGTTCTTACCACTTTATAATGATTTTCTTTCTACTTCCAGATTAATAATCCGGCAGTAGAAGATTTATCTCTGCCACCCATTACCACGCAATCTTATGCGTTAGAATTTCAAAGAGTTATCGAAGAAACATCTCAAGGACGAGATGTCATAACCATTCAGGTATACATGAATACGGAAATTATTCATTTCACTCTTGAAACAAAATTCTCTAATTAACCTTCAATTTTTAAAAGCTTTATAAACCCGATGGCAATAGCTTGGGTTTCAGTGTAGTAGGATTACGTACCGAAGAAAAAGGAGAGATTGGTATTTTCATTCAAGAAATTCAACCAAATGGTATAGCCGGAAGGTATGGTTAAAATTTCAACAATTTTACTTACTTATAGCATAACGAATCGTCGATGCTTTTTACATTCGAACATTATTAGTTTTCGATTACAGCTTTCGCATTAATCGCCTGCAATTTTCGCCATTTTAATTAAATTACCAGCGCGTTTTCGCGACAACCATCGAATGTTATTTCAGCTCGGCGAAAAATTGTACGTCGAAGAAAAGAATATTTGTTAAGACTTCTTTTATTTATTTTTCTTCCTCCAGCTAGCCCGGTAATTGAGCGACGCGTAATTAAAACATTCCAGGGTGTGTTTTCAGCTTTTCATTGCAGTCGTCGGTATCGCAGGCTCGACTGTTTCCATTCATAGCGTGCCTCCTTCGGTAACCTAATCGCGTTTGCGCAGTTGTTCGCCTGGCTGTTACTTACTGCGTTAAATATTGTAGCAGTACTAGCGAAAAAACATTTTCAGCGTGTTACTTCGGTTATCTCGTTTGATCATTCGTTCGGTATCATGTTCCTGTTTCAACGTGCTTAGTGAGTAGGAATCGGTACGAGATCTAAGTACCTTTTCCCGGTTGATTGTAAAAAAGGCGCTTGTTGCGTCAAAATGCGCGATAAAAGTATTACATCGTTGAAAATACATAATAACGTGTTGGTCAGTTCATTTATTTCATATTTTGAGTATTTACTCGAAGGTACGCGAGATTTTAATATGTAATTATTTTTTTAATTTTAATTTTTTTCGTGTCATGTTGAAGGAATATTATTTCAGACAAAGTTGAAGTATTTTTGAGAGAAAAAAAGAAAGAAAAAAAAAAACGATTTTTAAATATTTATAAGCTCACCTAGAACAGACGCTGCGGGGCAAATAGTGTAACGCACGCATTGCTTGAACCCGCTTCACAGTGTTAATTAGGCGTTTTGTAATACCGCAAATGTTCTTCTACATTATATGCTTTCATAACACGCAACACTACCGGCTATAATTTTCTTTACGTTTCTATTCTCACCCACCGTACCAATACAGCTGTACGTACTAGATAAGGAGTGTAGGTAACCAATACTAATTTAAAAGCCGCCGTCATCCGGCCAATCTGGTACCGGTTGGGTATATCTCGCTCAGACGTCGGTCTAGCTTCGTATTCATATTAAGATAAGCGACCAACAACACTATCATTGGAACACAGCAGGCTAACTCGAATAAAATGCCGACCCATTTTTGATTCGTTACGTATATGCCGAGCAATCGATATTTTAGGCGGGGTGCGTGCGCCTTAATGTTACGCACGTTTCGTGGTTTACGCTCCAGGTGAAGGGAAAAATATCACGGAATTACTCCAAAGCTTTTGTTCGGTTCGCT
Source organism: Phenacoccus solenopsis (assembly GCA_009761765.1). Lineage (NCBI taxonomy): Eukaryota > Metazoa > Arthropoda > Insecta > Hemiptera > Pseudococcidae > Phenacoccus > Phenacoccus solenopsis. The sequence goes on along the minus strand of CM019754.1, from coordinate 34,139,553 downwards.
ATACTAAATTTCATACGAAAACGTCGTGCTAACCATATACACCGTATTGGAACCTACTCTGTTTCGCTAATCTCACCGCACACTCGTTAAGCTCGGTCGAGATCGTCTTGTACTTAAATTCCGTCAGCAAATTATATCGATTGCGGTTTTTAACTTATTTAATCTCTTGGCCCAGTCGCGATAACACAACAACCGATTTTCCTTTCACGAACCGTGTGTTCGGCGGTGATAACGTCAAGGAACGATAGATTGACACCGTGGTTTCTTTTAATTTATACATTATATCGAGAACTCTTTCGCTATTCACCGCTTCCGTACGATATTTACCCTTTTTTCTCACACAACTGGTACTCCGCTAAAAAGATAAATCTGTCAGTTTTCTCGTTTCGAAGAAAATGACGACGTTATCGTTCTCCATTCTATACCTTAACGACGTTATTAAGAAAATTTTCCATTCGATTTAATGTTCGCCATTTTTCTTCTAATATTCATTTTCAAAGCGACGACTCGCGAATGCGAACTGGACCGAGTGGAGCTCGCGGCATTGTAACTGTGAACAATGAGAGCGACATTGAGCTGATTTCGTTTCAGATGAGGGTACTCCAAAGTTCCGACGAGCTTGGCAACTTATTTCGAAAACTTCGTTCTAATTATCGGATTTTTTCACCCTGTCGTGTTTCCTATTTTTCAACGTGTCTACTAGATTGCTTTGTTAGTGGTTTCTTCGCAGAGTTGCCATTGTTTTTTGCTCAATTCAATATGACTTTTTTATCTATCTTTAATATTGAATGCGTTGTAGCTCTTCGAATATTTATTTCTTTTCAAGTCAAGAATTACTATAATTTTTTAATAACCATGTTGGTAAATGGCCCAACCAGTCGCTATGTAAATACATGGTGTTCCACCACGATCTAAACTCCTTCATACCACTTGTAGGGCTATTCACGTGACACTCATGTATGGTAGTAGATTATAATAAAAAAAAAATTAATTTTGTGCGACACATTCTTATGCTACATTATCATGTTATTGCATTTTTTTTTTTGAAATTTCTAAATTATTAAAATTGATTAGTACGTATTGTTTTTGATCTTGTAGTTCCTATTAGAAGAATTTCAGTTATATTTTTGATTCCAGCCTCTCTGACTCCTTATAGCCTACATAATCGACTTAAGGAATGGGCAGCGCCGTACATAGAGAATCCGGGTCCAGGACGGGAGGATAAGTCATAAGAGCAAAAAAAAACAAAGTCGTGCAAGTAAAGACAGATTTTTAGCGCCGATAGTTCAAGTCGCGAGCCCTCAGTAAATCCTTAAAGATACTTGGGCTCGAGGGGGAAATCCCCCTTTCCCCCTCTGCTCAGGCCTGGGAATGGAAAAACCCTAATTTTTTCTGTTGGAGAAATTTTCTTTTTGCTAGCCATGCATCGCAAGGGTAAATATTGATACAAATTAGTATTTTTGGCTTATATGATTACTTTCATTTTGAACTGCCATTCCCATAATTCAGTGGGTTGTAAAATTTATATTTAACGTCAAGATTTTTGTTTGCTTATTTTCTCGTAAAATATCTTAATCAGTATGGATGGCGTTGGCCTAAGGGAAAGGGGGTGACGGTAGGTGATGGTTTTTACCTCCACAGAGTTTTTTTTGTTTAATGACGCTACTGAAGATTATATCTGCGTAAAAAATAAATAGCAATTTGAAATAAATTTATTATTAATTTTACTTACTAGTTACGCTATTGTTGAGTATCATAACTTCATAATTTCATTACAAAACGCATATTCATTTCTTTTTAAATATGATTCTTTGTGAAATTTTTGGTGAATGATCAATTTTGTATGATAGAATATGCACTTTGTAAGTATAGAAACAGGGTTGAAACGTCTTGATGGTTCAAGACATATGAAAATTTGCTGAAAAACGTGAAAACATTCTAGAATATTCTTCAAAAAAATATTTCGCTTATTTTCCCATCACTATCCAAGACACATGAGAACACTGAAAAGAAGTAGTTGTGGGGGATGGGGGGGGGGATAGATTAGGAAAAATGCTGTACATTTTGCTAACAACTTTAAAAAATCCTTATGTTTACAATTTTTCAATAAACCCTCATTCCAACCCCTACCACATACTCTGGAGAGTATGTCCCATGAGTATCTCTAAAAGTCAAAACATAATTTTTTACTAATTTTTCTTTGAAATAATTTATTGAAATTGTAATCTTCGAATTCAAATTTAGTAAATATATATTATGTGTAATTTCTAGTAAATTATAGGTAGAGTATGCAATGCGGTATTATTGTCGTAATAATTAATGTTGATTGTGGGCAATGCTCAGAAATTTGTGGGATTAATCATAGATTTATACCTATTAAAATTTAATCAATTAATTTTAATAATTTCAAATGATTAAAATTAATTAAATTATTTTTTTTTTTAATTATTCTTTCAAAATAATTCAAATAATTATAACATTATTTTTAAATAACAAAAAAATAGGTAATAATTTTAATAACGTTAATTTGTCAAATTAAAATATTTTTTTTTTATAATTCAAATGATACCAAATCTATGAATCTATTTTTATTTATGAAATATAATTATTTTTTGATATTTATACATTCATTCATAACTATTTTCATTTAAAATAAAAAAGAAATTATAATAAATATATTTTGAATTTTTGATCCCCTAATTATAAAGTTACTCTGAAATTGAATTTTTAGAGGGAACCATAAAAAAATTAACAATTTAAAAAAATTTTTTGCACAGAATTTTGAGAAATGCTCTATGAACTCCATAATTCAAAAATTTTTGTATGTACATTATGAGCCCTCTCACAATGGCCTCTAAGTAGATGTCACCTAGAGAACCTTGAATAGAAGGAGGAAAATTCTTGATTTTTTTCTTAATTCTGCATCGAGAATTCGAATTATCAACATCTAATGCACTCAGCTTAAAAAAAAAAAAAAAAAAAAAAATTTCGTCCAGAAGGTAGTTAGTACCATCAAAATTGCGAGTGGAAATTTCATTTTCGGATGTTGTAGAAGACCCCTCCCTGAGTGTGAAGAATAATGTTGTCGTCCCTTACTTGGTTAATTTTTTTGGAGGTTCGGGAGTCAGGGAGGTAGCATTTTTTTCATTGAAATTATTTTGGCTATCATTAGTCGTAGACGAAAAAATTTTATACGAAAATAAAGAGCTTTGGATTTACGAAAAATTACATAGTATACATTTTTTTTGCACCACCCATACTTTTTGAGTTTATAGCATAGCAATATCTCCTTTAGCTCTAAAATGCAAAAGACTATAGAAAATGTTGTTTTTTGAAAATATCTCGCTTGTCAGCATTCTTATGTAAAAAATACCTCAGTTAAAAAAATGAAGGAAATTGAATTTGCCATAAATTGACAGGTAGCATTTCCCCTAGATCCTATTTGAGCGACGCTCAGAGGTGTGCAATTTGTTTTTTCACGTATTTCGCAGTTGCCATCGATTGTGGGTGAACGAGATTGATATCAGTTTTGAGACAGTTTGATTTCTAGCAATTTTAACCTCAGTAATTTTAATTTGGACCGAAAGCGTAGGAGTATAAATAATTCGTTGTTTTGTATTTCAATGCAGTCTACTGTGAAAAAAATGATAATTCTCACCCTCTCCCCATATCGAAGCAATAGGGCAATTCAAAATGATAAATCCAAATTGTTGGAAATTAGACTCGCTTCATTTTGATATCCATCTTCTACACTTTTCATTTCATTGAATAAATATTAATCCCACCCCTCACCCCACTTTGGGACAAACTAAACTTATCTTGGCTGAAATTGCTGGAAATTCAACGGTCTCAGTAAATTAATTGGTTTAATATTTGAACAAATTTGAGTGCTAGAACAAAAAGAAAGAAAAAATACATTATCAAATTTGAATATTTGACTAGTTAATTTTTGCTCTTTCATAAGAATTATTATTAGGTAAAGGAAACTTTCCAATCAGAAATATCTTTGCTTTCTTGCGGAGTTTTATCATTTCATTATACTGTATTGAATAGACTGTCATTTCTTCGAGTATTGCCGTTAAATAAATCTTTATTTCTGTTTTTTTGATGTAAAGAAATCCAGTGAATTTATTAAAGGGGCGTGATCGGTTTTTAAATATTAAATGAAGCGAATAAAGTTTCACGTGTTAAAGTTATACTTTCGGGGACAAGTTGTTTGAAATGTATCGACACGTGAACTAAAATTGACTTGAATTTCTCTGCAGTAAATTCCATCTTAAACGATGTACATATTAACTTGTTTATATCTAGTTCAGGTTGGTGCTAACGTATAAAGGATAAATTAATTTTCCACCCTTTTTATTGGGACAACTCTTCGGAAATTACTTGACCTGCAAATGTAACGCTAAGAATTTTACGTTAAAAAAAGTCCATAACGACCTGAACTTGGAAGTTAGAAAAAAAAATAATAATTTTTTTGTTTCAAATCTCCTAGTATACTTTTTTGAACAATTTTCAATTTTTATTGATTCATTTTCAGAGGTTATGTTATTCCTGAATGAAATATCAACGATTCAATTAAACAATAATCTTCGTGTAATATTAAAAAAAGAAATTCAAGTATAAAAATTATTTTTATCAAAAACCACAATTTCATTTTGCATGAATGATCTTAATAAGAACAACCAAGTTTTAAATAAAAAATCATACAAATAATTTATCGTCTAGTCGAGACATCATGAGAAAATTTACCTATGGATGTTTTTCGAAATTCATCAAAATAATGTTGAACTGAGATGACTTTAAAGACTTTTTCTGCTAAAAAAAGTCCAAGAAAAAATGGAAAGTAGCATTATTTTTACATCTTTTTTTTTTTTTTTTTTTTTTTTAATACGAATTAATGTCGCTTTGACGTTTATATGTAAGTGATATGTCTGTATGATTAAAATTTCATAATTTTATTTTTTAAATTTATTTTTACTTTTTTTTTAGTTCGATTTCCAAGTAAGTATTATAAAGCCATATAGAGCCTGCTCATTTAATGAATTCTCATTGTACTATAGTTTTTGCTTTAAAACCGAATAAATGAAATTAAAATATTAATTTAAAAATTTAATTAAAAAATAAATGAAAATATAATTAATTTATCACAAATTTAAATTAGTGTTAAATTAAAAAATTACCTTATTCAATTTTTCAATTTTAGTAACAAATGAGCGTTATTTCAAAAACATTTGAAAATTCGTAACTATTGACATAGATTCTTCTCTGAAATATTAAAGAGCTGAAATCAACCCCATATTCTAAATTTAACTCTTAAATTATCCATTTATCAAACAGTTTTAAATTAAATAAAATATGGTGTTTTTCAAATAAACTAGGAAAATTTACGCCCTTTGAATTTGGTAAAAATTCCCAAATAAATTATTTTTCATCCTCGTGCTGTAAAATAAAAGCTCAGGTTTTGTTGAAAACTTTCATAAAGTTGTTGAAAAATTATTGTTTTAGAAACCTTGAAAATTTTCAAACTCGAGTCATCATAGATTGAATTTTTGTTCCAATATACATTTTTATAGTCGATTTGAAGGTCGAAAAAACATTTTCAAGAGATGGAACGGCGTTAAATCAAATTCTCGAAAATAAATTGCTAGACGGGTCGACTATTTGCGCGAAAATTACTCCCTCGGCTTGTAATGTTTAATACACAACTTTTCAATTATAAAAAAAGAACTAAAAACGCCGCAACGTTCGCATCGATCGTCTATTCGTCACAACGCGTCCGAATGTAACGACGACTCGCATAGCCGCTGAGTCGTGACGCGTCAAGGGGGAAAAAAATTCATTATCTGTCCTCGAATGCAGAAAAGTACCGACTACCGAGTATTTCCAACTGAATATAGCGATACTGACGGGCGTATTCGCGTACCCACGTTAACGAAACGACACGAGGACAGGAAAAGAGAAAAATCCCATATATGGAATGTAAAAGAAATTCCTAGTTCGAGGCAATTTCCAGTTTTTATGGTCGCGCTAATGCAAACTGAAAGAAGCCAAATTTCGCCATCGTGCTGATGCGTATGTGCGGCCGCAGCGCTCGTTTATTTACCTCGTTTTCTGATTAATACCGTATGTGTACGAATATCGTGCACGCTTCTTCGATGTTATTAAATTTTTATCCCTTCTGGGCGCGTGACGGACTTTGAAAAACGACTCTATGGTGGGCCAATATCCAAGGATGAGAGAATTTTTTCAACCTTTGAAAATGAAAATGTATTCTAGTACGGATTATAAAAATACTTGTTATTTGACCCGCCTTCTTGTAAACAGCTTCGGCGAAGATGGCGACTGTCGAGATTCTGAACGTACATATTTCTTTTATATCCGGATTTTTTTTGCCCCTTGAATTTCTTCTCCAGGATTTCTGTATATATGCTATAAAAACGTTTAAAAATTAATTATTTCGCTGTACTGAAGTCTATGGTGATGAGTTATGAAGGTCGAGGAAAGCAGAAATTGGCCATAGGACACAAAGTATTTCGCACCATCTTTTATTTTTTATTTTTAAATTTAACGAAAATTTGAAAAAATTAAATTAAAAAAAAAGTAAGCAACCATGCCGCATTACTGGATTTTTTTACTGGACTTGTTCAGGTTTGGAAATAATCGTTGCTAATCCCTTCGTAACTACAGGCCAGATCGAATACCAAGTGTGAAAACCCCAATCTATCCCTTCCAAAACAACTTGAGAAGTTGAATTTAGAACAAATGTATTTCTCAGATTTATAATTACTCGAAGCTACTCAAATTATCTTCAGATTTTTACGATCCGCCATTTTGTATCCATTTTGATCATGTGTACAGGCCACACCCAATACAAAGTATGAAAATACGCTTAAGAAGTTGAATTTGGAACAAATGTGGCATTTCTTAGCATACAATAATCATATGAACCCATATTTCTCAAATTATGACTACTTGAGGCTCCTTAAATCATTCTCAAATTTTACGATCGCCATTTTGGATCCATCTGCATTTAAGAGATTATATTCTGGTCATGAACTAACCGATATGGTGAAGAGATAATGTGGAATATTCATGAAATTTCTTGCAGCCATTTCCCCTCTAAAAGTTGTTAGTTGCTCCAACTCCCCTTCAAATTCATTTGAGAACTAAAATCAGAATAGGTTAGTCACATAAGCTCATTTTACCGTATGACACCTCAATAAAAAATTTTCGATCTTTCATGTCCCCTGCCACATTTTGAGGTCGAGAACCCCTCCTTCTCTCCTCTAACATCGTGTATGGAGGTAAATTGGAAACATTGTATACTTCTTGTCCCCAATAATCTTTTGAGTTCATATTAATTACATTTTTACGAATTTGAGGCTTCTCAAGCTCTACTCAAATTTTGATAATTCGCCATTTTGGAACCATTTTGACCTCAATTCAAGAGGTTATATTTTGGTCATGAACTAATTCCACATGCAAAGTTTGACCTTTGTAGATTGATTTGGTGAGGATATATGAAAAATTCTAGAAATTTCATGACTCAAAAGGTCCTTAAAAAACTTTTTTTCCTTCAGCTCCCTCCCAATGCACTTGAGAAGGTAAAATTGGTTTCGACTTGTCGGGTACCCCCACCACATTTGGAAGTAGATAACCCCTCCTTTTCTCCCTCCAATATCATCTGTGATGGTGAATTTGGGATAAAGTATACTTCTTATTCCCATTAATCGTATGAGTTCATAATAATTACATTTTTACCAATTTGATGCTCCTTAAGCTCTACTCAAATTTTGATTGTCCTCCATTTTGTATCCATTTTGATCCAAATTCAAGAAGTTATATTCCGGTCACTAACTGATCCCACACACGAAGTTCCTCTCTAGGATAATTTGGTGACGAGCTATGGAAGATTCATGAAATTTCCTGCAGCAATTTCCCTTCCAAATGCGATTTCTTCCTCTAACTCCCCTCAAAATGCACTTAAGAAGGTGAAATTTAGATATGTTGGTGTCCATGACTTGCTCTTTCATATGAGATCAAAAACGAAAATTTTGAGCCATTTGCTCCTTCTCCAGCCTCTCTCAAAATTTGAGTAATCCGCCATTTTGAAATTACCGGAAAAACAAAAAACGTATTTTTTGCATTTTTAAGAAGAGTGTCTCCACAAGTTTTGAGCGAATTTCATAAATACCAGCCTGCGCTACACGTGATAGGGTGGAAAAAATATATCCATGTACTAGTTCTAATACCTAGTGAGCCATAAAATGACGATTTTCCATTTATGAATGATCCTTGTATTAAAAACAAAAGCTCGATCGATTGAAAAATACCTCGTAAGTCATACATATCACCAAACTACTATTTCTTAGTTTTTTCGTTTACCTCAGAATGATGGTGCACTCAGATTTTGAAAGGGGCTGAGGGACGAATGATTCAAATTTTTTTTTTGTCTCATACGAAATAATGAGTCACGAACGACAATATTTATACAAATTTTAGCCTCCCAAGTCTAAAATATTCCTTTTGAATTTCATGTCATGTATGTAAACAGTAATCAGTTTGCCTCCTGTAAAATTGCTTTTTTGGGATTACGAGGTATGAGAAATGGTACTTCGATCTATACCAAATAGTTTGACATTTGCTAGATGATTACAAATGGTCTGAATAGCAAAGATTTAATGACTACATCTTTCCCCAACCCCCTTCCAAATCAGTTAGGCTGTAATAGCTATCGTTTTGAAGTTGAAAACTCAGCTAAAAAAAAAATTATAGCTCGGCGAGATGCAAATTTTAAAAGCCTATCATTATTACCTTAAGTAATGTTTCTTTTAATTAACCCATTTTGACCCCTTTAACCTTCCGAGTAGGCAGACCACAGTATACGTGTGTAACTTGAGTAGGCCTACTTGCCATATGTAGGGAGTATGATAGAAACGCATCATCCTCTATATTAAGTTTTTCATTTCTAGTTAAAATTAGATTCGCTTGCACTCTAAGCTGAAAGAGCTCGCAGTTGTTAGCTCCTCGCAGACTCTTATATCGAGGATTTAAAACCGCTATAGTGATCAAGATATATAAGACGTGAGCGCGCGAAATTCTCTAAATTCCATCGATATTCACGATATAACGCCTCCTACGTGTACGCGAAAAATAAATAAAAAAATAAATAATAAATTTTTCGCATTAATCCGATAGCTTTTACGTACCTATATTGTGCGTGCTCGCGTTATACCTATATCTACGAATGTATAATTTATGTAGTACGTATATAAAGCTCGTCGTCGACGTAGAAGTCACGAAAAGCTCGTCGAGTGTAATTTGCGAGGGTAAACAAGGCGCCCCTTTTTGCATATAGTTAGAAAGCGTATTTTATAGTCTATTAAATGGGATGGATCGACGCGCGTGCACATGTAACGCAGCAAACGACTATACCTTATGCACTGGTATGATTAGCGCATCGGGGTAGATACTCGTTTAATATTACAGAATATATTAAACGACACTAATTCCCCGTAAAATAATCGGCCATCTGATGACTGCGGTGTTTTTAGTACCACTCCGCGGACAGATACGTGGCCTACAGTGATACGCTAATGAGCATTTTTCGACTCGTCCGACGTTTAAATACGAACGGAGAAAAATTATCGATATTTAGGTCATTACGAGCATTCGCGTCGGCGAACCGAAGGATTTTCAAAGTGGTCGACATTTTCCGTGCCAGTGTTTATTTTAGCTTGAAATTAATTAACCTTTATGTTTTCGTACCTCTCTACCAGCCTCAGGGCGTCTCCTGTGCGAGTGGAAAATAAATAAAAAGGCGCGCATAAACGTTGATTTCCTTCGGTAACCATCGGTTTGTGTTTGTTTTACCACTTAATAATGTTAGAAAGGTGTATCGGCGTAGTCCTTTCGCCCAAGGTAATGCGTTTTCTATTAAAGGCGAAAAAATAGCACGCGCCACCGTGTTAATCAATCTTTCCCAACATCGGGTGTATTTTTCACGTTGGCGGCGTTCGCTTCGCTATGATGGAGAAATAGTGTCGAAATGATTCGCACCGATCAATCTTATCGCGAATGGAAAGATGCGCCGTTGGCTTTATTCTTTTTCATAAAAATAAAACCTCGTGGAAAATTTTTCAATTCCCTACACCGTCGTAAAAAATCTGTCGACGAATTTGTTTCCTCTTTTTGTTGCACGTTTCAGTCGAACGATATTTATTAGCCGAACGCGTTTAGCATACGAAACACGAAGTACCTTTAATTTGATTCAACCCTCAAAGGCACCGATACGTTATTTTCGTAATGAAAATAAAGATTTGTTTTTTTTTACTCATTCGCCTTTGTGTATTTGACGCTCGCTCCGACTCTATTTCACGATGATCCGGGTTAGGTCGTGTTTGAAATTTTTGATTCGCTGGAACGATACGTAAAACCATTAACGTAATGGATGTAAACTAGGCAGTATGTCTGTCTCTTCGTTAGTCTTCAGTGCGACGAAGAAAATTTATCGTGTATTTCAAAGCCCTGCTACTCTGTTTTTTTACATAATGCTATATGTCACCGTCAGATCTCACCTTCTCTGCTCTCCCATATTTGGAAATTTTAACCACCTGTCTTGTAAACTTCTTGGGATTTTGAAGCTGTATAGGTTACGCCTGGCAAGCTGGCAATTTAAACTTATTTCTTCAGGCTTACCGAAACTAAGCCATTATGGGGAAAAAAACGTAAGTAGCCAGGCCGCATTACTGGAGCTGAATTTTTAACTAGGGTTTGTTCAGGTTTGCATATAACGTTGCTAACCCCTTCATGTCTACTGGCCACACCTAATAGAAAATATGAAAATCCTTACACTATCCTTTCCAAAAACACTTGAGAAGTTAATTACGAACAAATGTGGCATTTATTAGAATGCGATAATTTTATGAACGCATATTTCTTAAATTATAACTACTTCAGGCTCATTTTGGATCCATTTTGACCCACATTTAAGAGATGTATTGTGGTCATGAACTGACTTTTTAGGTAGATTTGGTGAAGAGATGGAAGATTCATGAAATTTCCTGCAGTAATTTCCCCTCTAAAAGTTGTTTGTTGCTCCAACTCCCCTCCAAATTCATTTGGGAAACTAAAATTCAGAACGGGTTAGTCACATAACCTAATTTTACCATATGACACCGCAATAAAAAGTTTTCGATCTCTCATGTACCCCATCCACATTTTGAGGTATATTAGGGTGGAACGAATTTTGTTTTTTTTCGAAAATCGATGACCTTTAGGCAAAAAAAGTAGTCAAATGGTCCTAAAAGAATGCTCTAAAAATTTCAACCTTCTAGGTTAATATTTACCTTCCTCATATTGGGGTCCAAGTTTTGAAATTTTGATGTTTTATTCGTTATTTCGAAAAAATTATTTTTATGCCAAATAATTTTGGTTTCGAGATATTCTTTTTGTATTGTCATCCTAAAATCATAAAAAAATTATTTAAGTATACAATTTTTTTCAATTTTTAGGGTTTCGTCTTATACGCATAATTATCATAAAATTACAAATAAATGGTATAGCAAACTATAAAAATATTTTTAGAACCCCTAAAAATTGAAAAAAATTGTATAAATAATTTGGTTAAAAAACAAAATTTCCTCAAAAAACTAGTTTCTGCTTCAATTCCCCTCAAAATGCACTTAGGAAGCTGAAATTTGCATCTTTGATTTACTCTTGCATATGAGATCAGAAACGAAAAACTTGAGGTATTTGCCTTTTCTGCAGCATCTCTCGAAATTTGAGTGATCCGCCATTTTGAAATTTATCGAAAAAATAAAAAAAGTACTTTTGCGCATTTTCAAGAAGAGTCCCTCACCAAATTTTGAGCGAATTTTATGAATATCCGCCGGCACTATAGCGAGTACCCCCACTAGGGTGATTCAACCTTAATTATTTGGAATTTTAACTTCATAATCTTAGGTATATTCATTTTAATTTGAAAAAATTGTATCTCAAAAATTAAGGCCGAAAAAGCAAATTTAGAGGCTTCGTTTTGCTACTGAAAAATTAGCATTTTATGAAATGTAAAAATTACATTAAAACTTCACCTAAAAAATTTCTTTTTGTAATAGATTATTTCATTTCTCATCTTTTGGGTTGTACTTTTAATGTACATCTAATGAGGGATAAATAGAATGCAGCATCGTAGCTAAGGTGAGGGGAGTTTGATGGGCGGAACTCCCTGTGAGCTCGGTATCTGGGATATTTAAATATTTGTTTTTAATCATAAAAAATGTATGTCTCTTGAAAAAATTTCCTGCTCCCCCGCCTCAAACCATTACCCTGGCTGCAAACTTGTGAAACATATGTCCTAAAAATAATTTTCAAAATCCCTCCCATCGATATATCCTGGCTATGGCTTCGATACCATATAATTCATGTCATCTGCTAGTAAATATTATGGAAATATATGCTGATTTGATACTAAATGTTCATTCCTGTACCCATAAAGGAAGAAGAAGAAAAAAATGAAGGAATATCGATATTTTATTACGTGATGCCACGTCATTACATTTTAAAGTATATGTTCATAATAATGTCTGTTCCTTAATCCAAAATCTTGATAAATCGACCCAAGTACATCCATTACATCTTCTCGGTATGGAAGAAAGATGTGCAATAAAATTGAGGGCTTTTCGTAAAAATATATCGTTTTTGAAAACGATATTTTATTCTTCGCGTTTTTCAATCTGACCAAAACAGTTGTATAACTACATTGATAAATCTTCGGAGGAATGCGACGAATCGTATAAACGCCTACAGTCGCGAAAACAAATTTGATAAGGGTTTTCAAAAAGTTGAGCGTAACGAAATGAAATAGTGGTAGAACAAAGACTCGATTTGCTTTATTTCTTTCAAACCATTCAGACTCGTCGATGGCTAAAATGTAAAATTAAACCTATTCACCTGTTCGATTGAATTATCGCGGCGCACAAAAACGAGCCGACGAAGCGTGTGGGTATTCGGTAATCACGATCGGCAATTCCAAGTAGAAGAGGAAAACTTATATTCGAAACTTTTATCGAAACTCGTTAAAAATTTTGTCGGGCTTCTATCGAGAGAAGGAAAAAAATGTTTCGCCGAGGTGCACAAACTTTACGCACAGATTTATTATATTTTCAATTTAGATCGCGTTAATTTTTAATTAAAGAGGGCGTCGAAGCGTGAAAAAAAATTAAGCAATTTCAAAACGCCTCATCCCAATGTATACCAACGGCGTATCTCGTTTAAGCGATATGCGAGTTTTAGTAATTCATCACTCGTGAAACTTAGTCTTTTCACGAAAGTTGTTTGAGAGTCAAAGCGGTTAATAACTTTCTTTTCTGCTGCAGGTTAAAAGAAAATCATCCGCTGTTTGTATGAAGGTTGCGGCGTACGTGAAAAGAAAGGTCGGATCAGCGACCTTTTCATTCGCATTGTGTTTACCCTTGTATTTAGCGGTTGAATTGATTCTTTGCAAAGACTGTTAATTATGAAGAGGTTGCGTTTGAGAGAGAGCGAAAATACAGGCGCCATCGACGTAGCGGAAAAGACGCCCGTTCTGAGGAAGTTTGTTATTGCGTTACAACTTCCTACTGCTAATTGAGTGAGGGTGCGAGAATGAATTTAAATTTTAATAATTTATATTGCGAGTTTGTCGAGTTCAGTTTGAATGTTTAATTCGGCCCTTTTGTTATCGCAGAAATTTCGCAATCATGAATAATGTATTTGCGGCAACGTTCGGTCAGTAATGGAAGTTCGGAAGTTCATTTTTTTTTCAAATATCATTTCCTTACAGTAAATATCTCTCGTCATTATTTGACTGTAAGAATCCATTCCAACTTGAAATGACAATTAATTCAAATTTCCAGAAAGACCAAGTCTTTCACCATCTGCTCTACGTTACCAGAAAGCACGAAAAGCTGTACTCTGCGTGTGCAAAGTGATGTTCTAAATATATTATTCCATTTGTGTTTATCACAAATTATCAAATGTGCTGTTCTTATGTACATGTAACTGTTTACAGATCCTCAATTCAACTTTTCGTGTCTATTTCTTTCGCATGTTAATGTAATTTCTGTAACATTGGTTAAGCAGTCCTATCTTTAGGTACATGCAGGACGGGTGACCAAAATAACTTTTCATTCTGTTATATTCTTTTGTTCGAGAGAATATCTATTTTATCATTCTGTTCTAGTTTTATCAACTTAATTTGTTCTGTTTTGTTCTATTCCATTCCATTCTATCCCGTTCCATTCTGTTCTGTTCTTTTCTGTTTTGTTTTATTCTGTTTTGTTCTGTTCTGTTCTTTGCTGTTCTGTTATGCCATGTTATATTCTGTTCGGTTCTCTTTGGTTCTGTTCTGTTATGTTGTGTTATGTTATGTTATATTCTGTTCGGTTCTTCTCTATTCTGTTCTGTTCTATTCTGTTCTTTTCTGTTTGTTTTGTTTTGTTTTGTTTTGTTTTGTTTTGTTCTGTTATGTTATGTTATGTTATATTGTATTATGTTATATTATATTCTGTTCTATTCTGTTCTGTTATGTTATGTTACATCCTGTTCGGTTCTCTTTGGTTCTGTTCTGTTCTTTGCTGTTCTGTTATGCTATGTTATATTCTGTTCGGTTCTCTTTGGTTCTGTTCTGTTCTGTTCTGTTGTGTTATGTTATGTTATATTCTGTTCGGTTCTTCTCTGTTCTGTCCTGTTCTGTTCTGTTTTGTTTTGTTTTGTTATGATAATGTTATATTGTATTATGTTATATTATATTCTGTTCTGTTCTGTTATGTTATGTTACATCCGGTTCGGTTCTCTTTGGTTCTGTTCTGTTCTGTTTGTTTCGTTGTGTTGTGTTCTGTTGTGTTATGTTACGTTATGTTATATTCTGTTCGATTCTGTTTGGTTATTTCCTGTTCTGTTCTGTTCCCTTCGATTCTGTTCCGTTCAATTCGGTTCAGTTTCGTTCTTTGTTTAAGAACATCGAGAAAGTAAAAACTCCTCATATAGAGTTTACCATTAGAGATAGATTTAATGAGGAGATGTGGAAGCTGCAAGAAATTTCACACTC
Organism: Phenacoccus solenopsis; assembly: GCA_009761765.1. NCBI lineage: Eukaryota > Metazoa > Arthropoda > Insecta > Hemiptera > Pseudococcidae > Phenacoccus > Phenacoccus solenopsis. Next base: position 34,124,462 of record CM019754.1, on the reverse strand, counting down.
TTCCAATTTTCTTACAACGCAGCATTCGTTATGTATTATTTTACTTCCTAAAAAAGTATTATGGACATATTCAACTTTAGCTGTACAATAAGTTCCCTAAATTAAACCATCGCATGCATCTATTGAAATAAAATATTAATTTCCTCTTTCAAGAACTAACTAGACAGTTTATTAAGCTCATGAAATTGATAACTTGCCCTTCATATAAATTTGGAAACTCAACCAAGAGGAAAAGGATAGCGATTTATCGACTTGGGTGAATTCCGGTTGAATAAATAATATCTTGTGATTTTGTTCCAAACTTGGTTTAAAAGTTTGCGCCAAATTTTACGGATATTAAGGAAGAAGTTAGGTAACTCGCAATCGTCGTGTTTTATACGAATGAATGGAGTTTGACGAAAATTTACTAAAACGTATGTGTGTTTGAGATTTTTTCCATCTCAACATAATCTTACCTCCTACTTATTTCGTACCTGCTTGAAATAATTTGAATTTTCAAATTCTAAACGATTATATCTGGCGCGGAATTCTTTACTATAACGTGAGACACGCTCTTAAAGAACTCGGTACGTGCTCGCGTACAAAGGGTAACGATTGAATTTAATTCTGTACCGTTGACCTAGAAAGTTTCATAATAGTAATTTCTTTTTTCTCGAGCCCTCTGTATTTCTGCCTCGTCAACATATTTTCCTCTACTAGTGTAGTATGCGGGTTCAACTATTAACGAAAGATTTTATTATTACGCCTCGTAGAGAACAAACCGAGATTACGAGGAAATTTTTCATAACTCGTGTACATTTATAGTCCATTTAAACAACACGCTGTGGAAGGAAAAAGCTCGTTAATCGGGGTCGTAGGGCAAAAACACAACCCAAAAACTCCGGTTAGCAGGTTGAAGCAGTATACTGTAGATTTAACGGGAATACGCAGCATCCCCTCAATTCGGCGAGTTATGTAATTTTTCGCTCGAAAGATTCGACGTAATTTGTTTTTAACTAGAAATCTCTTGTTGTAACGGAAAACTTTTCTAAATATAGCGAAGTGTTAAAGAGGAAAAAGTTGCGCTAAAGTGCTATTCTCCGTGTTGACGCGTCATTAAATTGATTGCCGCGGAGATAGTTGTAAAAGGAATTTTTTACTTCGGAACTGGGTAATTTTTTGTCATAACTTTGGCGCTGGTGGCGAGACATCGATGTGTCTACAACACTCGGTCCTTAGATCTATCGAATAAGGACCTGGCGAACTCGAGGCATCCTAGCCTAACTCTTGCATTACTTCTTAGTTCTCCATACTAGAATTATTTCTTCTTCGATTCTCCGTAGACTTGGTATTGCATTGCGTGTAAAAGGTGAAGAAGCAACCGCTAGCAGCAGCAGCGGGCTTTGAAACTCCTGAAAAATTCTATCTCTCTTGTTTTCTTTGTCTTTTTAAAATTGAGATTGTCCTTTGAAGACTGTCCAAGAAATCATGTCACGGATGATCGCTGGACTTCATACAAAATAATACCCAATATCAAATATGTAGAAGTGCTTAGGCTTACCATACTTACTAGTGCATTATTTGCTGTTATTCTTATTATTATTGCTGATGTACTTAGTACACAAAATTTGGTCTCAAACCCAACAATGCAAAACCGTTTATTAAAACCGCAACATTAACCCGAAAAAAAAGGAACGTTTCCAAAAACTGGAACAAGACCGAAACCAAAACCAATTCCTTTTCAAAAACTACCATTTTGACCCACATTGAAGAGATCATCTTCTGGTCATCAACTAACCCTACATATAAATTTTGCCTTTCTAGGTAGATATGGTGACGAGATATAAAGATTTATCAAATTTCCTGCAGCAATTTCTCCTCCAAAAGCAGTTTCTGCTCCAACTCTCCAAATTCATTTGGGAAGCTAAAATCAGAATAAGTTGATCACTTGGGCTCATTTCATCATATGACACACCAATAAAACATTTTTGACCATGCGTATACCCTCAGGTTGATAATTCCTCCTTCTCCCCTCCAACATTATGTGTGAAGGACTGAAGGTAAATTGGGAACATTGTATGCTTCTTATCCGCAATAATGGTATGAGTTCACAGTTCATATTAATTGCATTTTTACTAATTTGAGGCTCTTCAAGTTCTACTTAAATTTTTATAATTCGACGTATATTCTGATCACTAACTAAACTCACACAAATTTTTACCTTTCTTAGTTGATTTCTGAAAAGATATGGGAGATTCAAAAATTTTCATGGTTCAGAATTTCGTCAAAAAACTGTTTTTTGCTCCAACTCCCCTCCAAATGCACTTAAGAAGCTGAAATTTGGATATGTTAGTGTCCGTGACTCTCTCTTTCATGTGAGATCAAAAACGGAAATGTTGATCTGTTTGCCCTGTCTCCAGCCCTCCTTAAAATTTTAGTGTTCCGCCATTTTGAGGTGTATCAAAAAAACAAAAAAAGTACATTTTCGTATTTTTTATTTTTCACATTCCCATCTAATGAACAAGTCATTTCCACCTCAGTGTTCTCAATGTAATGAATCTATCACTGTGCATCACGGTCTCATTCAATGCCCAAAGTTTTGTTTCCTTCGTCAAAAGTTCCATTTACCAGTCTCCCTTCCATCTCTCCTCAAAGATGACCCTATCGTAATTAACAATCTTATATCCTTCCTTAGATCCTCCGCCCTCCTTCCACTAATTTTTCTCCGTGCCTCTGACCTTTGTTGTCTGTACACCGCACGTAAAAAAAAAAGTAAATTAAAGAAGTGTCTGTATATTAAATATTTATTAATAATATAAAAATAATTTTATATTGATAATTTTTAATTTAGTATATATATTAAAATTAATTAAATTAAAAATTTAAACAAAAATTAATTTTTTTCTTAAATTAATAATTTTATTTTTTTTTTAAATTAAATTAAATTTAATATAATGATTTAAAATTATTTATTTAAATCTATTTATATGAAATATATATATACCAAAATCTTGAATATTTGCCAGATGATTACAAATGGTCTGAAACGCAAACCTTTGAAGACCCCTCTCCTCGCCCCCTTTCTGAAATCAGGCAAGCTGTAATAGCTTTCGTTTTTATGTTGTAAACTCAGCTAAAAAGAAACGAACTTTCGAAAATGTATTGTATAGTGTGGTAGGAATTTATTCCACTGGTCTCAAAGTACACTCTGCTGCTGAGTTATCTATTTTTCCTTCAAGAAATTTTTCTTCTAACCCTTGTTGATGTGTCTTTCTACATAAGCTGCAACTGGCAATTAGCAACTAGAAACCTGCTAAAAACGAGCAACTCCTATGTTTTTTGTGTAGCCTCCTTACATAAAGGAGCGACTTGAAGAGTGAGTGCTTGTGCGGAAGTCGAAAAAATGTACCAATGTTATCATTATTTTTTCAATTCGGCCATACGATAAATTGTTTTTTTAGATTAAAATTATAATTGAAATTAATTTATCGAAAGATAAATACAAATTCCACTCGATTCACAATTCCCTCCTTTTTAAGAAGTGATAACAATACTCAAGATTCAACCAGACAGTTTGACCGGCAACTAGCACCAAATCAAAAAAATTTAATTTGGTTGCCAGTTGCTGTGGCTACATCAACACGGAAGTTGAAGAAAAAACCCCTAAAGGTTTATGAGTCCTACTGCATCGAACACCTTGAGTTCTCCACCTAGAGTCTTAGAATCTGGTAGGCAGAAGTTGCGTGCTGACGTATAAGTTGGAACTTCAAAAGAGGACCTTATTGGCACCACTCGACTCGTATAACTGCATGACAGTTTTTGTATTATCAGCTGGTGCCTAGTGCTCCTAGACCCCCTGATATATCAGTGATGATGAGTTGTAGTGCACACTGAGCTGTAAATGGCCAAAGTGTGCACTGCTTGCAGCACTCATTTAAACCTTAACTTGGAACGAGCCTCGGTCTCTGGAGAATATCGCGATTTCGTACTTACCGGAAGTAAAAAAATCAGTCACGTGTATTTGAGGGTCGATGTTATTTGTACTTGTCGATGGCGTGTTAAATACGTATACACACGTGAGTACACAAGATAGTCGTCGGTACTTATTAAATATCCAATCCGATAAATCATAATTATGGGTGATTCGTTATATGTATATGGCATATGGAGCTTTGAACTATCGTTTCGTAGAAGTTTGAACATTTTCGTGCGATTTATCGTCGTATTACACATGAAAAAGCACGTCGGTCTGTAGAAGTGGCGGCGGCGTTCCGATCAAAATGTCATTTTTCGGGCTACATTAACAGTGTTACCAACGGCACGCTGTGTTGGTAGAGTGGTTGCGATGATAAAATATACATTAGTCGATGGCGGACGTTACGTTTAGCTTAAGGTGGTGCGGTTTATTCTGTGAAATGGGTCTGCGTCATTCATTCGGGTCCGAGTCGATGAATTCTTTCCTACCTGTCTCGACCCTTGTGTATTCATTAATAACGAAACGCTATTCGTTATGGGTTGAAAAAATTACACGGTTTTTCTTTCGGTCGACGTCGTGTTTTTATTGTGCGCTCGTATTCATCTTTTCACGGCGCTAAAGTTTCACTTGTTCGACGATCGCGGCGAAATAATAGCGGTGCGCGTTGCGTCCTCAAGTCGGCAGCTTTTTCTTTCACTCGTCGCGTTTATTACCGAGATGCGTTCGTCTGTTTCATGTACGGTTCGCGATTTGTTTCAGGGACGGCAGATTACGCGAAGGAGATCAGATTCTAGCCATTGATGGACAACCTTTGGATACCAATGTATCGCATCAGCAAGCAATTGCTATACTACAGCAAGCCCGAGGTGTTGTGGAATTGGTGGTAGCCAGACCGATCGAAGTATCGGCTGCACATTCGCCCTCTCCTTCTGCGCTCAGTGATACTTCGAAGACCGGATCAGATATGGTGGTGAGTAGTGTATGAGGGGTAGACGAAGTGGCCGTAAGAAACGGGAAGTTGAATTTGGAAAATCGTTTTTGTACCGTAGCTTACATCTGACTGGGCGCAAGTTGAAGTCATCGATTTGATCAACGATGGATCCGGATTGGGGTTCGGTATTGTGGGTGGTAGAAGCACCGGTGTCGTCGTCAAAACCATCTTACCTGGCGGAGTTGCCGATAGGGTAAGTTTTCGTCTTGTAAATTACATTAAATTTTATCTTTAACGAGTTCGGAAGGAAAATCTCTTCCTCACAATATGGAGTGTTTCAGCTCAATATGAGCTCCTTCATACCACATATAGTGCTACTCATATGACGCTCATGTATGATATTTTGCCTGCCCTAATTGCTGAAGGGACTGAGGTACAAAAGCTTGAAAAATATTTAAACATTTTTAGGGTTAAACCCTATTGCAATCACTTTTTTCAGTCTTCTGACCACAAATCAAATCTTTAAGGATCAAATAAACAATTGCGCCACCTAACGGACAAATGGTAGTAACGAAAAATATCGAATTACCCGTAATTATTGGTCTATGTTTCTTATTTCTTCAATTATTTTTCAACTTATTTTTGTGTTTCTGTTTCGTTTATTTGTTATTCAGTTCATTAATATAATGAAAAAAGAAAAACATTCGAATTCGAAAACAAAAAAATTTGAATTCTTTAACTTCATTAATAAATATTAGAAATTTTGAATTAGAACATGAAAAGAGATAGGTTTGAAAATGGAACATGTACCTATCAAAATCCAACTAACTTTGACATAAGAAATGAAATAAATTGATTTTAAATTAAACAAATTGAATTAAAATTATTTCAAAAAATCAAAATATAAAACTTGAATTAAAAAATATTATTATTAAAATGACCGAGAAAATTGTATAGTTTTTATTATAGAAACCCTTAAAATTTAAAATAATTATGCTTTAAGTTTGACTTTAAAATGAATTTGTCGATGTTCATTCTTCCATTCGGTAAGTTACCGAAATTACGTAACGTGAATAACGTAATATTACTAGGCTCATATTATAAAGTAGTGATTAGTAGTCTGTGACATTATAGCAAAAACCCTATTGCCAGGTCCAGCGGACCTCGCTTGTTACTTCTACTTTTAAATCGGATAAAAATCCTTCTTTCATTATTACTCTCCTCCTGTTTCTTTCACTGCTACCAATTTTTTGTTCGTATTACTGTATTGGATATTATATATTTTGAAATCAATCGCATATTCATATTTAGCTTAAATTTTGATATGGAAATTTCCAAAAAAATATTTCCACGAAAAAATCTGCATCACAAACATTTCTTTTTCAGCCTTGAAAGCAACCAAGAGGCATCCACCCAGTATTATGTGGTAGAGATGAAAGTGATGAAGGCCTCTAAAAAATGTTTTGAACATTGGTTCAATGGGGTACTTTTTGAAAGTATTTGTAAAAATAAGAACCTTATTCTTTTTTATGATTTTTAATTTTTCTCCGCCTATCTCTTCCACTGTTTTCAATTTTTTGCCAGTAAATGCATTTCATATTCTACATTTAGGTGCTAATGATTTATTTTTGTTTGACTTGGATGATGAAATGAAGATGATTGAAATTGGTTATTATTAAGGTGAAAACGTGTTTTTCAACCTTCGAATTTTTGCTCCTTAAGCAGTAAGGGTAGGCAACTTATTATACATCAGTGTCGCATGAGTAGGCGTATATGTGGTATGAAAGAGCTCATATTAAGGTTGAATATATTGTATAGATTGCTCAACAATAGGTTCTTCACTGATCTTAGTAAAACCTTTGACAAAGTTGATCATAGTACATATTTATTAGATATATGGATTTTTCTCTAGTGCATTACTCTTTATTCTAACAGATGTGGAGGAAAAGAGGCAATATGTAGATTATATTAATTACAATTGTTATAAATATAATTAAAGGAATAAAATTGATTATAATTCAAATTTTTATTATAATATTATTAATTATAAAATTAAAAATGATTAATTTAATTCAAAAATAAAATAATATGAAATTTAAATCCACATAAGGAGGTCGTGAGGTTCAAGTTTATGTTCGCTATTTATTATTATTTTTTTTTTTCTCGGTAATGACATTACTTAGTCTACGTCATTCTATCAGTTTGTCAAATGACAATAATTTGCTGTATTGTCTTAGTTCTAGTATTTTTCACGCCATCAAACTTCAAACTGAATTTAATATCTCGATTGAGTAGAATAAGCATGATATTACTTGTTTTTCCATTTTTTTAATTTTTTTATTCGTTTTATAATTTACAGACATGTGTTAAAAAGGGTATAATTTTTCCAACGTCCTGAACTCCGATAAAACTTTGGAAACTGCTCTAAATTTTCAACGGAGTAGATTGTGGAATGGCATCGTCTATTATTGTTTATTCTTTGTTTCTTATTATGTGAAGAATTTTTTCTGTCCTCTATAGGAAAAAATGACCTTTTCATTATTAATACAGATATTTCTCAAACATATATCATTCCTCATAATTCATCACATACCCTCGAAATTCTTTTGTGGTTGACGGCTTCCAGTAGTATCCCTTTATTGCTACAAAAAGAACTCCCTTGTTTTTATTCTCTCTATGTCACATGCTTATTACTTGGATTCTTTCTCACTCTGATATCCCTGGAAACGATCTAGGAGATATTGCTGCCAAATGAAGTTCAACAATTTCGCTTATGTTTGATAGAAAATATCAGTAAAGTCAGCATAGCGAACTCGAAGGCACATCATTCCACTCACTAATGAAATCTGTTATAATCTGAGACTCCGCTACTCCCTGGTTTATACTCTTTATTCTTAGCACTGAAAAGTAGGTTATTGTTGTCTCATATTCAGCCCATCTCTATTATGGTGGAGATCGCGTAAAATAACTGTATCATGAAATTTCATTTTTAAAGATGAATGACTTCGTATGCTTCTGGTCAGAGTTGTAACGTACGATACTTGGAGAATTTTGAAGGAAACAATTTTCAGTTTGAATTTATTTAAAAACTATGAATAAATAAATAATTTAAAAAAATAAAATATTTACCTACTAGTCAATTAATTATCATTTTATAAGTTTGGAGTTGAAAAATTTAGCAAATTACAAGAATTCACATTAAGCTGTTAATACCTAAAAACGAGGGCTTTTACTGTACCTATTCAACTGTTGTCTCTGAAAAGTTGGAAGGAATACAACAATAAAGAGAATGAAAAAAATGCATGTTTCATCTTGGCAACTTTTTTCATACACAATCTACAGGAAATTTGAAGAAGAGTAAATTTTACTGAGCTATTTCTGCTCTACATCCAACCCCTAAAAAGATAAGCTGAAAAAACATTTTTAAAGGGCTTGATGCTCCCACTGTGGGTGGCCTATGCTTCTCATCAAAGAATGGAGACTTGAAATAATATATTATTTATTGAAAATAATTTCTGATACGCCCTTTTTGTTCTTAGATTGACTAAATTCATAAATAAATAAAAATTACTGTTGAAGCGCAAGTAACCATTTGTGCTGAAAAAATTGCCTATTATACAACTGGAAGGCCAAGAGATACTTTTTTTATTCCCAAAGGAATTATGCTTCTTTTGGAAAGTATACGGGAAGTAGTTTGAGCAATTAGTCTAGTGTACTCAGGGGATTACCTTCATTGATAAAAGGGGCATTTCGTTTCTATAAAGCATCGTTTTTCGAATATAAAAATGTAGATATCCTACTTGATGATTTTTTTTTTGAAACACTACTTCTTTGTATCAACTTTTGTTCCTATCTTATGTATATTTAAAGTACAGGAGATTTTTCATTCATTTCAAAGAAAGCAATACCCTATACATCTCAGCAGACAGGCTTTACGCTAATGAACGCTACGTTTAAGCGAAAGATTACGATGAAAATATTTCTTCAATTCCACAAATAATTATTAATCCTTAATTAATGAGAGAAAGAAACGCCTGTAATGAAGTAAAATTTTAGCCTAAAATATACGTTCGCGTTAAAGAAGCCTCTTTCTGAAAAAGTCAACACGAAACCGTGGATTAATCGAAAAAGATAAAATTCCATAGCAAAAGCATCCGACGGTGTCGTGTCGTAATTAGGTGACAGAAAATCCTAGTTTCGGGTTATATCGCGTGAAGTTAGGTTTTTCCAACCGGCATCGTTTCTTTATAGCGTATTCGAGGAAAACCCTTTTTCGCTCTTAATCGAAGGAAAATATGGTTTTTAATTTTAGGACGGCAGATTGCAAAGCGGCGACCACATACTACAGATTGGCGAAGTGAATTTACGCGGTATGGGTAGCGAACAGGTGGCGGCTGTGTTGAGACAATCCGGTAGCCATGTGAGAATCGTGGTAGCTCGGCCTGTGGAAAGCGGTAATCCAGATTATCAAATGCTCGAATCGCGAGCTCCAGTAGTTCCTAGTAACGTTCTCGGCGATCCAGAAGAATTGAATAAGTACTTCATGCAACACGGTTATCCTGAAATTAACTCCACTCCTCCTAGAAGCGCTAACGTTTTGGATGATTATAATTTGTATAACGGGTCCAATTCCAATTTAAATGTAAGCCCGTTAATAAACTTTGCCACAATGGTTTAAATGGATGAAATGGATGATTTTTTATGTATCGCAGGAGGCTTTGATTAGTAACGTTATACCGAGTTCATTGCCTATTTTAACTATGGACATGATTCCTCCGGAGAGCTTGGCTAATTTACCGGAAACTGAAAAATTCACCGTTGAATTGAGAAAGGACGCTCATGGCTTGGGAATCACTATTGCCGGATATGTATGCGAAAAAGGCAAGTCTAATTGTTTTCTTAATATAACTGAAAAATTTTCCATTCTTAATTTGTATGTCAATTTTATTTTTTCATTTTGCAGAAGAGTTATCTGGTATTTTTATCAAAAGTATTAACGAAGGCAGCGCCGCAGATTTATGTAAAAAAATTCAAGTCAATGATAGAATCGTAGAGGTTTGTAAGAAGTAATTTAAATAAAGGAATAATTCGATCTAATTTTTCATCTGATCGTACGTGTGCTTTGATCTTAGGTTGATAACAGATCGCTACAAGGGTTGACCAATCACGAAGCTGTAGAAGTTCTCCGTTCGACCGGCCAAATAGTTAATTTAAGCTTGGAGCGGTATTTACGCGGTCCTAAATTTGAACAGTTACAACTGGCGATTGCGAACAGCGAATCGAAACCTCCGTGCCAACCTTCACCGTCGATAGCTTCGCTTCCACGGTTTCCCATTATGACAGTATGTAATTTTTCACATTATGTCGAGTTGTTTTTCGAATCTTTTACGCATTACCATTGGTTAATAGAAGTTCATATGTTTAGATAATATTGATTTTTAATGTATCAAGGGGTTAAAAATCAAAAAATTGAATCCAAGAATTGGTAGTAAATCAGAATGCAAAAACTGTTATTTAAAATGGATGTTTATGAATAAACCCACAATATTAATTTTTTTTAGAATTTAAAAAAATTGTTGAATTTTTGAGCTCACTTTCTGACTGGTAAAATAGTACGATACAATAATTTGTTAGTCCTTTAGATCAGTATTTACTTTTGCTCTAAGTGAAGGTGAAGGTTGAAAATTAAATTTTTTTTTAAATATTAGTTTGAAAAAAATTGAAATTTTGTTGCATTTTGGCGTCATCTTATGTCGTTTGAATCCAATTCAGAGTGAGCCTATTTTTATTTTTTTAGGAGTCTATAATTTTTTTTTTTTTTTTTTTTTAAATAAGTTGGTGAAAAAAACTGTATAAATGATAAAAAATAATTACAGTTCTCTTAGTTCTCTAGATCAGTATTTACTTTTGCTCTGAGTGAAGGGGAAGGTTGAAAATTAATTTTTTTTTAAAATATAAGTTTAAAGAAAAATGAAATTTTGTTACATTTTGGGGTCAACTTATGTCGTTTGAATCCAATACAAAGTGAGCCTATTTTTATATTTTTAGGAGTCAATGATTTTTTTTTTTTTTAAATAAGTTGGTGAAAAAAGCTGTGTAAATGATAAAAAATAATTTCAGTTCTCTTGATCGATATTTGAAATTTTCTGTTTGAAATTTCAATTTTTTGAATTGTCTAAAATCAACCCAAGTTTTTGAGTTTGATTTTTTAATTATTAATAAGCTTAGTGTCCTATAAGTTGTCAAATGACTTAGAAATACCTTTCATGAAAAAAATAAATAAATAAATAAATAAGAGTCGTCCAATTAATATCAGCCCCACCTCTCCTTCGGAAATCCTAATGCTTACTGCTTAGGTATTAATTCAAACTTTAAAATATGTAAGTTGCAGGACTGAAGAGACCCATAGAATTAGATCCAGGGACCCAGGGTAAAAATAATTCTTGTGCCCCCTTTTTATTTTTTTTGAATCCAAAAGAAAAAAAAATTTAAAAAATTGGGCCAAAAAATATACATCTTAGATTGAAATAATTTACACAATTAATTTATTATTTTTTTTTATGATAAAAAAATCAAATTAATTGTGAAAATTATTTCAATTTAAAATGCATATTTCTTGGCCCTCTTAAAATCTGGCCCTGAGGCAATGTGTCCCCCTTTTCCTTCCCTCTCGCCTGTTCTAATAGTTGGGAGTTTGAAGAAATTAATCTCAAAAAAAATTCATAAATTTTTGAATTGAATTTTATTTGAGGAAAATACGTAATTAAATTCTTACAGTCTGTCTCACTATATTCCACAATTTGACATATCCTAAATAAAAACCCCTCTAGTCACAGGGCTGTACACGGCGCGGCGTCAATTAACAAAAAAAAAAAAAACAAAAGAAAACAAATAGATATTTTTGGTCTGACCGATCCACAAGAGTTATCGACTATTGTCGTTATTAAAAAAAATCATTTTTTACAAACTTAATATAATTACTAGTGAACGAAAGATCGAGTAAAAGTTGATATCGATATGATCGAGATCGAAATGTGATGATATAGATATGATCGAGATCGAAATGATCGAAAAAGAACCTCTCTTTTGGGTTTTAGTATCTTCAACACGGGTATTGAAATTCTTTCAATTAAATTAAAAATTACTCTCAATTTACAGTCCTAATCTAGTAAATCCTAAATCGTAAGTCCAAGTCTAAGTGTAAATAAATGTAAATATGTGATGGATTTTTTTTTTCAATTTTTGACTTCTGCTTCGTGGGTTTCTAGCCAAATTTTTAGTTTAGTTTTTTTTTGTTGGATTTGGACTCATCATTTTTATTTAGAATTTTTACTGATTTCTGTGATTTCGATCTCGATCTTAAATTTTATATCGATATCACGATCTCCGAAGCGAGATCGAACTTTTTTTTCTCGATCACTAATAATTACTCATCCTATTTTGTAACAGTAGGAAGGAGCACGCTGCATGCGTAATGCTCAACCCAAAGCTGACTAGTTATCCAAGAACAATAAGTTTTATATTGAGAAATTTTTGTTTCAAATTTTTTTTACCCGAAAAACCATAACTTAGGTTAATAGTTGAAGCTTGTTTTCAAGTCTGATAGGACTGAAATCAAGCCCCATTTGTCATAAAAATAAGTCGTTTACTTATCATCACTCATTTTTTTAAATATGTGAAGTAGTAAATTGGGGGAAAAATGTTGACACATTGAAAATCAAAGGAATCGACATTTTGTTTTTATCTGTGGATAGCAGTAGATAATCTCTTGATGCGAAATATTTCAATTCTTTCTCAATTCAAATTAATTCATTTTTTTTTTCAAGAAAATCCCGAGGAAGTTTTGTATTTTAGTAAAAATTGTAGAAAAAACGCAAAACTCGTGAATCACCTGTATTTGGCGAATTTCAGGCATATATGTGATTAATAAGTTTGACTTATTTTCTATAATTTATAAAAAAAAAAAAAATTTCGTCTCAATATGGCAACCGTCAGTATTGGCTTGTAGGACTGAAGTTTTGAAGCATAGTATTGATGTTATTATTATCACTATTAGAAGAAACTCTCCACTCTAGTGCATACCACTCGCAAAATTTTTAGTTGTCAAAGAGAATTCGACTTTTTTCTCGCGTGGATTTCGATTGTACAACGTACATGCCTTATTACCTCGAAATTATTTTTATCGATAAAAATTCGTTAATTTAAAGGACGAAGAATCAACGGCCATCATCGATATGGACGGCGAAGAATCAAAAACAACCATCGACTCGTCGGTCATACTGGATGCAGCGAATAACGAAATCGATCTGGAATCGTTGATCGATAATAATTACGAAGGAGTGTTGAAACCGACGGTGGAAGCGGCTCTGCAAGCCAAATGGTCGAGTATATTGGGCCCGGAACACGAAATAATCGTAAGCGAGGCTAAGCATTACCGATAAAATACTATTCCGAAGTTCTCATTGTACTACGAGTGAACGCGTTTCTCACTCAGCATCGTAATGTAATTGAAAATTTTCGTCGTATCGCTAAATTATGTAAATCGAGCTTTCGTCGGAATTCCTCTCGTATCTTTCGTTCGAAAGGGTATACACGTAGTGTATGAGATTTTCCTTAATGCTTAGTCAAACGAAAAGTATAATTTAATGCAAAAGTTGAAATACACTTTTTCCTCGCAATTTTTTTCGCACGAAGTAAAGAAAAAACATCGCTATGGAAATTTCAGTTCATCATCTCGAATGTGTGTTTTTTCCTTTCTGTATTTTTCCGTCTCGAATATGTGTAAAAAGCGAAGGCGAATTTACAAAACGCCAGAATCTAAATGTTTTTCTAGATGGTTTAATTTCGTTGAAATAAATTCGCGAACGCTTGAAAAAATACGAAAAGTTTTACGAAAATAAAAAAAACTTCGCCAGCCAAATTTCGTTAAACGTCGCGCCGTTTGTAAAAGTTGGAACTCTTTTGACGTATCTTCAACCGCGTAATTTTCGTACGAATTTTCATTCGTCGCAAAAGTGGCGAGGTATTTTCGTTTTTGATGTTTTTTTTAGGTTTTCGAGAAGTAAAAATTCGTACGATACAGAACGTACTCGAATATAAAAAAACGTAGCGAAAAAGTACTCGGTAGAATCGGTATAGGGAATTTTATTCGTTAGATTTTCTCCATCTGAGTAAAAAATTTTCGATGAAAATTTTGCAGGTTAGCCAATTGAGTAAATTCAGCGACACAGGAGGCTTGGGGATTAGTCTCGAGGGTACCGTTGACGTTGTCGATGGTAAAGAAATTCGACCTCATCATTACATCCGTTCTATTCTGCCAGAAGGACCGATTGGAAAGCATACTCGGTTACGTCCCGGAGACGAGCTTCTAGAGGTATTCTTCCAGCTTGGAATTTCATCAGCGGAGACAAAATGACGCGACGTATAATTTTCATCGTTGAAGGAAAACTCGATTCTCGGTGGAACTGTGTTGACGAAGGGAAAGGGAGGAATCAATATTTAAAATTGGATGTAAAAATAAGAGAAAAAGTTTTCGAAAAATTCTGGAAAGAAAAACTTTTGCATTTATTATTCTAGCTCTTTGTCTTTGCCAAATCCGTCATTTTTTCTTCGCCTTTTTTTTTCGTAGCTTTCGAAAACAATAGTCGCTAATCTATTATACGTTATCAGGTGAATGGCCACCGTTTGTTGGATATGAATCATTCCGAGGTAGTTAAAACTTTGAAAGAGCTACCAAAGCATTTTCGCTTGGTTTGCAGTCGAAACTTGGAACACGTTCCCATTCAAGTGATCGATACGGCACAGGAAAAATCCGCTTTTGCTGCTAGAGTGAGTATGACTACTCGATCATTTCATATCAGTTCAACCAATGTTGTCATCTTTTGTCCTTTGATTTTGCTGATTTTTTTAATTATATGTTGTTCAAAAAAAAAACACACACTATCAGCTTGGAAGTTGAGAAGTTGGATCTCTTTTAATTTTTTACGCTTTCAGATTTTGGCAAAATATAGTAAATTTCTAAATTCTTTCAGAAGATCTCAATGTATGTATAGATTGCAGGTTTTCACGATTCAGTAGTTCGCTTAAAGGAATTTCATTGACTCCATAAAACTTCTAAAAATCCAAAGCAGAACTTTTATCATAAAAAGCTCAACTTTTACAACGCAAAAAATCATTTCGAATGAACTTGATGATTGTGAAAACTAGGTGCTGCAAATCATGATGAATGAATTGTATCCTATAACACTGAATAGTGACTCATTGAAAGTACTTAAGTGAATTATAATATTCGTGAATGAAATGATTTCTTTTTAACTGAATAGTTCATAAACGACTCATTCTTTAAACTTCAAGAGTTATAAAACACCCTTCAAAACATCGAATCGTTCGCCAACGAAATTTTGAATCAGATATCCCTAAATGATTGTTACAAGTGGACGACTCGTTCTTTGAACTTTGAAAGCACTCTTCAAAAATTCAGAAAATCGAATCGTTCACGAACGATATTTTCAAAATCAGATATATAATTGATTGTTAATTATTTTTTATCGAATCGTTTGCGAACGAAATTTTGAATTCAAATAGGTATGATTGATTACAATTAGTTCTTTTTTTTATTAAATCTATTGTGAAAGACTCATTCTCTCAATTTTGAAAACACTTTACAGAAATTTAGAATATCGAATCTTTTGAAAACGAAATTTTGAATACAAATACAAGGTTAATGTTGAATCGTATGTTTGATTGTTGATTGCTTTTATTAAATGTTAGTGAACGACTCATCTCTTAAAAGTTTGAACTTCGAAAGCTCGCTATAGAATACTGAGTCGTTCACGAACGAAATTTCGAATACAAATAAATGTGATTCATTATTATGAGTACTTTTTTATTGAATCATTCGTGAACGATGTATTATTCTTTGAATATTGAAAGCATGATTCAGAATAACGAATCGTTCGCGAACGAAATTTTCTAAAACATTATATATGATTAATTTTTTATTCTTTTTTTGTTGAATTGTTCGTGAACGACTTATCATTTGAAGTTTTGAACTTTGAAAGCGCGTTTCATAATATTGAATCGTTCACGAACAAAATTTTGAATATAAATGCATACAATTCATTAATATGAGTCCTTTTTTATTCGTTCGTAAGCGATTAATCTTTTAAAACTAAAAATGCTGAAAACATGCTTCATAATATTGAGTCGTTCGCGAACGAATTCTTGAATACAGGTACATATGATTCATAATTATGAGTTTCTTTTTTATTGAACGGTTCGGAAATGACTTATTCTTTAACTTTAACAACATGATTCAGAATAACGAATCATTCGCGAACGAAATTCTCAAAAAAAAATGTATAATTGATTGTTAATTATTTTTTTATTAAATCGTTCGTAAACGACTCATCTTTTGAAACTAAGAGCTTTGAAAGCACACTTCAAAATATTGAGTCGTCTGTGAAGGAAATCTTGAATACGAATGCATTATTGATTCATTATTATTTATTATTATTTTTTTATAGAATAATTCGTGAAAGTTCATATTTTCGCTTTTAAACCACGATTCCAAATATTGAATCTTTCTAGAACGAAATTTTGAATATAAATTAGCGATTCATTAAAATTAATTCTTTTTTCGTAATAGTTCGTGAACGATTCATCACTCGAAAATTGTAAACGCCTTTTGGAAAATTTGCGTGGAAAGCTCGCAAAAAATTTCTCTTTCAACTCATTTTTCCAATGGCTTAAAAAATTCAATTTAGTTTCCCTAATAAATCGTAATTTCACGACAATCTATCATCGATAAAACCGAACGTTGAAACTTCGAGCTTCAAAAGTTCAAGTTATTGCGCGTGTATCGACTTACAAATGTATTAAACTCCTTTTACTCTACGTAGGTACGAGAACTACCATATACATTTCAAGTCAATCTATCATAAAAATTGCTTCAAAGTTCAAACACTGTTTATTCCAAAACGGAGCAACTTTTAACACTAAATTTCCAGAAAATTCAATTACTTTCGCTAATAAATTCATTCTTCTTTTTTTTTTTTTTTTGTAGAATGTGTTATTTGCTATGTTGTGATTTAAAAAAAAAAACTTCAAAACATTTAAAATACATTTCCGACCAAATGACTACCGGTTCATGTATGATGAAAGTTCATCATAACTGAAGTCGCATAAAATTCAATTTCCTTTCCTAATTAATTGTCCAGGTCTGTAGCCAGGATGAATGAATAGACGGGGAGGGGGAGAGTTAAATTTCCTGAGAATATAAATTTTCAGTTCTCTGTCGAAATACATGGAAGAAGACTGATTCTTTGGAGTCGTGTAATTTTCTTTTATTAAAAAATATTTATTATGTACAATTGAGTTTATATGGAAAAAACAATTATTTATCAACGGATAACAATACCAGCAATCAAATAATACAATTAAAAAGCCCTGGTTAGCTTCCTTCTTTATTTTCACCAAGATACATGATTAGACATATATTACATGACTTTTCAGAAGGAAAGCCATCATACTACTAGAATTGCCCCAATCACGAGATTTCTGACTTTTTGTATTTTTTTTTCGGAAAAACTTGTTACTTTCATGTAAAAATTCGCTTCTAAAATGTTTGAACTTATTGTATGTCGTTCAATTTACAGAGTATTCTCGGAGGAAGCTTGAATAACTTGATTCCGGCCACAGACCGACTGGTTAAAGCGAAATCTGACGGGTCGCTCGCATCAACGGGTACAATAAACACGGACACCAGTTTATCGAAATTAAAATCCAGATCGTTAGAACCATTGACTGGCTTAGCTATGTGGAGTTCGGAACCTCAGATCATCGAGTTAGTGAAAGGAGAACGTGGACTTGGATTTTCCATTCTCGATTATCAGGTATGCTCTTTCATTATCATCTTCATTTGATTTTTTGCCAACCTAACCACACGTTAATTTGTTTAGGACCCGATGAACCCTAGCGAAACTGTAATTGTGATTCGATCGCTGGTACCGGGGGGTGTGGCGCAATTAGACGGTCGTTTAATTCCCGGTGACCGGCTACTCAGCGTTAACGACACAATTTTAGAGAACGCGTCGTTAGACCAGGCTGTGCAGGTTTTAAAAGGCGCTCCCAAAGGCATCGTTCGTATCGGCGTGGCTAAGCCGCTTCCGATCGCCGATAGCTTGTCCAATAGTCAGGTGAGTGAACAGGAAGAAACCGTTGTTAGCACCGGAGTGGTAACCACTACCAGTCACGGTGAATATTATAACGATGAAAACTGCTCGAGCGCGTTGTTAAAATCTGAAAGTTTTTAATCAGGGTATTTTTTTCTCATTTTTCGTCCGCGATCATTATTCTTTATTTATTTATTTATTTATTTTTTTAAAATTACTATTTATTTGTCGGAGCACTTCGGAAATTTTATTTTACTAGTGGTTGGTCGATGTCGTCTAGTAGTCTGTATGCGATTATTCGCTTTGTTGTTGTATACGATATAGTAATAGTGTCGTCTGGTGACGTTTTGTTATCGCAGATTTTATGAGTTTCGTAGTGCAGAAGATATAAACGCATTCCATTACATATAGCCAATCGAAGGATACAAAAATATTATTTATTATTTTTTTCATTTATTCACTCACTTCGTAGTATTTCATAAATTTATTAATTTTTTTTTTTTTTACGAAATATTTTATTTATGCTATCTTAAATATTTCCGCATAAGTGTTGTTTTTACAATAGACGCAATCATTAGTTCCTTTGGTCGAATCGAATGTAGTCTTCCCTGCTTCTTTGTTCGATGTACGCCAGTATTTTCCTACTACAGAGATATTCAGTATTTCCGCCAATAAATTATCGTTCCTATACAATCGATCCTCGAATCAGATAATCATTTGGGGAAGAAAAATTGCCCCCTTTTTTCGTGCAATAACACCATTAAATTATAAGCAATTTGGGTTTTTCTAAGGGTGTCGGATTTTATTTATTTATTTTTACGTTGTTGCTCAATTTGTTATTCGTTTGTATTTTTTTTTTTAATCTTCCGTTTTCATTTTTTTTCATATTGCGACATTTAAAGATTTTATAATTTTTTATATCATGTACTTTCTTCGTCCTTTTCTTTTCATCCCCGAATACATATCCGCGTCAGTGGGATAGTAAATTCTGGATCGGTAGATTGCCTCGACCAAATTCCCACCTTTTCATTCATTTTCCATCTCGTACGTGGTATATTGTACTGAAAAAAAATGCCGAAAAAATTTTTTTAAAATTATTTTTTAAAAAGGATAAAAAATATACTATATACTAGTAATATGCTTAGTATTACAGAACACAAAAGCCGATCCGAAGCATTGTGTCGTTGTTATTAATTATTGTTATTTAACGTGTGTGTGTGTATATCATCTACGCATATTAATGTACTAAAGGAATAAAGGCTTATTGGAAAATAATTGATGGTTTTTTTTTCTAATTCGTTTCGAAACACAAGTACAAACCATGGTTTCATTGCCATTGGTTGCCATTTCGAGTTTTAGAATTGGGAAATTTTTAAATAAAGTAATTAAAATTTGGTTGGTGCTTTTTTTTTGGTTCCCAAATTTATCTTGCGGATAGGCAATGATGCTATTGGATTGTGCATTTGTGTTTTGAAATGCTGAGTTTTTGTAGTATTTAGTGTATTTTTCAACGAATTCGTATTCATTTGAATAATTCTACGATGAATAAAAATCGAAGAACGAAAGAAGACATCCAGAATATAACACTTGTCAGCTTACGAAGATTCGAGTTGAATGAACCGTATTACAATAAATATAAAAATTAATTCTGAAATTTTCTACATTCAGTGAAAATTCTATCTTTTTGAATCAATTCTTACTTGTTTGGATTATTTGATGAGTTTAACAAACTCATGTTTTGAAGAAAAAAGAATTATTGGAATATTATTTCTTCAAATTATGACGTAGAGTAAGTATTTCCACAGGATTAATAAGTAAAATATAATTTGCTCTCGTACCTCTAGCCATTGTTACTGTACATGGCGCGTAAAAAAAAAGAAGGATCTAAAATTAGGAGATTTTTGTTGAATCATTTACGCTGTACAGGTTGGTTGAAATTATCTTATCAGAATGTAAATATAGATTATCCCTTTTATACAAGATACTTACTAGTACTTACTTATCCTTTTAAAGTTTTAACAACGATTTCTATGATAGAACGAGAGGGGATCCTATAAAATTTTAATTTTTCAAAAATTTCATTTAGATGATAATATAAAATCAGAACTAAATAAATAATGTAATTCTACAGGGGTAGGAAATTTGTTCTCTAGTTTATCATACTTGAACAGTTCATTGGGTTTTATAAGCAAAAAATAGAAAAACCCTGCTTTGATTTTATTTTCTTGAAATGTAATTCTTAGGAATGACATATCAAAAAATTAAAAAATTTTCTTCCATCGTTTCCGAAAAAAGTCGTTACTGAAATAATTAATAATTTATTATATCAGGATTATCGCTTCATTTTTTAATGTCGTACTAATTTTTCAGTATTCGTCAGTGAGGTATGAAATGGCTGAAATTTTCAACATACTCACCAGCGTTATTACACTTTATACATTCTTATAAAAAAATATTTTCAATTTCTAGGACAAATTTTCATATACCTACTCGTTTACTTAATGAAGTCTATGTAACCTCGAGTGGTGATTGAGGCCCAAGTTTATATAATCTATATTTACCCTTACTTCAATAAGAGCTAAAAAAAAACATACAGTGTCTACCAGGTACGAAAAGTACAAAAAATATATGAAATTAAGTATTGCTGAGTATACATAAAAGTGCAAAATTGGGTAGAAAAAGTATGAAATTTTAATGTTTGTTTCTTTCGTTGTTTTTGAAACATGTATAAAGAAACCTTCTAGCCCTAAGTTGTATGTGGCGTAGATAAATGAAAACAAAAATTAATAAAAAATCATTGGAAAAGGGATTTTTACGTTGAGTGTTATAACATCAGATGATTAGTTGGACGCACAGTATAGACTGCTTATTAAAATCACCTGCTAAACACCGCATCAAAAGTGAACAAATTGGGACAGTCGAAGTTGGCTTCTGTACATGCGTAAAAATATTGTCTAATCAATTAAATTTCAAGTACTGGATGAGATTAAGTGCTATCGAGTATTCGAAACTTGATTGGCCAACATGTTTGAGCCTGCGCAGAAGCTAGCTTAGCGCTGGTTCATTTAAAATCTGAAAATCTTATTTCTGATTTTCATTAATTTCTACGTTATTCTATTTTAAATTAGTACTTTCGAAAATGAATAGATTCTGGTTGGTATAGGTAAGGCCAAACTTCCAAATTTCATTTCATCGTTTAACAAAAAGTTCAAATTTGTACTTTTATGAAAACATGAAAAATAGGTACCGATATAAAAGAGATTTTCAAAAAAATTGATGCTAAAGACCTTTGACTGTATACTAGATGGACCAAGTTACCTGCAGTAAAGGTGCGGAGTGTGGTGAAACATTATACGCATCAAAGTCGGAACACTCGTTACAATTTTATATTTTGCGCATGCTCAAAATTCTTCATCACTTCCGTATTATTTAGATTTGAAACCGTACTATAATTTCAAGCCGTGCTATCAACGTCCCATTGCCGTACTATTAAAGTGAAATAAATTTGCGCATGTGCATAAAGAATTTAGTCACATGAGTGTTTTGAGAAAATCTGTGTAATGTATCACCGCTTTTGGGCTGGCATTTGTTTATTGCTATGTAGGCCCATCTAGTAGGTTTATAGTCAAAGGCATTTGCTTGTTGCTAGCTGGGTCCATCTAGTAAAGGTATAGTCAGAGCTAAGGACTCTCAGGCAAAGTACATTTATATTTAAGTTAAGTCTTAAAAAAAAGTATTCCTATCAACATTTTCAACTCAACTCATTCAAAAGGTACTTCAGTAGGTTATCATATATATAAAGCTGCAACAATGTAATAAGCTAGAAATTGGAAAGTTGCACAAATTATCATCAGCATTTTCATTAAAAATATCATCGATTGAACAGATGATGGAATCAGTTCTGCATTTTTCTTTCAGTCTTAAATTTTATCATCAATCATTATCACAAAAAAATGTTATTTAGCATCAGAAGTTTTACACTCTCCATAATATTCGAAATTTTGGCCTCATTTACTAACTTCTATCTATTTTGGGAACTTCCTTTCGAAAACGGGGAAAGCACCTCTTATTAAAGGAAGATTAGCAATCTATATAACTATATTATTTAGTCTATGAATGGAAAAAAATTGTCATGAAGGTATCATCATTCATCAAGATCAGATTCACTGCATGCATTTCATTACTTTTTTATCAGAACTACGTATTCCTTTGAAATATGAAAAAAAAAACTTCCACGAATATTCTTTGTTTTTGTTTTTATTTTGTAATTTCTCATAGTTATCGCGTTTAGCAAACTTTCTTTGATAAATTTTATTTTGTAAAGGTTTTCAAAATAACATCTAATATCGTTTCGTAATAAGATGTAAATATGGTTAGGTAGATGTTGGCTTCGTTAAACTTCACTGTAGTTGAAATACCGTTTACTAAAAGATCAAAGTAATAAATACTCTATCGAAGCGCCGACGTTGTTGTAATACGCTTTTTAAACGTAAGTACGTATTTTCACACTACCCCGATGTTACAATAGAAACTCGATGTGTTATAAGGTCAATGAACGGAATCATGTTGCGTTTACGTTGAAAATAATAAACCTTCGCCTATAGTCTATATCACAATCTTATTGACGAATGAAATCATTCATGAACTTGACAACAATTGATTTTAAAAAATTACACTAATGTAATCCTATATGATACATAGAATTTATTGCCGCAGGTCGATAAATCTGATACTTGTGAACAAAATGCCGACGACTCCGGTAGCACAGTGGATGAACATTCGATGTATAGTTGCACAGAATCGCTTCCTAATTCACCAGATCTTATGGTGGACGACCAGCTGGTAATTTTTTCGCATTCTTTGAAATTTCTTCGAACTATTTCTTTCAATATAGAAGTCAATTTAAACGACGTGTTTTTCACATAATAGCCTGTAGATGAAACCGACAGTACAACTCAACCCAGTACCGAAGATCGGGGTGATTTATCATCTCCTCGTGATGAGTTACCACAGACGAAAGAACCCGAAGAGGAATGCGTTATAGATGAAACCATTAAATCGTTACCATTACCTACAGCCTTGGAAAAAGAAATAAAAATACAAAAAGGCTGTAAATTATTAGGTAACTTCCGTTACCTTTATTTTATTCGTGTTAATTGATGAAAATATTCTCCATAGTAATCGGTATAATCGATTACGATTGCGATTTTCTATTCGATAAAAAGGTATTAACGTGGAATGCGTGGATGACGGAGCAAACGGTATGATTGTCACTGAAGTTACCCCTGGTGGAGCTTTTGATCACGATGCCAGAGTCTCGGTGGGAGACTTTTTGTTATCAATTAATAACGAAAGTTTACGACGCTGTACACAGTCGCAAGCTCGATCTATTCTAAAACGAACGCAGTTACTTTCTACCGATATATCGTACGTATTTTACTTTTTCAAATTAACCAAATAGTACCTATGTTCGGCCGTTGCATAACGAAGAAGCCTTATTCATTTGCGGCTCGAAAGTTTTTAAAATAGGATTATTCGATTGTTCGTACGCATTTCTCTAACTATGTTCGTTGACGTTATTTAAATGGTTTCTTTTTAGTTTTGTTTGAAAAAGGAAATTAATATCCATATATTAATTATGTTCGCCTTACAGTGTCGTGTATATACCTGCCCATGATGCGCTTAGTTACTGGAAATCGTTGAAAAAATCCGATATTACGCCGTTACCACCACCTCATATCTCATCGCAGATTTCGCCCAGGTAAATGATGGTATCGATAAGCTATTATTTCACGTATGTCGCGTTGTTAAACTAAAAATCGCTTCGACGATAAATGCAATTTTAAATAAATAAAAAACCAACTTAAATAAGATCCTGTAATTTAAATAATGGAAAAATATCCATTAAAAATGCATTACTATATGTTACATTGCGCATTTCTTCAACAGCTTTGATTTCTCACGCGAACTTGAAAGCTTCTCTGTCGTTTTGGAATCGGAGATTTGTTTTTAAAATCGTGACTCGCGCGAATATATCGGTATATATAATTTTTTAATTCAAAAACGGTAGTTACACCTACCAAAATATTACTCAAATTTTATAGACATTTCTTACAACACACAATTATAGCGGTGTAGGTATTGTGTACAGCTTATTGAAACACGCGTTTGATAAAGCGGCTTTGTGTGGATTTATACCTTTTTATACTCCAGACACCTTATTGGTTGGAACTTTACCTCAGTTACTCTAATCCTGAAACTGTTTTTATTGTCGGTACCTTTCCGTCATCTGTTTTTGAACGAATTGTTTATAAATTCTATAGCTTTGTCTTCACTTTTAACCAGCACTACGCACGCCTGTACTTTTCTTTTTATCACCGTTCTTTTTTATCTTTTCATTTATACGCTTTCATAGGATTTTTCCACAGTACTACCGGTAAGTGAGAGATACCTAATTATAAAAACCATCGTGCGTTGTAAATAACGCCGTTAATATTATATCTAAATAAATTCGATAGTAGTGAAAATTTAAACGCGACATATTCGAATTGCAGTAGTAGCATTGGAATTGGTTGAGTTTGAAGCTTCATTATGTACTATTTTTGCGTTGTTATTTTTTCCAGTGTATTAATAATAAAGATGAAACTGTATTGGCAAAGAATGACTGGTAAATGGTAATGATTTATATAAATTTTTTCTCCTAGAAAAATTCTTAATTTTACAAAGTGTATTCATAATCGAAATTTGAAGAATTTTTTATAGTATGAATCAAAATTTATTAGTTTTGTTAAAGAACAATATACCTTTTTGCTTTCTTCAAAATATTTGGAATTTCAAGAAGTAAAAAAAAATCGTAAGCTGCCATGTCACATTACTGGCGCTGAGTTTTGAAGGGGTATGTTTAAACTTGCAGATAATGCTGTTAACCTCTTTATACTATAGAGGCTGTAAATCACTACCTATTGCTTCCAAAATCATCCATCTACTTGAATTAAGGTATGTCGTGATTCCAGCCCTCGTGAATCATGTGAGCCCATATTCAATGAATTCAATTCCCTCAGATTTTACCCAAATTTGGTTTTATCCGACATAATCACTTTATTTCGAACTAAACTTGAAGAACATAATTAATGTACCTAGCTACTTACCTACTCTAAAACTCACCTTATTCGTTCCCAAATTCGTTGAAGAGATATTATGTACGATTCTAGAATATTTTTGACCTGATTTCTCCTGCAAATTATGTTTTTCGTCCTACAAACTCTCTTACCAACTCACTTATATATTTTAAAAACCAGTGCGATGATATGACATGGACAAAATGAAAGCTGGATTAAACTAACAATTCAGCATTTATACTTGGAAAAATATAAAATTGATTTGATATGCTAAAAATACTATGTCAAAAGTCATTGGAACTTAAAACTCAAATTCTTCATAATCACCTGAAATGATTGATGGTTGAAGATGGACCTCTTCTAACCACTCAAGAAGTTAAATTTAAAATGAATGGCGAACCCATATTCTTCAAATTATAGGAACTTGAGCCTTTTCACGATGTTCTCAAATTTTGATCATTCGGCATTTAGAAACCATTTTGACTCAAATTTAAGAGGTTATATTCTGTTCATTTACTAACCCTACACACAAAATTTGATTTTTCTATGTTGATTTGGTGAAGAGATATGGAAGATTCAAGAAATTTTTTTTTAGCAATTTCTCCTCCAAAAACAGGTTTTTGCTTTAACTCGCCTCCAAATTCACTTGGGAAGCTAAAATCAAAATAGGTGAGTGACTTAGGCTCATTTTATCATATGACCCTACAATAAAATTTTTTGACCTCTCGTGCACCCCACCTAATTTTGTAGTCGATAACCCTTACTTGAATTAAAAATGTTGACAAAAATTAAATTCTTTTTTTTTTTTAAATTAATAATATATATATAGTTCTTACATTTTATTCATTATATTATTTTAATTTTTTTTTTTAATTTATTCATATTTTTACTCCCAGATTAACGTGCCGTGTACTGTCGCTTAGGCCAGAGGCACGTGCTGATTTATTAGTTTATATTTATGAGAATAGATTGGTGGATTTATTTAATTTTAATATTATTAAATTACATAATTATATACCAATAAGGCCGGTCTTCTCCTCTCCAATATTATGTGTAAAGGTAAACCTGAGATATAGTATACTTCTTATCCAATAATCATATGAGCTCTTATAAATCGCATTTTTATTAATTTGAGGCTCCTCTAGCTTCACTCAAATTTTGATAATCCGCCATTTTGGATTCGTTTTAATCCAAATTCAAATAGTCATATTCTGGACACTAACTAACCTTGCATACAAAGTTTGACCTCAATAACTCGATTTGGTGAGAAGATATGAAAGATTCAAAAAATTTCATGACTCAAAACTTCCTCAAAAATCGTTTTTGGCTCCAACTCCCCTCTAAATACACTTGAAAAGCTGAATTTTGGATACGTTGGTGTCCGTGACTCACTCTTTTATATGAGATTAGAAATGAAAATTTTGAGCTTTTACCGCCCTTCCAGCCCCCCTCAAAATTTAAGTGATGCTCCATTTTGAGGTGTATCGAAAAAAGTACTTTTTTGCATTTCAAGAAGAGTCTCTCACCAAATTTTCAGCAACTTTCATGAATACCCAATGGCCTTACGTGTGGGTTGTGGTGTTCCCATAAGGGGTTCGTGAGGCTCAGCCCTCCTCCAGAATTTATACTGAAAAGTTGTGGAGGGGAGGCTCAGATTCTCCTCGAAAAAATACGTAAAAATAACACGTAACGGCATAAATGTGACACTGCAAAAAATAAAATATGAAAAAAGTCTAATTTCATTGATGTTATCGGCTGCTATGTTTATTGTTCATTCCTTCAATTTGGCTTCATCATTGATTGAAATACATTTTTTTACTTTTTTAACTATTTTCTTGCGTTTGCAGTTTCATTATACTATACTTAGGTTTTGTAATGAATATTCTGGTCAAATTTATTGAGCCCCCCATTCGAGATATTTCTCGGAAACACCGCTGAGTAGGGTGGAAAAATATATGTATTCTAAAAAATGGACATTGCCATATGAACACAAATGGTCTGAAATGCAATGATATGAAAGCCAAATCCTCCTCCAACCCCGTTTCATAAATCAGGTAGGCTGTAATAGCTATGGTTTCTATTAAAAACTCACCTAAAAAGAAGTCAATTTAAGTAGCCTTCCATGAAATGACGTACTGATAGTACAAATTAAAAAACAAAACCGATCAAGAATCACGATGACTAAAGACAGGCTGCAAAGCTTAGCTTGGTCTGTGGTTGAACTTGGAAGCAGATATACATAGGTAATTCTAATTTCGATGTCCAATGAAACTTTTATTTAATTTTCAATGCCTAGGTGTCATTTACGTGGCTATTTCCAAATCAGGTAGGCTGTAATAGCAATCATCTGTTTCAGAACTTCGCCTAAAAAAATTACCAAATTTCTTCCTCAATTTCCATTCACTCACCAATACAGTGAAATCATTGCCAATACAGTCAGTAAATAAATTTTAAGATAGATGTAAAACCTCAACGAAACTACTTCTAATGAAATTTTACTTCGCCATTTGTTCACCCATTAGTTCACCATACATCGACTCAACGCGACATTTATCAAGCACCGGTTGCCTAAAGGTCGCGGATTTGAACCTAGCTCCGCGAAAAGCATCGCTCACCGTCAACACACAGGCATTCTTCCGCAGCAAAAAAGTCTTCAAAAGCGATAATCTAGTCAGAAGCGCGACCACCACAGCTGCACCACCGATAAACCAGCTCAGCAGTTTGAGCATCGATATACCCATACTAAGTCGTAGCGAAAATTGCGTTATCGACTCGCAGTGCGCGCCGTTCGAGGTTAATTTAGATAAAAGCGGTTTCAATTATTTAAGAGATTCGACGAAATCTGAAGAAAATATCTTAAATTATTCCAAATGTATTTCTTTAAGCGAAAATTCGCTCAATGCTAGTAAATGCTCGAGTAGCAAAGATATATATTCGAGTCACGATAGCGATAGCACAGATTTTATTAAATCCGGCGAAAACGTATCGCAATTCGAATACTCGTCAAAATCGGAAAGTGATATTTCAAATCATCGCGTCAGTCTTCCCGAAGATGAATTGCTACGGGTAAATTTTATTTTTTTCCTTATTGTCCTCCTACAAATAGGATTTTTCTTCTCTCAGATACCTTTTTGCAATTTTCTAACATTCTGTTTTATCGAAGTATTTTTACTTTTCCTTTGTTCGTAGGAGGAGATTAGAGAATTAGGTAGATTATCTAAATTGCATAGGTTAGGCAGTGTAGATTTAGAATCCTATGGCTACTATCATGATCTGTCCGCCGGTGAGAAGTTAAAAACATTACATAGGTTTGCCAGCACCGGGGTGGAACTCGGAAACGAAGAGTTAGATATGATTTTGGAAAAATCGCCAGAAACTACTTCGTTGTTGTCTAAGCATTGGGGCCCCCAAAGACGTGTTCAGGTGTACCGAGATGAAAATAATAGCCTGGGGATTAGTATTGTCGGAGGAAAGGTAATATATATTATCTATATTTATATTTTTTTTTTTTCAAGAAATTAGTATTATATTCTCCTGCTGTTTTCAGGTTGATCTTTACAATTCAACTGAAGAAAGTCGTTGTGCCATTTCAGGAATATTTATTAAAAATGTTATTCCTGATAGTCCTGCGGGGAAAAGTGGAGAGCTAAAGGTATTCGCTATTCATTTACCTGAATTAATTCTACCATAAAAATTATTTTTTGTAAAGTTTCATTGTAAAATTGATTTTAATAGAATGAATGTAATTTCGAAAATAATAAAAAAATATTTTTTCATCACTTCTTTCAAATACAGATTATCGATTTATTTTTCACTTGAAATTTTCTCGATTGAAATTTTATTTTAAAATAACAAAAATATTCGCGCAACTGACTTTATCTAATTTATTTTAATATTTTATTTGTAGACTGGTGACCGTATAATAGAAGTGAATGGTGTGGATTTACATTCAGCCACTCACGAAGTAGCTGTACAAACAATAAAGTCATCCGGTAGTCCGGTTACATTCGTTGTACAATCCTTGATTCATTGGGTAAAATCTCGATGTTCGCCTATTCGATATTTTTTTCCACTTCTCTACCTTCTAAAACTATTTATTTTCTTGCAGGGTATTGATGGCCCAAGCGAAGCCGATAGCAGTACCGAAAAGCCATCAACCACCGAGGAGTCGTTGAGTAAAGATGAAACTTTATTACAAACTTCCTGCGAAAATCTTCCCAAAGAAAGCAAAAAAGTACATTAATAAATTCGAAACAAAAATAACATTACCTGCGTTTATTTCTTCATTTTAATATCGTATCTCTTTGTTATTAAAAGCGCGGAAAATCTCTCAAGTCGAGAATTTTCGGTTCTTCAGCCGAGAAGAAGAGATTAGCGTTTCAAGAATCGGCGGTCGCGTCCAAATTAAAAGGTGCTTCCGATACAGAAGCCAGTAGCGAATTCGACGATGATATCAACGAGAAACACGTTGTTACTAAAGCAGGAAAATTGGTTAGTAATTTTAAATTTTAAATGAGCCCAGTCCTCTATACCTAGAATTTTAATTGGGCAAACTACATAGGTTGGGGTTAATTTTTGGACCTCCCAGAAATGTTATTTTTGCGGATACACTCGAATGAGAATTGAAAATAAATTTTTAGAAAATTTTCAACTTTTTATTTTTCAACAATTTTTTTTGTGAGGGGGGAGGGGAGAGAGGGATTTTTGGACAAATGTAAATTTTCCTTTTTTCAGGGTGAGGGGACGAAATGATTAGAAATTTTTTTTAATTTTTTAAATTTTCAAATGGTTTCCAAATTTTTAAACATTTTTTCTTTTTTTTAAATTTTTGTCCGATTCTGTTTTTTCATTTTGGGACTTTTTCATTTTTTTTATTTCTTCCGTACATGTTTCTATTTTCCATTTTCCATTTTTTCTTTTTTTGGATTTTCTTATTATTTTGAAAGTATTTTCAATTTTTTAGTGGTAAGTGGGTGGAAGTTTGTGTAAATTCTTTCTATCTAATCATATGTCTAATTGTTTTTAAATTTTCGAGCATTGTTCCTACTTATTTATTTTTTTACCTTTTTTTGTTGTTATTGTTTTTCTATGTATTTTTATTTTGTAACTAATGTAATTTTTTTGGATTCTTTTAATTTTTGTATTGCTTCTAAATTTTGAAATATTTTACCTTCGCTTTCTTAATTGTATACAATTTTGTTTTATTCTTTCTTTCATGTTCGAAGTAAGATTTTAATTTTTTGTATATTTTTCATTTTTCGTTTTTCTTTTCGTTTTTGAACTTTCTTATTTTAAGATTATTTTAAATTTTTCAGGAGCGGGGAGGGGGTGTTTTTGGATTTACTTATTGTTTTTTAAATTTTGAGCATTATTTTTTCTTTTTTTTTTCAGAATTTTTTCTTTAAGCTTATTGTTCATTATACATTTTCTCCCTTTTTAGCTAATGTGAATTTTTGAGGATTTCTTCAATTTTTTGGACATTTTCAACATTTTTTGCAATTCTGTTTTCTTTATTTTGGGACTTTCCTCGTTTTTTTTTCAAGATATTTTTCATTTTTCAAGGATTTTAAATTTTTATAAATAAATTGGGTGAAATTAATAGGTACGTTAATATGATGGTTGCACGTACCTTGAACTACTTTGGATGGAAGCGTAAGATCCTCGAACTTCCTGGTTCAATACATTTCTTGTTTTGTATTGTTTTTGAAAAATTTCTCTCATTTTTAATCCTATTGAATTATATTTATTTTAGAGCATTTTATGGAAACCTCATATACAAGGTATTCGACATAGATGTTTTCTAAAAATGAATATTCTCAAGAAACTCACACATACCAAATTCGGCTCCAGCAGCCCCACCCTCTTAAAACTATATCGAACCTTAATAAGACCAACTATAGACTACGGCTCAGCAATATATAATTTCGCTAGTCCAACCCACTTAAATTCTTTAAATACCATCCATAACACCTGCTTAAGACTCGCAACTGGAGCATTCCGCACTACACCTACTCCTAGCCTTCTCTGTGAAGCAGGTGAACCTCCGCTAGATATACGTAGGCAGTATATCTCAGCCACTACAATAATAAATCTATTAGCTAATCCTACTTTCAAAGCTCCGCTAAATCTCCTAATCCCCACGAAAACCACATCTACAGAACTTCATTCTCTGCTGAAATCCATAGTTACCGATAACATGAAAATCCTCCACCATACCATAAATATCATCCAGCCATGGAACACTTTCCAACCCTCCATCGACCTTTCACTTACAAAATTTCGCAAAAAATCTACCAGCTCAGAAACCTATCTTAACAATATATCAGACCTATTTACCCGTTATCCAGACCATGAACACATTTACACAGATGGCTCCAAGCATCTCAACCGAACAGGTTGCTCCTTGGTTCACAGAGATGACAGAATTCTATACCCGTTACCCCAACATTTTTCAACCCTATCTACTGAACTGTTTGCAATTAAATTGGCCCTCATCTATGCTCATGAGTTTTCTATCCAAAAAACCTTAATCATTTCAGATTCTCTATCAGCTCTATTGACTATCCAAAACTATCATTCCAAAAAACAGCACCCCATTTCACAAGATATCGCCCACTTCCTTGCAATAAATTCCGAAAAATCCATAACACTGTGTTGGTCCCCTTCACACAAAAACATACCGTTAAACGAATTGGCAGATTTATCCGCAAAACAATCCCTTCACCTCTCTCCCATTCCCAACATTCCCATTCCACTGCCTGACATTAAAATATCTATAAAAAACATATCCGAAACACTCTTCCAACATTACTGGTCTCAAATTCCCAATTCAAACAAACTAAAATCTATCCGTCACTCCATAGAACCATGGAATTATCCTTCGTCCCTCTCCCGAAGAGACGAAGTAATCCTCACTCGCATACATACCGGGCACTCTCTCCTAACCCATGGACATCTCCTCTCTAGACAGCCCTCTCCTGTCTGTGACACTTGCAACGTTCCTGTAACCATTCACCACATCCTGACCGATTGTACCAAATACCGCTCTCCAAGACACCTATACTTTCCTAATCCAGATCCGCCATGCATCCATCAGAACAACCCCAATCAAATAACAAAGCTTCTAAAATTTCTACACTCCACGTCCCTATACAACCTCATATAATCCCAAACCATGTAAAATAATAAAAAAGAAACGCCTCTAGCCTAGGGCTGTACATGGCGTAATTTGATATAAAAAAAAAAAAAAAAAATTTTTGGAGTCTTAAAATCTTTTTCACTTAAACATTTGATTTTTTTTAGTTTTTTAATAATTTTTAATTTTTAGATTTTTCCTCCTTGAGTTTTTTATTTTTAAATTAATTATAGATTTATTTATTAGTTTTTTTTTTGTATTAATTGTTTTAATGTGACGTTTCTAACCGCTTTGTTTTTACATCATTTTTGAGGATTTTCATTTTTAGTTTATTTTTTTGCTCATCTTAATTTATGAATAATTTATTTTTTTTAACCTTTTTTAATTTTTAAACATTTTTCATTTCTTTTTACTTTTGAGCAGTTTTTAATTTTTGGACGTATACATATAATATTTCATCATTTTTTGAACATAGTTTCCCTTT
Source organism: Phenacoccus solenopsis (assembly GCA_009761765.1). NCBI lineage: Eukaryota > Metazoa > Arthropoda > Insecta > Hemiptera > Pseudococcidae > Phenacoccus > Phenacoccus solenopsis. The sequence continues at coordinate 34,091,667 of CM019754.1, read as the reverse complement.
TAACAATTTCCTTATTTTTGCTCACTTTTCGAATTTTCTTATCGTTCATTTTAGGAATTTTTTTTTCAAATACTTTTTTATTTTTTAATTCAATAATAAAAAATCGTAATCTAACTTTCTTATAATATTCAAGTCCACAACATACTACTCCCTTTCCTTTCCCCTCTTGGCAGTTTTTAGATCGCTGTATTTTAATTTTTAATGATCTTGAAAAATATTTATATAAAAATTGTATCTGTTAATTATAATTGTGGTTCTGTTTGTTGCAGATAATGAGAGCTAGCGCTGGTAGCTTGAAAAGAAGCTTCGAAGATGAATCCATTGATGTCGAGGATGAAGATGAATTTGGATACACTACACGTAAGTACGAGAGTTTATTAAATACGATACAAAAATAATTTGATGGAGTTATCCGTGAATGACTATCCTGTACCTACTTAAGTACATGAATTGTATCGCTTATCCTATTATCCAGTAGGAATACGGGTTTCGCAATCGCTGTAATGAAACTTACATTATTATTATCGGTTTAAATTTGAAAAATGAAAAAAATCTCTCAGGCAGTACAATATGAAGTTCTTGAATCTAGGTAATGTTTTCGATTACAAATTGGTGAATGTAATGAAGTTCGTTTTAATATATAGAAATGTTAACAACAAAAAAATAAATGCTTAGTGAGCTGAAATAAAATTTATTGCTTGAAAACCAGGCAACCAAACAATTTAAAATTTATATACATGAGTTTAGAGATTTTGTTTCAGGTCGCTTATTGTTAGAATTTATTTTTACAATTTTTCTTTATCACATTAACCTACTCATCGTTATAAGTACCTACTTACCACCTTAAATTATTTTAAAATTCTTTCAAATTGTAATAAACTCGCAAAGGAAGAGGCAAACTCGACACAGTCTATTTCAAAACACTAATAAAAATTTTACTCCTCTTGTTAATACCTGTATACGGAGAATATAGCTAAACGATGAAGAAATTGAAAACCTCCAGTATACCCATTCAAGAAAAGTTCATCACATAATTTCACTAAAAACTTCTAAAGTCGCGACTCCAATAAGATAAATTGAACGAACGAATTGTATCTATTGAATAGTATAGGAACGGAGGACGACGACGCGACCGTTTAATTATTCGATTTCCATTTAATTTTCTTTCCAAACACGGTGTGACGAGCCTATATTCGAAGGAAGGCGTTCGTGGAAAGAGTTTTGTAGTTTTTCATCGAATGAAAAAATTTGTAAGAGCGAAAATTAAAGCTCTTAGCATATTGAAGATTAAACTCGCCTAATTAGTATTTTTCGCCAAAGCGTGTCGACGAATTAAAAAAGAAAATGTCTCCGAGAAAATTAGAGAGAAAAAATTTTTTACCAAAAGAAATTTATTCAGTTGAACATGAAAAGCATTTTCGGAGGGAAGTTATGATACTGTGGGAATTTGCTGTGGAGTAAAATTGCCTATATTTTGTCTTTTGAGTTCTAAAGACTAAATCAAATCTTGAATTTTTTTAATATTCAGGCAAAAAAATAACACTTTTGAATAAAAAAATTTCAAATTAGGAAAAAAAAAATTTTAAAGCCTTGACCTCGTATTAGCAAATTTTTTCATTGAATTGAAAAACTAAACTTTTTTTCGTATTCTGCTCGCCATTTTGTAATTTTTTCTTCCCTCCGTCCATTTTTGAAAAATATAACAAACTTTTTATTCGGACAATTTGAATTCATGTTCTGTAAATGAAAATGTTTATTCAACCCCTCCCCCTTCCCCTTCCCCTTCCAACTCTCGCTTGTGGCTTATGTTCGCATAATGGTTTTAATTTTAAGCGATATTCGGGTACCACACAGAACTTCTTATTATGTAGATGGAATGTTCTGGAAATTAAGTGAAATAATAATAACATTTAAGATCCATATCCTTCTCCAAACAAAACATCCCAGACGACACTTCTACTATCCATAAAGTATTAGTATTCCTGAACCGCTCAGGCCTGTTCCACCAAATCTAAACCACCTGATAAATGGCGTGATAACCCAATAGCAGTTGAATATGTCTTAAAAAAAAAAAAATTATCATTTTGAAAATTCAATTACTATAAAAAATGATCAATAAAAAAACAATTTTTAATCATTTCTTTAAATTAAATAATCGAATTAATTAATTAATTAATTAATTAATAATAAAATAATTTTAATTTCAAATTTTCAAATTATTAATTTTTTTTTTTCAAATATTTCTTTACGAAAATGTAATTCTATCCCGTTAAATCGTGCTTCTGGTAAAATCACGAAACAAAATGAAGATTATCATGAATTTCAGGTCACCTAAAATTTATTTATCGTAAAAATTTATGACTCGCCAAATTACACTTCATGTTCATTTTGGCGTTTTTAAATATCATGCGTGATAAGTAGCAAATAATTTTAAAGCCGGAGGGAACATTAACTTGCAGTATTTAATTAATCGACCTGTTCAACATAAAGACAATCTCATTAAAAGTCATATCGTTATCGTTATGTTTGCAAATGTTCTTCACAAGTACGTAACCAACTTATTGTGTTTTTAGTGGGCGAAATTTACTTTTTTCGTCATTTGTCGTAATCGTTATGTTGTTGTTTTTTAACGGAGTTTCTAATTAAAACGATAACTATCACAGTCTACTGAATATGGGATGGAAAGATGCGGAAAGAGGGAGAAGTGTCTTTGATGTTACATAGCGAAGGTTCGTTAGAAAGGTTATTCATTCTATGAAAGAAGGGTATATTATCACGTATCAAAATTCCTCCTGTCCAGAATTCCCTAAGATGCTTTTTGAAACCCAACCCTCCCCATAGGAGTGCTGTGGGGTTCTCAAAAAGACAACCTATAAAGACTACATAAAGATTTGACATACTAAAACATCGATATAAATATAGGTATTCATGCTGATGATGATGAATAAATATGCCATGTTTCAACTCGTGATCTTCTTTTCGCTTGATTCTCAACACCACTTTATCGTTTTATCAAAATTCGTATTTTTCGTCTATTTCCTAACTGTACCCCAAACTGGCCACTTACACTACAGCACGCTAGAGCGCGCTATCCACTTACATGACTTCGTGTTACTACATAAGTAACATATTATTTTTGAATAAAAAATAATAAAAAAAAACTCGAGGAAAAGAATGTAGTTTTTAGAAATTTCTCATGATTTGATTTTTCTATAAAAAAATCTCTTGAGGTAAAGAATGTATGAAAATGTTCAGTTGAGGTGAAGAATGTAGCTTTTATGTATGTATTGTGGTAAGATTTTTCTATAAAAAAAATACATCTTTTGAGGTAAGGAATGTACAAAAAGAATGAATGCACTGGTAAGGACTTGGCAAAAAAAAAAAAACTAAAGAATTGTAGAAAAATTCACGTGAAATCAATACCCGTGAGGGGTTCGAACCACGGACCTACGTTCCACTCAGACACGGCAGTCGGATAGGCAAAGCGCAATGGAAATAATATTCAAACGTACAAAATAAACAATCTACACACATGTGTATTGTTATCAGTTCATATAATTTGACCTTTACCAGTTTGGAAATATGCAAATTTTGCACTACATAACGATCTAAAAAATTATCATCAACCAGCCAAAAAAATCCAGTTTTTGTCTCCAACATATTTCATTTAGTCACTTAGGATCATTAGAAGAAGAATTTGAACGAAATTTTTTTTTTAAAAAGTTTGTCAAACTTGATTCAAAATTCATTTTTTTTGGGTTTTATTCAACCAAATTTGGTGGAAATGGTCTTAATCGACTCAAAATATCGATTAATGAAACTAATCGATTTTAAGAATAATGGAATTAATCGATTTTAAGAATAATGGAATTAATCGATTATACGATTAATCGAATTAATCGATTATACGATTAATCGAATTAATCGATTATACGATTAATCGAATTAATCGATTATACGATTAATCGAATTAATCGATTATACGATTAATCGAATTAATCGATTGTACGATTAATCGACTTTACTTATCACTACTCAATTGAGTATTGTCATTTGTCCGTTCAAAATAGCATGAGCTAAATTGTACGAAATGCATCGCTGAAAGCCAAAACGATATATCATCAGGGTTTGCCAAACTTGATTTTGTTTACTTCCATTCTTTTATGATTTGCGAAAACAAACACGTTCAAACATGCTATCAGATTATGTTTTAATAATAACTTTTTATCACAGTTCAGCAACTAAAAATACGAACGAAAACACAGAAATAAATAAATCAGACAAAACGAACATTCTCCCACAAGAAATTAAGAAACTAATAAAAAAAAGAGAAAAGTTGAGAAAACAAGGGAACAAAACACATCGTGATAAAATTGAACTAAACTCGCTATGTAAATGTATAAAAGCGAAATTACGAATATTCAACTATAATAGAAAGATTGAGGCAATAAACGATATTCTAAACTCTACAAAAAATATAAAAAAGATGAAGAAGAATTTGGCAGTAGGAACAAAATTTCTGACATGTCTGGAGGATGAAAAGGGAAAGAAAAAATATGAAAGAAGGGAATTGAATAAAATAGCTACGGAATTCTATAAGGAACTTTACTATGGAAACATAACCGAAATAACTCAACAATAGTTAACAACACTAATAACGAAGCTTTGGAACAGTCTTTCTTACTTTTAGAGGTATTAGATATCGTAAAAAACTTGAAAAATAGAAAAGCGCTAGGTCATGATGGTATCCATAAAGAGCAAGTAAAATATGAGGGGATGGAATTATCAAAATTATTAACAAAATTTTTTAATAAAATACTAATGTCGAGATCAATACCACAGTCATGGAATAAATCGGATATTATTTTAATTTATAAAAAAGAAAACGAAAATAAAATTGACAATTATCGGCCAATTAACTTTAAGAATACAATAGCAAAAATTTTTTCAAAATTGATTGACAAAAGAATTCAAAATTACCTGGAAATGTAACAATCAAGGGAACAAGCAGGATTCAGGAGGGGGTTTTCAACGATGTATCATTTAAACTCAATAAATCAAATAATAGAAAAATGTAATGAATATCAAAAAATCTTAAGTATGATTTTCATTGACTTTCAGAAGGCCTTCGATTCAGTAAATCACGAAGGGGTTCCCAATTTTTGGGTAAATATGGTGGAAATCCTGTATAAAAACTTACAAGCGAGAATTATTACAGATGTTGAAGGGGAATACTTTAATATTAAAAAGGGAGTGAAACAGGGAGATCTCCTCTCGCCCTTGATTTTCAACTGTATTTTGGAAGAGATATTTAGAGAACTAAATTAGGAGGGTAAAGGTATTCGATTAAACGGCGAAAATTTAAACAATCTAAGATTTGCTGACGATGTGGTATTGATATCAGAAAGAGTATCGAAATTAATAGAAATGATTGGAGAGTTACATGAGAAAGGAAGGAAAGCAGGACTTATCATTAATTACCAAAAAACAAAATTAGTTACAAAAGAAGATATACCGTACCTGAAAATAGAAAAAGAAAAAATAGAAAGAGTACAGGAAACAATATACCTGGGTCAATTAATAAGCTTGGAAAAAAATAATGAAAAGGAGATAGAAAGAAGAATTTCGTTAACCTGGAAAAAATTCTGGTCTTTAAAGAAGATATTTAAAGGTTCTTATAAAATAAAAAGAAAGTGTGAAATATTTAGCTCATGTGTGATACCGACCATGACATATGGAGCGCAAGTATGGGTATTAAACAAAACACAAGAAAATAAAATAAAAATTATTCAAAATGCCCTGGAAGGATCCATTCTGAAATATAAATTGAAAGATAAAATCAAAATCTCAAAAATTAAGTCAATTTTGAATACCAACAGGGAAATGGTGAAAATAATAAAACAAAAAAAAATGGGATTGGCGGGACATAAGCGAGATTAAAAGATAATAGATGGACGGGAAGAACTACTTTTTGGCAACCAATGGGAAAAAGAAAAAAAGGGAAGCAACCAACTAGATGGAAGGACGGTTTCAAAAAAATGTTGCAGAACGATATGTTCCATAGGCTAGCTCAAGACAGGATGGAATGGGTAAGGTTGAGAGAGGCCTTTGCCCTATTTTAGGGCCAAATGTCAATAGTATTTATATTTATATGTATTATGATTGTTATCTTATTGTACATATAGGCTGTGAGCGGAAATGATGTCGTGGTAAAGGTAGACGGAGCGCATCGTGGTCTCTAAAGTTCAACCTTGAGGCATTCCAGATACCTGGAAGCGATTTCCGCCAAACCCGACCAGGGCAAGGTGTGGGATGTGTCTAGTCGGCACGCGGCATGCAACCACTTCATTGCAAGTGGAAGGTATACGCGGTTTGCTGATTGGCGATTCGTACATCGAGCCTGGCTGGACCTCCTGCCACTAAATGGGGCTAAACGGTGGAACGCGGGCAATCGCGACCGTAGGTGCCGGAGATGTGGGCACGCTCTCGAGTCTCTGCCCCACGTTCTCAACCACTGTCGGCAGTATTCGACGGCTTGGAAGAGAAGGCATAATGCCATCTTGGACAGACTTGCTGCTGCTGTTCCGCGCGGTGTTTGGGGCGAGGTGCGAGTTGACAGAGCGATACCTGAGGTTGAAAGTAACCTCCACCCAGTCCTCGTCCTCATCGACGAGGCTGCGAAGTTGGTGGCAATTGTCGACGTGACTGTCCCCTTCGAGAATCGGTACACAGCCTTCGTAGCAGCCCGCGAGGAGAAGAGGAGCAAGTACGCGGGTGTTGCGGAGGCCCTTCGTGCTAAGGGATACTGTGTTTCTATCGATGCGATTGTCGTGGGCTCATTGGGTGCATGGGATCCCGCCAATGATGCAGTCCTTCGCGAACTTCGGATCGCGAGGCGGTATGCGGCGGTGATGCGGCGCCTGATGTGCTCCGACACAATTCGATGGTCGAGGGACATATACGTCACCTTTGTCACCGGCCATCGACAGTGGGTCGGTGGGGACGACTAGTCCCAGGGGTCGTCCCAAAAGAGGGGAGGGGGAAATTTGGAAACCCGGTTGCCTTGGACACTGGGTATGCCCTGGCACCGCAGGGGATTGGTGCCGGCGCATCAAACATTTATATTTGTGAAAATAGATGATTTAACCGCGCGAGCGTCCCCACGGGAGGGGCGCTATTTCTTATTCATGTATTATGAATTAAACAAAATTAATTGTATGTTAATATTATCTAAATAAATAAATAAATCACAGTCAACTTACAAAATTATAATCTATTCGTTATCTTATTCCCAATATTCTCATCTTTTTATTTTAGTTTAATAATATTTTGGGAAACCAAAAAAATTTGAAAAATTTTTTTTTTGGTTTGCGCAACTGACACAGTTTAGCTCATAGTACTTTGGACGGACAGTACGTATATGAATCTGGTTCTAACTCCACACCGACAAAGTGGGGCCTTTCTATATGCTCGTCCATGTACTATTACCTTCGAAAGTAAAGAGGCTTCAATTAAAAACTCGGCTCTAATAATGCTGCATGGCTGCTTACGTTTTTTTTTTCAATCGTGATAAACAAAACATTTTAAATTCGCGATGAATTCGCTAAAACTTTTCGCAGCTCTTAGTAATAAAAATAACTAGAATTTAGATTGCTCGTAAACGACGTACGAAGCTATACGAACTAACTTAGGAAGAATTTTCCGTTATCACATGAACCAGCTGAATAACTCTGTATACATTAAAAAAACAAGCATTTATGATGTAACCACAGCCTACCGATGGTATCAGCAATACAACATAACCAACATTCTGCCATATTTCAAACTCGAGTCCAACTTTCAGGATTTACGGTGCCTGTTGGCGTTGGTATTTCCCGATTCGACGACGCGTCATCGGAAACACAATGTTCAGGTGTTAGAAGCGTATCGAGGTCGTTCATACGATATGAAAATTTCACGACATCGAGGTTAATTTTTGCGTACCGCGTTACACGAAAAAGGTTTCGGAAAATTGGTGAAATTTTAAATAACTTCGCCACGCTATCTGTTGGGTGGAAAGGAACGAGTAACGAGGCGCGATAACCTTCGCCGAGTGTTTCCATAATACTAACTTTAAATAGTAAGTTCGCCGGTTTATTTTTTTCCCTTCTCTTGTATTTGTTTATGTTGTACTTTGAATGTTTGTACGCGCTATGGTGTGTACATACGATTACAAAAAGAGCGCCGCACAGCATACGCCGCGGACATGTAAGCGAGTTTCTTGTTTCTGGTTTTACTGCTCATGTCTTCGCTCGTTCCAAACTATAACGCTGAAACTGTGTGCGTGTGTTTTCATTTCGAAACTAAAACATTCGGTTAGAGTCGGCCTTAAGTTCAGTGTGTCGACGGTTCGGCGTCTCGACGGTACCTGTGTGTGGTTACGCGACGTTTTCCGCGAGTTACGTGCGTTTTTTTCATCATCTCGAATTTGGCGGTGTGACAATTCAATCGGCGATTTTTAATTGCGCGTAATGGTGCGAGGAAATTATTTTTAATTCTCATTTTTATTACGACACAGATCACCCACCAGTCAGCATTTTCCTCCGATCCCCAGGGCACTCTATACCAGTCCCTTGTGATGATACATCTGTTTAATTTATATTGGCGCGGAATTTCGTACATTCGTCGCGCTTTAATTAAAACCTTCCAGTTTTCACGAATTTTCCGGGCTCGCTGTCGGTGGTAATTTATTCGCGGTAATTTTTCGCCGCCTAATTGAACCCGTACATGTATGACGAGCTCGTGTACACGGTATTTAATTAGTGCTCGAATTATCCGATCGCATTCCGTTCGGCTTATCTGTCGTTCAGCTGGGTCCGTTGGGAACGTGTTCGCGTTGATTGCCAAACCACGTATTTTCGCTTCGACACCAACTTCTACCTATCTATATTGGCGAGATGTCGCGATGTGCTTTATCTATCCGCTATCTCGAGTACGAAGATGACTCGTTAACCTCTTGTGTAGTCTGACTAGGCAATTTTAATGTGAAGAGTGTTCGCGATGTGCCGAAAAATTCGATCGGTAGGGTCGCTCAAGTGTTGCGACATTGGCTAGTATTGTAAAGTTATCGTTAACTCCTCCAATTACATCGAAGTCGCGTACTCATTAACAGCTGATCCGATTCTCACGTGGTTGTTGTGCTCGATTGTGATCGCTAAATGGGCTTTTTTGTAGTCAAGGCCATCTCCTATTTGCAGTGACAATAATTCGGAATTACAATGGAACTCCGTTGAATTCCATTTGATTTTTTTGAGAGAGAATCAGGATTAGTTTCTGGATTTAATATTGAATTTAGATCAATTTATTTTGGATGTAATTTTAGAGTACAACAGTCGATCCTTGGGAGTCAAATTATGAAATAGAAGTAATTCGAATGTGTGTAAAATTTTACATTATTTTTTTGGCAGTAGTTTAGTTCCTTTGAAATTCCTCAAAAATGGAGGATTTAAGCGAGAAATTGATTTTCTTCGAAATTCTTGATTATGAGATTTTTTTTGAATCATGTCAAAATTTTTATTTTTTTTTATTATTTTTTTTTAATATTTGGCATTTTAAACTGTATTTGGTTACTGCGTCAAATTCGAGAGGAATGAATTTTTCGCAAGAGTTCGTAAATTTGAGGAAATAGATGATAATTTCGATTCGGATTTGGTCATCTAGATTTTTTTGAGAGAACGTCTCAAGTTATTATCGTAACAAAATACAGTCTGTTCAACAATTACGTTACTTTTGAATTGATTTCGTTAATTTTTTCGCCCTTGATTATTGTCCAAAATATGGATTTTAATATGAGATTAGGTAATCCTCACCAGACTTCGTATTGCTCACTCAGCCCTCATTCATAGTCATCTCCGCTTTCGGCAACCTCCTCCACTCTGCATCTTGTACCAATCCCTTTTGACTACCCGTCACATTTTTCTCGAATGCACAAACTTCCGCCATCAGCGTCTTTTCTTACCGAAATTCTCCTTTCTGACTTTCGAAACCTCGTGTCATTTCTTCCTTACAGCCACCAACCTATTTTTAAAAATTCGATTACTCTCCTCTCCCGTGCCTCTGGCCCAAGTGACAGTACACGGCACATAAAAAAAAAATCATAATTTTTTTGCTCCACCTGTTATGAAGGGGAATTTGTTTTTTACTAGTTTTTGAATTTTTCAATGATTTTTTCAATTTTTATAACTAAAAAGAAGGGTAGAGTAGGTTGAATTAGAAATGACAACACTGTAGTCCTATTACTTATCAGAGGCTCTGAAAACACCACTGTGAATTGTGAATTTTATTTTGAAACACATACCCATTGATATCTTGAGCTTACAATTCATACCCACACCTTTAACAGGGCTTAGTAGAAGATGGGTTAGAGGGGGCAGTCTACCCCTGGACCCGGGTCGCATAAAGGATCCGAAAGATTGGAAATCTAAATTATGTGTTTTAAATCTTTTCACATTTTTATTAAAATTTTTATTTTGTTGTAATAATTTTTTTCCAAGTTTTTTTTTTTTTTTTTTTTTTTTATTATTCATGGAGCTCACACAATACTCAATCGTATTCCAGCTAACTTCTCAATTATATCCAACAAACTGTATGCAATCAAACTAGTTTTATTCTGTATCCAAGACTTCATCTCAACACATGTACCGTGATTTACTCCGACTCATTAGCAGCTATAAATAGCTCAAGAAATAGCCCAAACCCTCAGCTCAATCCAAAGTAATGTTTTTCTCAGCTATATCCCGCATATCTTCTTATCCAGTACAAGACATTCCAATACCACTTTCTGATATTAAAAATTCAATTAATTGTAATACCATTGAAGTCTTTCAAAACTACTGGAACATTACCTCATTCTCAAACAAACTCAAATCTATTCAACCAACTGTCACTTTTACAATATTCTTGAATAATATTTCAAGAAAAAATCAAGTAGCTCTCACTCGAGTTGGCTCTGGTCACTCTATCCCTACATGGTCATCTACTTTACGAACAGTCGAGCTGCCCTCTCAATGCCTACACTGTACACAGTGATATTTCTTATCACCATCAACCATATCTTTACAGAATGCCCAAAATTTCGACATCTTTGAGCCAAATTTTTTCCAAATAATCAAGCTCTCACTCAGCATAGTATACAGTCTGCAAATAGTATCATCGAATTCCAAGTAAAAATAGGCCTTCATCACTCCATATAAATCTATTTTTCGTTGCGCCTCTAGCTATAGTTGAAAAAAAATTAGGAACGTGACCACAAAGTCGTCTTCCCCTCGCTCGGACCAATTCAGAATCTTTTCGATTCTGCACTCCATTATGGAAACTTTTAATGCATATGAATCAACTTTGATTTATAAATTCATGAGGTTGGAATTTCAAAGGTTTTCTATGAGGCCTGAAAATTCTAATTTGTTTTTTTCCCTTCACTTTCTACGAAGATTAATTTTTTTTTTCTGAAATTGAATTTTTTTCAAACGACGATTTCTGAATTTTTATAACTGAAAGAAATGCGAAGTAGGTTGAATTAAAAATGTACAGTTGGACAACACTGTAGTCTTAAAATGTGTAAATGCCTTGAAAAACAATTCGTGAATTTTTTTGTATCTCTCAATACTCTGGGCTTTCAATCCTCCACCCTCATTTTAATTTGTGGATTCATAAAGTTCAGGTGAAATTAAATTTTTTTTTTGCATCTTGAAAATACTTTCATTTAAATATTTCTAAAAATTATTCGAGATTTTTATGCTTTACCAAATTATTACTAAAAATTTGAGTATTTTCCCTAGCGACATATATAACTATGAAACTTTAAGTGATTAAAAAAATTTTTTAAATAATATAGTTTGAAGGTTCCTTAGAAACATTAAATACTACATCTCATAAATTTTTAAATTTAATTCAAATTCCTGTATTATTATAATTTTGTTTCTTGGCGCTGAGGGGAAGGGGTGTAACCTCAAAGTACTGGATGATTATAAATATGTGTTGAAATCGGATATTTTCAACTTATTTCATAATTTGTCGAATTTCAGCATTATTAGTTTACACGTTGGGTAAATGCATGTCTTTTTTATTATTATAATCTGACTCAAATTATGGGATCTTGACCAAAAAAAATGAAAAAATTTATGGTTATTGCTTTTGTTTTCAGTCTAGATTTTTTTAAAAATTTTTCTTCAATTACTTTACCTTACCTTGAGGACACTGTTATATTCAAATTTCAGCTCCCTAAGTAAACTTCGAGGGGACTTGAAGGAGGCATACGATAAAAATAGAGATGTTAATTAAACAGAACATTTAATGTATTTAATCTAATTATACAGATTTTTTTTTAATTTCCGAAATTTTCATCATTACTTTCACCATGCTCAATTTCTTTCGTCGTTTACTTTGAAGAAAATTTTATCTATCTGTTTCCAGCACATTATTTTCTGTATTCGAAAATTGATAAATTTGTGTTTCCTTTCATTTTCTTCTTTGTTCAAAACTTCGTTGTCAGTTTGAATAAGAATTTGCGATTTTTCAATTTATCTGTTGGTTAAAATTTTTTTCTCGTTTCATTAACAAAATTTTTCTTTTAAATTTCCGCACGATACTCGCGGTATTTAAAATTCTAGAGTATTCTATGGCTTTCCATTTCAGTTATCACCTTCATATGAATAATTAGACCCTGATGCAGACAGAAGCCTCAATAAATGAGACAACTACACCGCAGTTATTTCAAATTGAGTTCATCTTGAAAAGAAAAAGAAGAAAAAACCCGAAATAATTCGCGCCATAACGACTCGCACCCGATACTTTCGCCGGTGAAAATAGCCGGTTAGTGTGGCGAATAAACGTTCGATGTGAAACCACATTGACTACGCGAGGATATCTTAATGTCAGCTCGTTTTCATTTTCGACCCTCTAATGTTACATTATTAGCGGTTAATGTTGCGAAGGAAATCACACCTAAAGTCTTATTTCTATTTTTGTCAGTTTCGACGAAAAAAAAATTCGCCAATTGTACTCTAGGTGTTCATTAGATTTTGTAAATCTTCAACTCACCGTAGGCTTTGTGCTTACGAAATTTTTTTTCGGAAGGAAGAAATTAATGTTTAGTTGACGAGAAAAATCTTCTTTCTCGGCGTCGGTTATTTTTCACATTTTGTAATTAATCGACGAGGTTTTGCCAACGTGGCTTAATCTCGGGTAATTACAATTTTCCGCTATTTTTAACCAAAATAATAGGCCTCGACGAGTTACGTCGTTGTTGACGATGCTATTATTTATTTTACTTATTTGGTGTTTTCTTATTTTTTTGTTGGAGGGGTGTTTTTTCGAATTACCTATCTGTTAAGGGAGCCGAATTACTTTCTCGAGATGATATAACGCGAAAAGCGTTTTCAACTTTTCGTATAATTTGTCATCACGTCTTCCAATCGCTTTTTCTTATGTTGCATGTGACGCGATTCAGGGGCGTTCTGCTGTCTTCCTTGCGTTTATTTCCCCGAAGAGCGGCCTCGAGTGCGTATATTGGTGGCGTTAGGGATTGCTTGGTTTCAGGAGAATTGTGTTTTTTATCAAGATATGAGTAGTCGAAAACTTCGTACTGTGGCTAATCTTTATCGTTGATTAATCGCTTACTAGAATCCTGTGTAGTTACAATTATCGATATCGACTGCATTGTGTTTGATTGAAAGCACATTACTTGAGTACCTCACCTTGAAAATTTCAGCTGCCAAAATTCATATTGGGGAAATGGAGAGAGAGAGAAGGGTAAAAATTATGAAAAATTATTTTAAAAATCGTGAAAAAGAGGACATGATTTACATGAATGAGTGAAATGAGCCAAATTTTCAAAAAATTAGTAAAATCCCCGAAAATCATGAAAGAAACCAATGTATTATACAAATTGAGAGCAAATAATACATCTTCATTAGAAAATACCTCACCACCAAAAAACATCCAAAAACCGTATTGAAGGAAGGGGGAGGGGGGTGTTAAATTTTTCAAAACTTTGAAAATATTGAATTTGCCAAGAAAATAACTGAATCATTTATTTTTACAATATTCCACGTATCAAAACCATTTTTGGTTGTTGTAAAAATTGAAAACCTGTATGGCATTTTAGTGAAGAGAGGCGGGATTTATCGAATATCAGTTTTGAAAGCTAAGACATGCTTGATGTTTTATCATAACGGTATCGAACCGATGTAGCTGTAAGTTATTTTCGATTGATATTAAATTAAAACATAAATGTTGAATACCTAGCAAGGTTCATTTGCCAAATTCCATATCCGCCCTCATTACATACTTATTTGAAAATAATTTTCAAACATTTTTAAGAAGGGATCTCAACGATATTTTTTTTGCAGAATTTCCCGATTTTAAGGTTTTTTTTTGTGAAGATATTTGATTTCCTCTCATTTTGCATTAAATTGTTTTTTCGTTATTTTTAAGCTTTTAATCATATTTCGAAACTTCTTTACCCTCCCCCATCCCCTATCACTATCATATAAACTTTGATAATTCCAATTTTTGTTGTGAAATCCAGGTATTGTGCTTTCATTCGAAAGCGATCCTGTCTAAATATGATTTACAATCTGGAAACCTACCTAATTTAAGAACTAGTTCATCCGTGAATAGTGTGTCACTGGAGGCTGTATCGCAATAAAATGAAAAGGAGCGCTAAGGAAGGCTATATTAGATGCTTTGACTATACATATATGGACTGCTACCACACATGTAAAAAATTACAGTTTGGCACATACAACATCTATGATTTTCAATAAGAGCTAAATCGGGATTCACAATGCGCATGCGTCAATACTTGAAAAAATATGCTATCAGCCAATCAGCGGCTCAGCGGACTTATCACAAATCATTTTTTACAGTGGGAACCAATGGGAACACTGCAAATCCCGATTTGCCTCTTAACATGTTGTATGTGCCGATTTACACTGCAAGCAGCAGTCCATATATGTATAGTCAAAGATTAGATGAGACGAATTATTAATGACATCGTGATTTTATATTCAGTTATTCACATTGTCCACGGGTGGATTAAAAAAAATTCACGAGTTCTGAAAATATGAAAAATCATTCATTTAATTACTAGCCCAGTTTTCAATTAAAAACTAAGCTATTGCAGCGTACTATTTTGAAACGTGCGAGGACTTCTAACATTCACATTTCAGATGATTTTTTTACTTCATCTTACAATTTTTTGTATTTTTATTTAAAGATTTCTAACAATTTTTTTTTTTTTTAAATTAAATTTCTTATTATTATGTAAATGACTGTTGGATAAAAACTTTCATCTGTTTGAATATTAAATTTCTTCTAAAAATTTTTGACCGTCAAAATTATTATTTTTAAATACAACAACAACAACAATAACACTACCAACAACAATAACAACAACAATAACACTAACAACAACAATAACACTAACAACAACAACAACAACAATAATAACAACAACAATACCAATAATAACAACAACAATACCAGTAATAACAACAATAACACCAACAACAACAATAATAACAATAATGAAAACAACAACAATAACAACCAATGTACAGAAGTATTAACTATTTGAAAAATCATTTTTATAACTGAAGTATGCAAATTTTAAACATTTTCAAAATTACTATAAAATCATTAAGTACTATAAATGAAAAACGATGGAAACTTGATAAGAAAAAATCAATTTATTAATATTCATTTATTTATTCCTGTAATTTTGTAAAC
The DNA here is from genome assembly GCA_009761765.1 of Phenacoccus solenopsis. NCBI lineage: Eukaryota > Metazoa > Arthropoda > Insecta > Hemiptera > Pseudococcidae > Phenacoccus > Phenacoccus solenopsis. The sequence goes on along the minus strand of CM019754.1, from coordinate 34,075,899 downwards.
TTCTTCAGACAGTTTGTTACATATGTTTCAAATTTCTTAAATTAATCAAAAATGAAATTACAAACCGGAGAAAATTTTCAGGTGCAATGAAAACTTAGAAATCACAATAATGAATATATGAGAAAAAAATTTTCTTCATTTAAAGAAAATTTTTATGACTTGAATTTTTTTTTTAATTTCTAAAAATTATGAAAATGTTTTTCCGCATTTTTTTAAATTGTTGAAACAGTTTTTCAGCAATTCTTGAAATTTTTCGAACCGTTTCAAATTTTTAAGTGATTTTCCTACAGTAAATTCGATTTAAAAGAGCTATAAATTTGCTGCTTCAAAAAATCATCGTTTGTAACATTTTTTTTTTTTTATTATTATTCAGAATTTACAAAATCAATTTGCTATATTTTTTTTTAATTTATTTTTGATTTTCGTTCATACTGACGTCTTTAATTACCAAGAATTTTGCGCCAGTTTCCGTTTTACTTACTTACTTTTTTTCATTAACGTGCCATGTACTGCATCTAGGCCAGAGGTACGGAAAGGAAAATTAAAATTAAAGAATGATATTCTCGCAAAAATTTAAATAATTTGATGAGAATGTTCTAGTCGTCCTGTTGGATATCTGGAAGAGAGGAGCGAGTGTTTTCGTATAAGTCCGATTATTTCCGATTTTTTTCCATTTATTATTCGGTTTTAGTGTATCATAAAAATTATAAATATTATTGCCTTTTTATGCTTGACTAAAAAATAGTAAAATAGATTGAAGCTAATATTCATTATTACATTTTACATTTAAGTTCACAATAAAAATATTACAAATAATCGAATACCTAAACATCTAGAGTCCCCTCTCCCTCCTGTTTCCATAATTTGATACGCTGTAGTAGCTTACTTTTTTTATGAAAAATCAGATAAAAGTAAAAAACGTAAATACATCGAATTAAACGAATAATGAATCGATCACTACTCACTCCCATTTCCAATTTTTCCTTGAATCGAATAAAAATTTCGAAAAAATGTAATAATAAAAAAATTCCAATTATGGTTGTGGGCATATTTGAGATGCAAAATGTAGATATCAAGACACTCTTGAAAATTTGTACTTAGGGCAGTCTGCCCCCTTTGCCCCTCCCACATTCCGGTCCGGCCAATCGATGTATTTCAAAGATGCGCTCTTCACTGCTTTAATTTTACCATGATGCATTGTAAAGTTTATGAGTGACTTTGAGTACCCCTGCGATATCGCGTTTTTTTACCTTTAAATTGCTAATATTCGCAACCTACGTAATACCAAAGTGTACAGTGTACACAACGAGCAGCAAACCATTTGGTAATATTTCAGACTCGTCTCATTCTTTCGGTCTCTCGAGAGATTACCAAGTTGTGCAGGTGTGTTTGCGCGCGCTTGGAACTTTGGAAGCGCGATTACAGCGGTTAACGAATTTATTAATTTAATAGCGTTGATATTTCACGAAGCAGAGGGAAGGGGGAGGGATCAGTCGCTATTTTTTCTTTCTCGTCGCCTACGCGTATACACATATTCCGGCTAATTAGATTTTCCAACGTCTCCGGGGTATTGTGCCGGAAATAAAAATGAGAATTTTTTGTCGCATAGAAAGTGTTCGGTATAGCGTGTCGTGCACGGTGATAAATTACGTGGCCGCGGCGGCGTTAAATTAAAGGCTTATTATCGGCGCTGAAATCTGCGCGCGTGTTCGTTGGCCGGCGGTACGATAATACGACGCGAACCAGATAGCTATATACGCCATGTGATACGATTATCGTCGTCAGTTCTCACGTGGAGTTTGCGCGAATATCCCAGTGTACTGATGTGTTGGACGAATAAAAAGTGAAAAATGACGCCCCGCTGTACTACTGTAGTACCGGCGTACGAGTCATGACGACCGAAACGCCTGACCGAAAAAAACAAGCGATAAGTTTTTATCTCGGCGATGGAAACAATACCAGAAGATGCCGAACGTGAATACGAATTAGGTACGTCGATAAAATAGAAAAAAGCTTCGTTAAATCTCTCCCATCGACCATGCCGACCATCGGCTTTAATTTTGCTTTTAAAAATTATCATCTTTTTGATTGATATTTTATGGCGCGAACGTTATTACCGGTTGGAATGCTGAAGCGAACGTTTATAAGTGAATTTATTCGTTCGACGAGACGTTGCTTCTTTACACTTCGATACGCTGCTGGTATAAATGTACCGCTGCTCGTTTTACATTCGAAAATTATACGACCTAAGTTCTACTGTAAGTGCTCGCTTTTTCCAATCTACAATGTAAGCGAGCGTGCTTTTATAGCCGATATAGTTGCGAAGTTGCCGTTGCACATATTATAAATCAGCTCGCACTATTTTTCTCTTACTCTTTGTTTCCACTTTCTGATACCCTCTTCGTCAGCGGTTTAAATTGTTACGTGCTTTATTACGCGAAACCGTATTCGCGATGGAATACGTTAATTGCGAGAGATGCGAAATTGCGAGATGCCGGAGAATTACAGACGTCTGGCTTGAAATGTGTTCTTACCATTTATCTCGAAAGTTCTTGGGTGATGGTGAATTACGTTGGAGGATAGCAATGCCCGAGTAGGTTTGAGTGAACGGTGTCTGTCTACCTTCGCAACTGTCAGGCCCTCCTTGAGAGATGCTTGCTCGAGATGAATAATGTCTAGACTAGAGAGGGTTTCTATGGTAGGTTGTGTAAGAGGGAGAGTGTGCATACAGAGGCATATGTTTGATAGTGGAATTTTTCGCGTAATTTTTTTTTTAGCTGAATTTTTAACTTAAAAGTGATAGCTATTACAGCCTACCTGATTTGGGAAGGGAGGTTTGGGGAGGTTGGAGTCTTCAAATTTTTGCATTTCAGAACATTTTTAATCATCTGGCAGACGTCCAACTTTTTAGGTAGTATAATATATATATTTCCCCCACGCGTAGTACCGATCAAAATTTGGTGAGAGACTCTTCTTGAAAATACACGAAAGTACTTTTTTTGTTTTTTCAGTAAATTTCAAAATGGCGGATTACTCAAATTTTGAGCGAGGCTGGAGAAAAGGCAAATAGCTCAAATTTTTCGTTTTTGATCCCATATGAAAGAGTGAGTTACGGACACCAACATATCCAAGTTTCAGCTTCCTAAGTGCAATCTGAATGAAGTTAAAGCAAAAAACAGCTTTTTGAGGAAGTTTTGAGTCATGAAATTTCTTGAATCTTCTATATCACCTCACCAAATCAACCTAGAAAGGTCAAATTTTGCGTGTTGCAGTTAGTCGGTGACTAGAATATGACCTTTTGAATTTGGGTCAAAATGGATCCAAAATGGTGGACAATCAAAATTTGAGTAGGGCTTGAGGAGCCTCGAAATGTAATTAATATCAAATCATACGATTATATAGGATAAAAAGTATTCTATATCTCAAATTTAACTTCACACATAATATTGGAGAGGAGAAGGAGGGGTTATCGACCTTAAAATGTGGTGGGGGTACATGAGAAGTCGAAAATTTTTTATTTTAGTGTCATATGGTAAATTGAGTTCATGTGACTAACCTATTCTGATTTTGGTTTCTTAAATGAATTTAGAAGAGAGTTAAAGCAAAAACGACTTTTAGAGGGGAAATTATTGCAGGCAAATCCCACCTTTTTGGTATATTATAGATCGTAGTGCCGACGGGTTTTCTTGAAATTCGCTCAAAACTTGATGAGAGCTTTTTCTTGAAAATGCAAAAAAGACTTTTTTTTGTTTTTTCGACACATTTCAAAATGGAGGATTAGTCAAATTTGGAGGGATGCCGGAGAGAGGGCAAATAGCTCAAATTTTTTGTTTTTTATTTCAAATGAAAGAGTGAATTTCGGACACCAACATACCCAAATTTCAGCTTGCTAAGTGCATTTGAAGGGGAGTTAGAGCTAAATACGGATTTTTGAGGAAGATTTGAGTCATGAAATTTTTTCAATCTTTCGTATATATTCACCAAGTCAATCTAGAAAGGCCAAACTGTGTACGTAATTAGTTGGTGATCAGAATGTAATTTTTTGAATTTTGGTGCAAATGGATCCAAAATGGCAGATTATTAAAATTTGAGTAGAACTTGAGAAATATCAAATTTCTAAAAATGTAATGAATATGAACCCATATGATTATTGGGGATAAGAAGTATACTATATCTTTAATTCACCTCAAAATGTGGTGGTGGTACGGGAAAGGCCAAAAAATGTTTATTGTTGAGTCATATGATAAAATGAACCCAAGCGACTAACCTATTATGATTTTAGCTTCCCAGATAAATTTGAAGGGGAATTGGAGCAAACTGGTTTTTGAAGAGGAAATTACTACAGGAAATTTCATGTATGTTCCATATCTCCTTACCAAATCGACCTTTAAAGGTCAAATTTGTTGTAGAGTTAGTTGATAACCAAAATATTACTTTTTAAATTTGAGTCAAAATGGATCCAAAATGGCTAATTATCAAAACTTGAGTAGAGCTTCAGAAAACTTAATTAATATGAACTCATATGATTATTGGGATAAGAAGCATACTATATCCCAAATTCACCTTCACACACATTGTTGGAGGGGAGGAGGGTATGTTATCGACCTAAAAATTTGGTGGAAGTACACCAGAGATGGAAAAATTTTTATTGCTGTGTCATATGATACAATAAGCCCAAGTGATTAACTTCTTCCCTTCCCTAATATTCCCTCGCCACTACAAGGCCTCAAAACCTACATCAAAAGAACAATCAAACAACAGTGGCAAAATCAATACCAAAGTCTTTCCATCTCAACAAAATACGCGCCATTCGTGATTATATCATCTTAGTCTTTGCCCAACTCTAGAAAAAAGCGTGTCGTAGTAACCCATCTCCGTATTGGCCATACCTCACTGACCCATGACTACCTCCTCAACAGACAACCAGTCCTAATGTGTACCACTTGTCAAACTCTCCTCATAGTTGTCTACTTCCTTCTACACTGCCCTAAATACGGAACGTCCCGTACCACATATTCAATAATCCCAATTCTTTGACCCAGATACTGAATAATGATTCTGAAAACTTACCTCTCTTATAACTTTCCTCAGACAGACAGGTTTATTTTCGTACTTTCGAGCATCTAGCTTCCTACTTACCCACGTGCTTCTGCCCTCAGCAGCAGCACACGACACGTAAAAGAAAAAGTTTACTTGGAGACCAGAACATAGTCGCTTAACTTTGTGTCGAAATGGATTAAAAATAGCGGATGGTTAAAATTTGAGGAAGATTGAAGCATGACGGTAGGTATGTCCTGCGTGAAGGATTTTACGAACACCGAACCAGTTGGAGCAGATTCCGGACACATGTGTTTCCGATCTCATTTTCACTGGTTTCCTGTCTCCTTCCCATTACCCAATAAGATTTATTCTCCTCCTACATTTTCACGCCTGATTATCCTTGAACTTAACTTCGTGATCCTTTATCGATATCAAATTGCGTCAACTGGTTTTGTCGTCATCTCTGTCGCGTAGTGGGAAGTCGGTGTCTGCAACTTCACATGAAGTTACGTGGTTATTTTTAGTTTTTTAATCGTTCATAAGCTTATTCTCAGTATCTGATCATAATGACTAAAAGTAATGCTAAATAAATAAGTACTTAAATCAAAATCGTTGTGGTTTCCAATCGCCACTGTTCAATTAGGTTTTCGAGTAATATCGCGAACTAACATAAAATATACCGTAATAGGAGAAGCCTCAAGTAGCTCAAATTTAATAAATATGAACTATCATTGCTGGAGATGAGTAGTATACTGTATTCCAAATTTATTTTCGCAGGCCATGTTGTTGGTATTTTTCTCAAAATGTAGTGGATAAGCGAAAGGCCAAATTTTTTGATCATGTTGCGTGTGATCAAGTTAGTCTCAATGACTAATGTATTTTAATTTCAGCTTCTCAAGTGAATTTGGAGTAGAGGCAGAGTGAAAAATTGGTTTTAGAGGGAAAATCAATTCATAAAATCTCATAAATTCTCTTTATTTCCTTACCAAATGTACTTAAAAAGCTGAAATTTTGTTTGTGGAGTTTGTGTGATGTGAGCTCTTGAATTTGGAACATTTTGAATCCATGGATCATCTAAATTTGAGAAAAACTTGAAGAGCCTCAAACAGCTGAAATTTGATAAATATAAGCTCAATGATTTTTGTAGACAAGAAGTATTATGATTTTGAAAAGGATAGGTGGAGGTTTCAGATTCGATATTGAGTATTGCCTGAGTACATGAGGAGGACAAGTTCCAGTTAAAAATTCAGCTCTATTAATGCGGCATGTCTGCTTACGTTTTTTTTTGCATTTATGGATTTTTAAAGCTTGAAAATTTTTCTCATTTTCTTTCCCCGAGTTTTTATTAAAAACAGTAGCAGCTTTTACAGCTTATCTAATTTCGTACAGATGAGTCAGGGAAGGGGAAGTTTTACATGTTCACATTTCTGACTATTTCTGGTCAATTGATCCTTATTTTGGCTATTTTTCGTTTTTATATATTCACTCATAGCGGAAAAGTACTCGAGAAACGTCGAAACTGCGAAGCGTGTTTCATTGTATCACAATCGAGGTGATCATTTTCGTTCCCAAATAAACTCATACATTATTCGCACGCGAAATATCTCGATCACCGATACCTCGACCCAATTCGCCATTGAAATCGAGAAAGAGTGGAGGCACTTTATACACGTATTATATGCAAACATCGCGTAATGAAGTAATAAAATTGGTATTATACGGATCACGATATACGTATGCGATGTACGTATTCGATACAACGAATCGTAAAACGCGATACATAATAATAAAAAAATGAGTGAATTCGGACGTTACACGTTTTTACGAGCCATTCGCCCAGGGGGCCTGCATTACCATACACGCAATAAGCGCCATTCCCTTATACGCGCCGAGAATAATCAAACACTACGTCCGAGCAATCTCTGCAGTCTGCAGTCTCCAGTGTAAAACTCGTACAGCACGATAGTTGTACGTTTCCTTTCTCGTTTCCTAATTAATCGAAACATATGAAGAACCAACTTAAACCACATTGTACAACAAAGTAAGCCGGAAAACCTTGAACGAAAATGAAATATATAATAAGGGAAACCGTTAGTATGACGGCTGTCACTGATAATACCAACACTGTCCTAATGTTTTCGTTACCGGATTGTACAAAAAATTTTCCGAATTGTTCGGCAACTGGATAATTAAACCATCGTTCTTTTTCTACCCTCGTCTCACTTTCAGCTCCAACGAATACGCATTCGATAACTCGATACGATGGTGTGAGAACTTGGCCAGTCCCTTGACGAAGGTATCGTCGCGTATCCTGTCCAAATACGTTATCGAAAAACATCCAACTACCGTAGAATTAGCCGAGTGAAAAGAGAACTGTACTTGGATTATATCTTTGCACCGCAAGTTCGCTTCTTGTCACGTAACTAAATCTGAACATAGATTCCAGCCTTTTTTTCCCTATACATTTTTTACACATAGCTAGTTGGCCACACTCTTGAGGGAAATTATGTGTTTCTCAATGGAGAACCTTTATTTTTTCTATTTTGAAAAAGAGATGTGATCGAGAACACACTGTGTTCCATTTTATTCGAATAAATAGGCCCAAAAGTTTCCATTCGATGATTTCGAAGCGCTAGAAGCGAGCGAATCTTTGTATTTTATTAGACAACAAAAGCTTTTGAGGCTTAGCTTTTTTCTCTTATCACCTCTCCGTTTTATTCATATTTTCGGATATTTCAAGTTGAAAATGAGGCCTTTTAAAGTATCTCGATACGAATGATAGTCGAGAGTTTCTCCTATACATTAAAGGTTGCTGCGTAATACGTCGCCTCCGAATTTCAAGCTACACACGGGCGAGGATGGGTTCTTTTTTGCTCCATTGTTAAAGCCTTTCCCACTATACACGTTTATACAATTTAATTAAGTTCGATTTGCACACGTTTCTTTATCAGATGGGGCGCTCCGGTTATACGTACACGATACCCGACGCTTTTAATACCCTTATACGATGTTAATTAATTCCGCAAACTGTCTGTTGGTGCTGTATGGTCGAGCTTGCTTTTGGCACACGAGCTGTATGAGAATTTAAATTATTTTTGGTGGAACTACTAAGTTGGTAAATTAGAAAGAAAGTCAATCGTTCTTTGGTTTAGGTTTTTTTTTTTTCATTTAAAGATATTATTCATTGCATTGGATTATCCAACCTTTTACTCTAGTTTGTGATTGTTTCTACGTCATGTGCTCCAGAAGTCAAAACCAATGAAAAATCGACAAAATATAAACAAACAAACGACGTTGTTTTGTGATTGGTTGTTATACTTTGACGTCACATGAGCGATAACCAATTAAAAAGCTGGAAAACATAAACAAATGCTCTGGGCTGTTTTTAGACGAAGTAAATAGGTGTGGAAATATGAGATGAATGATTTAATAGCAGGGCTGGGAAAACCGTTTTGTAACGGTTTCGATTTTGGTTTCACTTTTCAGGTTTCTGAGGTTTTAGGATTTTTTATGAACTTTAGTTACCGGTTTAATTTTTTAAAGTATTTTCAGTATTATGTTAATGATTTTTAGTTTTACATTCAGCGTTTTTTCTTTCTGTTGCCAGTTTTTGGTTTTCAGTTTTTTCTATTTTATTTTTGTAAACTGATATTTATGGTTGTAAAATGTATTCAAAATTCAAAATTTCAAATAGGTAAATAAAGTTAGTTGAATCAGGTTTGGGAAAACCGTATATCCAAATCCGAAAAACGAAACTGAAAGCCATAACAAAAAATCGTAACCGAAACCGTACATAATTATTGATTTCGGTTTTGGTTTTGGTTCCGATTTTACAAGCTAGATTATTTAATAATTTTGTTTTCATATTTCGCCATAAATGCCTTTTCAATTCCGCAACTATAACACCAAACCTTGCAATAAAATTATTCATTTTTAAATCCAAATGGAACATAAAACAGATCCCCATCTAGCAACCAATTCATAGATTTGCATCCCTTCCCCCACCCTTAGATGAATTCAGTTTATCGCTTTGACATGTAATTGTATGTATATTTCGATAACAGATAAGTCCCCTACTTCCTCATCCTCGTTAAAAAAAAACATGCTTCGATGTTTTCATTTCCTCTTGAAGGTGATTATTAAAAAGAAAAAAAAATCAATGGTTTCATTGATTTGTGGAATATAGATTACATAATTATAAGTATAAATTAAATGAAATTGTTGATTGAAAAACAATTATTCAAAAATTTGTTCAATTTTTAGAATTTTGTTTCTTTTCCAAAAAAAAAAAAGGTAAAAGAAAAAAATTGTCTTAAAAATCATAAAAAATTTTAAACATTATAAATACCATTTTTTTTTCGGTCTTCGGTTTTAGTTACAGTTTTTCCAGCCCTACTTAATTCAACTTTACCACTCAATAAAAGTATTTGGTCCGACTTTTGAAAACTAGGAAAATTCGTCATGAAATGAAATTGTTTTTAACCGCAGTATTTTAAAACTACGTTTTTGCTCTTTTAAGGTTGTATAGCCCTCAATTTTTTGAAAAAAATTGAAAAAGTGTTATCTCAAATTTGGATCAAAATAGATGGAAAAGGGAAGGTAGCCTAAATTTGTGAAAAGCCTGAAGAGTTTCAAATGGTTTAAATTTGATGAATGTGTATTCATATGATTACCACAGTTGAAAAGTATGCTTTATGCCGATTTCACCTTTATACATGATTTTGAAGGGGGGGGGGAGGAGGGATTAATGTCCTCGAAATGTGGTGGGTATAAACAAAATATCGAATATTTTTTTACTATGGTGTTATATGACATAGTGAGACCGAGTGAGTAAGGGATTTCAATTTTAGCCTTTTAAGCGAATATGGAGGGGAGTTGGGGCAAAAAACAGCTTTTGGAGGGGAAATCATGGTAAGAAATTTCATGAATCTCGCACATCTTCTTATCGAAATGACCAAAAAAGGTCAAAATTTGTTCTTGGATTAAAATTTTACCCTTAAATTTGTGTCAAAATTGATCAAAAATGGATTCAAAATGGCGAATGGCTAAAATTTGAAGGTGGCTTGAAAAGCTCCACACAGCTAAAATTTGAAAAATACGATATTTTGTGATTCTTGTGGACAAAAATTACTACATACTTCAAATTAATTTTCTTGGAATTTTTTGGAGGGGGTGGGGGTTGAGGTTTGGGATCTGTAATGGACGCGGCCTATGTAGGTTGAAAAATTTTCTTTACAGCATTACGTGCGATGTAAATAAGCGTCAATTTAAAGCTCAGCTCACATAATGTGGCATTGCTGCTTATATATATATAGTGATCTATGGTCAAAGTGGCATCACTTTGCACATTCCTCAGAAGTGCATCTAATGTCACGTTAACGACACCACAATGAGGAACGAAATGTATAATTTCATAGGTTTTCTTGGAAACAAATTTTTAAAATGATGCCACTTTATTTGTAAACATCAAAAAAATGAGGCTACTACGACCGTAGACCGAAAAAAATTTTTTTGTATGAAAAATATAATATTAGTGGTAAAGTGGCATCACCCTAATAACCACACCACTGATGTCATGACACATAGCTGAATCGATGAGCAAGTTTGCGGCAATGGGAAACACAATGATACACCCGCTGCAAATGAACTATGACTGGTCACACTGCTTGACCCGACACGCATTTACACTCGCCGAGTAGTGCACGGAACACTAACACATTGACACACATGCAAGCCAACTTTTAAGCTTTACTTACCACGTTTGGGAATAAAGTTATCAAAAATGTAATGCGCAAAACAACATGCTCTGGTTTGCTATCTACCATATGTGCGAATTTCAGCTCATAATATGCCGTAAGAGCTGAGAACACATCGATAACAAAAAAACCCAACTTGTCTTTATATATTAGACCTCCTCTTACATGTTCATGTAGCAGCTTTTTTCTCTATTACTTGTGACATTGAGTACGCCTATAATACGATGAGGATTAGTTAAGAAACATTTACTAATCGTTATTATTCTCCTTTTTACCCTGGTAAACGGCATTTATACGATTTCTGTAAAAGCTGTAACCCTTTTATTTTCCTTTTTTCTCGACGCTTTTCTTGTCGTTGATCGTTCGATTTGAAAGACCGTTGTTGGAAGCTTTCGCGTTTGTGTCGTTTGTAAAAGTTCATTCAAATATGTCGGACGAAGATGAAATGGATGATGATACTAATAATGCTGATGAAGATATATTTGAGGATGAAAATTATGATTTTGGTAATTTTTTTATTCTGTTTACCCCAGCCTCCGACTTTCCATCTTACGTTAGTACCTTTTGGATGCTTGAATGCTTTTATTACCATAATCCGAGAGTATATAGATTTGGGTTTTTAATGAAATTAATTTCGTATTGACATTCCTTCATCGATTGCATCGTTCCTTTGGGAATCTATTTCACAGTTATCATTATACAGAAGACAGTAAAATATTAAATTCGAATTTAAGTTATCTAACAAACTCGATATTTTAAATTAAAATTTCATTACGTCGTTTCATAGTTATGAAAAGTTTGAAAAATGAAAAACAACTTCGATATTTTATGGCTTATCGATTCGATAAAATTACTCAACCAAGTGTAGTGTAACGTCGACCAAACGCATGTTTCCATTCGATACCGTTTTATGAATTACTTGGTGTACCTGTACAGGTAGACGCACCTATCGACGATTACGTAGCGGTAAAATATTAGCACTTTTTGGCTCTATAAATCCCCATATTTTAACGATAACGCATCGTGTGTCGATATGGACGAGCGAACACTATGTAGACAGTGACACGCTTCCTATGTTCCACTGAAGAGGTTGGGCGATTGATGAAATAGCCGTTTAATTTGACGCGTCAGCTTATCACCATAGCTTTGGGGTAAATGTCATCGGTATTCTCACGAAATCCATATTTAGTACTAAGGTATTACATAGAGGTGGCTTATTGTAAAGGAAACACCTTCGTGTATCGAATACCGGCACGACGCCTTTATACTTTCTTTTCCTTTTTTTCTTCGCTTTTCTTGTAACCTAACGCTATACTTTATTCGCAGTCTTTTTGTAACACGAAAACTCGTGTAAAGGATTTCACCTATTTAATACGTTGGCGGAAAATATATTGAATTTTTCGAGCATCGAGAAAGACCAAATTTAAAGGTATTTTTTGCAATCCCTACGTACCTACTTGGGTATATTTTTACATTCGATATGAATATCTTCGTATGAAATTGATAATTATTTCTATCTCAAAGGCAGCCTTTTAATCTTGCATTTTACTCTTTTTGTTTCAGGTGAGTACGAATTTATAATATTTTCCATCATTCAGTGCTTACTGAATTGGCACCATATGTAAGTACGAACTAACGTTTTTCATCCTATTCAAAGTGAACTGACAATCGTCAAAAAAACTATTCACCAGATATATAGTTCAACGGTTTATCGTAAAAAACCTCGTATAATCTTTACACTCTCCGACCTCTGTAATAGCGAAAATTTCGTTTAAAAATGAAACTAGCATAACGATGATCGTATATTTTCCCTTGCTCCAGTGTGTAGCGGACCGATACCCTAATTTTAATCATTCCCCCGTTCCCCCATCTTGCGAAAAAATTAATCGAAATTCTCCATCGTGAAATTCGCACTTCTGTCGAAACGGAGAATTATCATGGGAGCCAGAAATGATATACTGTCCCCGAAGGAACGGAAGTTAGGACCGGCGGTTTTTGAATTCAAGTATTTTTATGTTCTTTCTATGTATGGTTGATTAGACGAGTGGTTTGGTATTTTACAACTTACGAGTATATGTGAATATGAAAACGGGAAATTTCGATATCGAGCTATTAAACATTTATTTATGGAACAAAAACAATATTTATTTGATACTCGAAACTCAGTAGCTGGTGTGGAATCAAGGAAGGGGAGGGGGAGTGAAACTCAGAATTGCCCCTATAACGTCTCTTTTCTAACTCGTATATACATAATTATATTATCATCAAATCATATAATAATACGACGTGGGAATTGAAGGTAGGACGGTCACCAAGTGAGAATAACGAGTAACAATTGTTGTTATATGGCCTCAAAAGGACTTCATGAAAATGTGCCCTAACCCAGTTTTTATATACCTTCCGAAATTAAGTTAAAATTTGAAAAATTATCCAGAAAACGAATTTTGAGGTGGTTGGAATTTTTTTACTTTTCAAAATCATATTTTTTTGTTTAAAACCTAAAAAAATTATAGATTTCATTTTTTTTTTGAATTCAGGAGGTCTAAACTGTTTTTATTTTTTATTTTTCAAAAAATTACAATTTTGTTTATTTTCAAAAATGAACGACAAATGGTCAATTTATCGGTCGTGTGCACAGTATGGACTCAGTGTAAGCTATTTCGAATTCAATGGGGAAAATATGCTCGATTTTTACCTCACAAAGCTTTCCAAAACATTAAATTCTTACTTTAAAATGTTCAAATTTTTAGAACCCTTGTTGAACAAAAATCGAGCATATTTTGCCTTTCGAGTCTAAAAAAAACCTAAATTCAGCCGTACTGCGCATATGACCAAAAATTATCCATTTGTTGGTCACATGTGAAAATAACAAAAATTACAGCCTTACAAAATGGCAGGTAAATTTTTTTTCAATTTTTGTATGAAAAAATATACATTGGAAGGTGAACCAATTTTTAATAGCTCAAAAATTTTTTTTATTAATTTCAAAATTAGTAAAACTTTGACTTGAGTTTTTTTAGGGAGGGGGGGAGCTAAATACTGAATTCGAAGGATGCAATTTTTATAACGTCTTTTTGAAGTTATTTAGCAGTCATAACCAGAGTTCGAATAGGTCATACAAAAGTCACACACAGCCATCTCTTTTCAGGTATTCGTGAACCTCCTAACTGTCAGTTTTGCGATAACTTCCCCATATCCATCGTACATTTACTCCATGAGTGCCCCTCCTTTCGAGATATTCGGTACTCCTTGAAAGTTCCTAACTGTCCTACCCCCATTACTGATGACCTTTCCTACATCCTCACAGTCCTCACCTTCCTCAAAAGAAGCAACCTTTTCCACCTCATCTAAACTAACTTTCCCGCGAAAGTGGCGTAAAAAACCGTAGTAGTTATAGACGCCACTATAACAAATTAAAAAAAAAATACATATATCTTTTTTCGCAAATTTTTTCAAATTTTAGGCTCCTTAAACACTTTTTCTAATGTTTTTGAAAATCCCCAAATTTTGAGTATTTACAAAAATGAAAAATAAATAAGTAATATTCCGATCACGTGCCTAACATTAGGTCGATTTGAGGTCATTGGAATTTTGCAGACAAAATATGCCCAATTTGTGCCTCGCAGGGGTTCCCAGAATATAAATTATTCGTGGTTAAAAATAACATGTAAATGATGCAATTATAAAGTAACGCATTGATACCTGGAAACCCCTTTGAGGCAAAAAATGAGATTATTGTGTATCCTGAGTAGCAAATCAAATTCTTACTATGCATGTGACCCATGAATTATCAATTACTTATTATTATGTTCAAAATCACACAAAATTTTGTCCTTAAAAAAAAGTCGAGATCTCTTAATTTTCAAAAAATTGATAGTTTAAATTTTTTTAATTTTTAAACGATGAAACATAACCTTAAAAACCCAAAAAATCTGATTTCCAATAATAATTTTTTTTTTATTAATTCTGAAAACTTCACTTCACTAACTTTAGGAACTGAAATTTTTTCACCTTTTCAAAAACTCATTTGGCAACTGTACCTTTATCTAGATATTTTTATTTTTCGAAAAACTTAAAATTTCGTTCATCTCAGTTAGTAATGATGTCAATATTCTCTCTAAGTAGGGCTTCTTCTAGTTCTGCAGAGAAGTTTCAAACTTAAAAATTAGAGTAGTAAAAAAAAGTTATACGATTAATTCCTGCAGGTATCTTAACTAATCATATTCACATTCCTTTATACTTACTTAAATTGGCTTTGAAAAAAAATTCGTATGACCCTATTTTTCATTTTTTTTTCTTTCAACAAAATCTTCATATGTATCAACGAATATTCTCGAAAATAGGGTAAACTCACTCCTCCCCTTAGTGTTGTTAGATTTGTTTCATAAATTTCTGCGTTTATTCGAATTAGGTATTTTACGTCTATCGAAGGAAAATATAGAGAATTGCGATGGAGAATAATGAAAAGAACTTGTCAACCATAAATCGGATATTTTATAGCTTTCGAGTCAAGTTAACTGTAAGCGTTTTTTGTTCTCATAACTTTCAAAATGAAATTATAACGGTTCTTTTATTTTCCAATTTTTTAATTGAGAGCGATTTCACACTTTTGCTCAGCGGGTTAAACTTTCGTAATGCGTGAAAATTTCTATATACATTAAATAACCCTGCCACTATTCTTTCCTGGCCAACATAAACATGGATATAAACGTAAGGAAATATATATTAAAAAAAATATACCCCTCCTCCCCATCGATCCTTTCTGGTTATGGTCTGCACAATAGCTTAAGTTATTTTTGGATGTAAAATTTAAGAAGCAAAGGAGAACTAAAGCAGTTTTTATTTATCGTGGAGTATCCCGAATTCACGAATTTTCTCTATTTTTTCCTCTTTTCATCATCGTATTTCGAGTGTATACCGAAGCGTGCAAATAAATCCCATTTCTGGCCCAAAAGAATATATTTTCTCGACTACGGGCATTTCAAATAGCGACGACATATTTACGAAAGAGAGGTAGGCGCTGGACCAGGCTCTGGTCTCGTAAATAAACACGCCGAAGGAGTTTTTTTTTCTATTTTGTTTCGCAAAACAAAAAGTATATATCGTCGTAATGTCGATAGTCGACGACGAAGAGTTGGCGCGTATACCGGACCAAAGTGGCGGCGATTTTCGCAATTCGTCACTCCGAACACGTACCGAGAAAGTTTCACAAATACGTTTCCTTTATCGCCCAAAGTGCCGAAAGCTTTTGTACACAAAAGCGAAAGCGAAAAGGTGCCGAATATTTGTATTATATTTTTTTCATAGCGAGCCCTATACGAGACGACTCGCCCCTCAATAAAAGCTCCGCGGGATCTGTGTTAATTTTTTTTCATCGTCTCAATCGCTGTAACTTATTGCCGGAGGAGAAATCGATAAAAAAAAATTATTGTCCAAAACGAAATAAAATTTTGCCCAGTTTCATCGTAAATGTGGAAAGGTAGGTATCTGACGAA
Source organism: Phenacoccus solenopsis (assembly GCA_009761765.1). Lineage (NCBI taxonomy): Eukaryota > Metazoa > Arthropoda > Insecta > Hemiptera > Pseudococcidae > Phenacoccus > Phenacoccus solenopsis. The sequence goes on along the minus strand of CM019754.1, from coordinate 34,059,608 downwards.
TAGAGAATTTTTTCTTCGTTATTTTTCCCTATCTCTCGGGTTTCTTCGATGAAACACCTAATCGAATGGTTGTTTAATGCGAATTCTTTCGGAAATCGTACACGCACTCGACACGTAGGCGTTCCAAGTTCATAGTAGATATTATATATCAAATTGGATGAATTCGATAAGCGTTGCTATAATGAATATCTCGCGTTAACGCAGAACCAAGCAAACACGTTATTAAAGATCGCGTCTCCGGTAGCCCGACCAATGCGAAAGGAATTTCGACGCCATTGGAGCTGCGAGAGGAAAATTTCACTTGATAAATTTTCGCTAAAGCTCGTGAATATTTTATCGACTGATTTAGGTCTCTCGGTTGGAGTTGCCGAAAACGAAATAAAACATCGATAATTCTTTATTCGGACGGGTAACAAAGTAAATTTCAAGGTTACACAGCGAGTTCATTTTTCAGCCCATATCCCGAAAGCTCGACCGATAAAAAATTCACCCGTTTAAATTATTCTTCGTCCGTATATAGCATCCCTTAATTTATTCACTCGCTGAGTAGCAAACCAACGCGAAGAATTCAAACTATCGCCGACTATTCCGCTCTGGCGCAATCGTAATATTTTTTTTTCCACTTCTATTTACGTACATATTATACGAACTCCAACGTCGAGCCGTATAATTATACCATATACGAGATCGTATTTCCACGCGAGTAAAAAAATATAACCCGCCTTCGTCATTCATTACGTAATAGCTTCGAATGTTCGGTTTGCATGCGAATTAACGCGTATAATCGGCGGTTTCGGTGCGGATTAACTATGTGCTTTATAATTGCTACGAATATACGTACTATGTTTCCATGCATTGAGGCCGAATTCAAGTGGATTACTTTAGATGAAACCGAGCCGTGGAAATCGTTTATAATTGTTTCGTTTGTCCAAAGTGTTGATTGTGCATAATGTACCAAAATTTCCACTCTAAACGTGGAAAAGTCAGTTCGTAGAATAAATTAATTCTAGAAATCTAAAACGCAGCTCATCTCTATGGAATTATTTTATTTCATAATCGTATATACGTGGTGTTCAAAGTTTGACTAGAAAAGTATTGTATGGTGAGAGTTTGTGATGAGAAAAACAAAAAACTTCTCTATACATATAACCTATTCAGGGACGTAACGAAGAGCTTGGAGGAAGGTGGGGCGGTGAAGCGAGGTGGCTTGATTTCTTCATCTCTCTAAACTTTATTAAATTTAAATTGATAAAAAAATTAAAGTAAAAAATATTACATAAATAAATTATAATTATGTAAAATATTCAATTTTAAAAAAAATTATAAAGTAATTAATCTTAATTCAACATTGAATCATAAGTAAATATATTGAAAAATGTATTAATTTATTTCATAAATTAATTTGAGTAAGTTATTTACGTAATTTTAATAGTAAATTTTTCTTTTTTTATTTATAATAAAAATATAAATAATTTTTTTTCAATAAAATTATTCATTATATTTGTAATTATTTTAATTAATTGAAAATATTAAAATTTCATTGAATTAATCTTTTTACATAATATTAAAATACCTAATATGAATAATGAATTTGCTCTTTCACCTTTCAGCTGACAAATTTGACAAATTGTGCGATGAAATGTACCTAGCCTACACAGTGAATAAGCTAAACAGCTTAATTTTAGGTAATTTTTATTTCATGGCTTCTCATAAAAAGTTTTTCGATACGTTTCTAAATCTAATTTAAAAATTGAAGGAGAGTAAGTAATATAATCGATTAATAAACCCCAAAATTGATCGACTAACGATTATTTTCTAAATTGACGATTAATCCATTTTTTAAAATCAACTAATCGATTAAATGCTATTCAGGATAGTATCGTATATTAATTTACTTATTCACGAATACTTTGTTAAGTGCGGGTTTTGATGTTAAAAATTAATTTTCTTTTTTATACTTAGTTACAATATCAAGTTTCTTGCATTATTTTTACTACCTTACTCCTGGCCAGTAATAAAAAGAGAAGCTGAGCCTCCTTGGGAAACATTTCAATACTCCTAGTGATACCCTGCATTCAACGAACAAGGTACCACCATAAAAAAAAAGTGGATGTCTTTCCAAGACTTTGTTACCCAGCCTCTCCCCCAACTCTAAAATTAATCGATCAGCGATTTATTTGTTAAATGAGGTTTTTAATTGAAATTACTTACTTTATTTTGCATGTATGTATATACTAGTTATTCTTATTTCACATGTTTATTGTATTGTAATAAAAAATTTCAATCCTAATAATAATAAATTGAGCAGATAGTGATTAATCGAATTAATCGATAAATCGAGTTAATCAATTACACAAATTAATGGAATTAATCGATTGTACGATTAATCGAATTAATCGATTGTACGATTAATCGAATTAATCGATTATGCGATTAATCGATTTTGCCCACCACTATCCAATTGAGTATTGGGACTCAAACAACCGCTTAAGCGCTAGTGTTCTAGCGAGGCTCTGTGGTGCATATATGATTTTGTCAGTAGTTTCCACCAATTAGACCAAGGTTTATAAATCACTTCAAACACGTGGCCAGCAAATGTTTCTAAATACACAAAGAAAATGAACACTTTGTTTACATGTACATTAGAGTGGCCCTTATTTATACTTGTGATTTTTTTGGTGGCGGTTTTTTAAGGTGCTACCCCTTGAAATTGTTCTCTACTATGAAAAAATGATTTCCTGAAAATTTTGACCAAATTGATTAATATTAACCCGTGCCGCAAACGTGTTGAAGTGTTGATGATGATAGCAGTGCGTCGCGCCATTGCTACCTCGAGTGAACCATGCGACGGAGTCTGTTATGCCGCGGTATTGTATGGTACACGTCCATCTAATTGTAATGAGAGTATAGCGTATTAAAATACTTTTAATTTCAGAATATATGAAACAATATTCAATTTTATTGAAATTTGAAGAACACATTTTTTACCATAATTAGAGACAATCTGTAAAATATAATGTTTCTGATCTTCATTAATGCAAAGTTTATTATTATACTGCTCCAATAACCACATGCCTTGATCAGTTGTGTCATTTACCACTTTTAGCTTTTCCATTACTTTTTTGTTGCTTAATATTTGTATTCCATGGGGATGCAGCATCGATTAAGAAAGAGCAACTTAGATCAAACTTAGTAAAAAATGTTTTTGTGTTGATGAGTTTAGACAATGCAGTATTGGGTATCGTTTCATCAATATTTTGATATTTGCGCAAATTTTTCATTAAAGTCCATTTGTGATGGTTTTTTGTAAGGGTAGATAAAAACTAATGTTTCAAGTATACATTGATATTGAAAAATAAAACAAATATTACAAAGCCCTTTCTTAGTAAAGAGCCAAGCTTAAATTTACTTCTAAATAAATAAATTTTCAAAGAATTAATGGCTTTGGCCATCCAACGAGCATGATGCATAGCACCTGAAAATTGTAAATTTACATTTTGTTCCAGTACCTTTAAAAATTGAGCATGATTCAACGAATTCTTTAGTATCATTTCATATAATTTTTTTTAAGTTTTTCAAAAATTCAATAACTAAGAGAGATTATCTTCATGGAAAATTTTGGCTATATTTGGTTCTTTAATACCGGATTGGAATTTACTATTATCGATATTTGGCCACGCATCTTGAAATCTTTTAAATAGTGAAACATTAGGACATTCTTTTTTTATAATCTTCCGCATTTTAAACTCTGTGAATTTTTCTCTCTTCCTCGTTAGTTAAATTTTTTGTCTATCCCGTACATATAACCAGATCGTTATTTTTCCCTTTGTTTTTTCAAAAATTCAATGTCCTCTTTGTTTTTCATCGATGTTGAAGCATTTTCCCCAGCAATATCGAAAAGATCGTCAAGTTCATTAATAAACTTACACTCTTTGTTTAGTTGTGTCGATGACTTTTTAGCTGAGTTTTTAATTTTATATTGGGGGACCAGAACATTTTTGAATACTTCGTTATTCTTCCCACAATCGTTTCAATTTTAGCACATAATTTTTTTTCACTGTGAACAGGAATTCTTGCTTTTTCCCAAAACATCACAGTTTCACCAATCGTTAAAAGAGCAGTATCTTGAAAATTCAATTTTACCGCTCTTAAATTAAAAAATAAAACTTTCAATGCTTGTTTTTTTGGAGGTAATTTACTACCAACAATTTGTGAGGAAAAAGATCCTATTAATGGTATCTCACAATCTTTTCCCAAAGTTACTTGCGATGTTGAAGCCATGGCTCGAAAACCTATCATTTTACTATTATGAGTTTTTATAAAATAAAATAAGTACATGCTATACAAATTAGTAAACGCACATATTTGTGCATATGTAAATGCAACTATTAGCATTCTATACCTACACTATAACAGCATTACCTACCAATCGTATCGCATGACTTGTCTAGGATAGCAGTGATGCAACGTACTACTACAATTATCAATATTTCAACACGTTTGCGGCACGGGTTAATATTGACCAATTTGGTCAAAATTTTCAGGGAATTATTTTTTCATAAGAGGTAACAAATTTATAGGGTAGCACTCAGAAATTTCCGATTTTGAAAATAAGGGCCACTCTAATGTACATGCCCCATATAGCCTTGCTAGAGCAGTTACACTTTTCGCCACCATATGTCAGCCACTTTGCGTTTGGGTCCCAATTTTCCGCCCAAAATAGCATGAGCTAAATTGTAGGAAATGAATTGCCGAAAGCCAAAACGAAATATCATCAGTGTTTGCCAAACTTGATTTGTTTTCTTTCATTCTGTTTTTATTTACAAAAACAAGCAACTCTTCAATCCTAGTTAACTCACAAAATTAAAATCCATTCGTTATCTTATTCTCGTTATTATCATCTTATTATTAATTATTTTAGTTTAATAATATTTTGGGAAATCAAAAAAATTTGAAAATTTTTTTGGCTTTTGGTTTGCGCAACTATTTAGCTCATGCTATTTTGGACGGACAATATAGTTGTATTTGGTCGCCATTGTGAGTTGCATTTTCAATGTAACTCGGAAAAAAAATTCGATTGAATTAACGAGTTAAATTATTTTGAACATAATTTTTTTGTGATATGGTCATTCGAAAACAGATAACTTGAATGTTCATTTTTTTTCCTGTCAAAAACCCGTTTTTCATTACACTTAATCTCGTAATGTTATGTACTGTTTTCTTTGAAATTTGAAATAAACTCCCTCCATCAACATTTGAAAAATCATATGCAAAATGTTTTCGATTAAATCAAAAATAAATAATTCTTGAAAAAAAAAAAGACCTTAAATAAAATTTGACTGATAATGAGTCAGTGTTTCACATCTGATAACTTTCTTATAAATAGTCGAATTATATATTTTATCTTGCGTATAAATCAAGAAAAAATGTTTCTGCTTTAATTTTATCAAATTTCAAGATATCATGTCCATTAGTTGTTTGATGACGAAAGTTGCAAAAAATCATGATTATAAGAAAAAAAAAGGAACAATTTTTCACCGTTGTCTTGGAAATTGCACATAAATTTGAAAATGTCAAGCGAACGAATAATCAATTAGGAAACCAACCATTAATCAAAAAATCAATTATTTAAAATGTAGATTAATTGATTATACAAGGCTTTGTAGAAATACAAAACTGTTTCATTTATTTCTAAATGGCGGTTCACTCAAATTTTGAAAGCGGTGGGATGAGGCGTAAAGAGCTCAAAATTTTTGATATGAAAAAATGAATGGAGAGCCAGTTTTTTTTTAATTTGTTATAGTGGCGTCTATTGTAAATGGGTTTGGAGGGAATTAAACCAAAAAATATGTTTTTGAGTCATCTAATGTCTTAAATCCTTCTATATTACCTCATCACGCAACGAAATGATTTGAAATTATAATATATTGTTTTAGAGACTATGTTTCAGTGCACTTGGCATTTATTTTTCCAGTTTTTTCATTTCTTTATTAAAAAAATCAACTTTTTTGCATTTACCTACTTATTTTCCGAAGCATCGCCTCAACGAAGAATTATGTTTACTTCAGATTTGTAGCGAGGCTGGTGCTTCATGGAGCAGTGTTAGGGTTAGGAACATAGCATAACTTTCATCTTTGAGACACACACGCCCTTACTGAAAGAATAATTTCGATCCATCGATAGTCCGCACTGCTAACTGAGTACACTTAGGTTGCGTACATAAAATATTTTGATTTGTGGCTTCAGTGTGTTTATTTTCTCTCTAGAATTTTAATGTTTAATTACTCACCAACTGAAATGAAAATAGCTATTTTAACCAACATTTTATTGATAAGAAACAAAAGGAACTAAAATAGAAATTCCTTGCCGGAATCTTACAAATGAGTGTTCTTCTTCATCAAAAACTTAATTTAATAAAAAATAAAAACTTAAAAAATAAAAATGCAAAACGTAGGAAAAACTAATTAATGAAGCAAAAATGGAATTGACATTTAGTCAATTTTTTTTTTATTCAAATCCTGCGATCATTTCTTACGCTAAGATTCGTTTGATTTTTTATATTACTTTCATTTCATAACAAAATAAAAACACTTGTAACTTAAATTGTATTGAAAAGTTAAAAAATCCAAGTCTCGTGTATTTCAGTTCATAGTTTGAAAACTTTAAGTAATCACTGAAATTGTATAGTTGAATTATAAACTCGAATGAAATTAGTATTTTTATGAATATTTAATTTTTGAAAAATTAAAAAAAGTAAAATATAATTCTTAATTGGTATTACACTGAAGTTGACTTTCCAACTTTATTCAACATTTTTTAATGAAATACAGTAAAATAAAAAAACCTTGAAAGAGAAAGAAAATAAAAATGTAAAATGTAACAAAAACAAATCAATTACAATAGCACTAAACCTGACATTACACCAAGTGATTTCCAACGTTATAATTTTTATTAACATTGATTAAAAAAAAAAAGTAATATCAACTCTAACAATTTCAAATTTAAAATCTTACGAATTAGAGTACAAAATCTGAAAACGCCCACTAAACTCTGAAATTCTGTGATTCGATTTTTCACTTTGTAATTGATTATCATTTTTTTTCACGAACGTTCTTTGGAGATGATAAAATTCTTAAAGTGAATTATACATTGAACTCATTAAAGAATCATGCTCCTCTCCCCCAACTTCAAGAATCTAATTTCATGTTTTAATAATAAAGCGTAAAAATTAAAAAAAAAAAAAATACATTAGTATATGAAAAAAAATAAAGACATCTGGAGTTGATATCGCACAATTTTTTTTTTAAATGTTAATTCCATTTTTTTTTTCAAATACCGCGATCATCAAATTCTGTTTAATAATTAAAAATTAATTATCTTCAAGTTTTTTAAAATTGGTCTCATTAAAGAAAACAAAACAAAACTTAAAAAAAAAATTGATAACTTGAGAATATAATTCTGAACTCAGAATTCAATTTTCAAAATTCAAATCACATAAATTTTGAACAAAATTTGATATCTTTCACCGATCTCTGAAATTTTACATTTCAGTTTTCAATGGTAACTAAAATATAAATTTTTTAAACTATAATTTTACAATTAAAAAACGAAAAGAGATGAAATGAAATTCTCAGCTGAAATCACATAATTATGACTAAGTTTTTTCAAACTCATTTCAACATTTTATGAAAAAATAATCAATAAAATAACGTGAAAAAAATGCAAAAAAAACTTATAAAATTAACAATCACAAACAAATATAATAAAACAAGGACTAATAAAAATCGGTAAAATGTTAAAATGATTAAGAATCCTCGCGTTCAGTTTCATCTATCAGCCAGTCGTAACAAAATGCATTCGTTTCGAATGTAGCTGGATTCAACGCTCGATCTTTAAATTTCATTTTTTCATCTTCATCTTTCAAACATAAATTCAAGAGCAAATCTACCAAATTGGATCGCCCTTCTTTAAATAGCCAATTGCAATAGTAATGCGCCGCTCCAGTGAGCATGACTTTTCTTCTCAATTCAAAATCGAGATCGGTTAATAGTAGCTCGACAAATTCGACATTTTTTCCTATATTGGTGCAGCAGTCATCTTTAGGAGAGTTCATAAGGACATCGTTAAGAAGAACATGTTTCATTCCATACTTGGATTGATAATTTAAGACATGATTTTTTGAACTCGGCGATGCGCTTTTCCATATGTCCGTCATCAAACAGCTCATATCATCAACCCTACCTACTCTCATGGCCAGGATTAAATTTTGTAATAGTCTGAGAAGGTAATAACAACGCAACCTATCTTTAATACGTATCCAAGTGATGATCGCGTAGTCGCTGGATTCTTCGGCGAAGTTTTCGATTATTTTTATACCGATGCGGGTGAAAATTAGTCGTTGTTGTTTAGCATTCATTCTCGACAATAAATCGCATTGGAATTTCATTTTATACCTACGAATCATATGTGAAGCAAATTCTACCTGTTTCTTTTCGTTCAGATGGCTCCATATGTAGTCGACGATTTGTATATTTTGTACGTCCGTTAATTCGTTCATCAGATGTTTAATGTTGACTGGCTCGCTTCGTAGAATCGTATCTAACTCCATTTTCAGTTGCATTCGAAAAATGAATGCTGGCATTAGCATGCTATTACGTAACGGATCTATATGAAGAGTGTGAGGATCAGTTCTGCCAGCAAATATCGCTTGGTAGATAGCGTCATGGTCATCTCCTAAGAAAGCGGCTACGAGTAATTCTTTCTCCTCATCGTTGAAAACGTTCCTCGAGGCTAAATTCGTCAAAGTTTCTCTGCGATTTATTTGACCATCAGAAGCCCATACAATGCTGTCGGTATTTGCACCCACTATCTGGTATATCGGTTTCATCTCCTCTTCTGATTTCTGCAGCTGCTCAGCTAAAAATTCCACCCAGCGGCGTAATTTCTGACCAACGTGTTTCAGATGGTTACTTATAATGTCTGTTATGACCGGAGAAAGATTTAATGTTCTTATAGACTGTTTCACCATTTTGTAGTTTGCTCGTTGTAAATCGAAGTGGCCCCACAGTGATGTCGATATTCGCATACAACATTGGTATCTCAACGATCTGATCAATGGTTTGGTGTATATAATTACTTCTTCTTCTTCTTCGATTTTATTTTTTTTCGTGCCTGTTTTGCGCGTCGTCGCAGGGGTTCTTCTTTTGGTGCTCATTTTGAAAAGATCAGACGTAGAAAACTTCGATGCACCTGAAACGAAAGATTACTTTCATCAGAATCGAACGAATCAAAATTTGCTGTATGTGTACCATCTATCATCTACATAAGCATTGCGCACTCCCAGAATACCCTTTAGTTATCTACGTACGAATTGAAATTGCTGGAAAATACTTAAATCGTTATACACAGTCCTATAAGAGCGTACGTATTTCTTTCAACTCGATAAATTAGTTACAAATCGATATCTGATGAATTGATTACAGTGAATCATCGACTGAGAATTTTTTTAACCCATCGTCCAAATATAAGATAAGTTGATTTCATAACCTTGCAAAGTATTGCCCTATGCAAAGGGTAAATAAATATTCAATACACATCAACTTACTGAAGTGGTGTTCGAACTTATACTGGTTGACTAGAGATGTAGTAATAATAATATTCTTAATGAAAATATTGCATTACGGAATATTAGTTAATGTTACGAAATTAGTGAAAAAAATGCTTCTAAAATTCGAACTTAAAATGTTGAAAAGCACCAATATGTATTTCATTTGACCAAATGAAGCTAACTAAAATAACGCTAAGCTATTGATAGTATTCGGTGTTCACCACGTGCAACAGTCCTATCACTCGTATTGTATACGTTCGCGAAGGCCAGAGATGGATAGGGCAGCGAGGAGGGACAGCATGGAGACAGACAACCAACACACACAACAGAGAGATCTAAGCCAATGTGTATGTGTGTGTGTGTAATGTGTTTACTGTTTGTGCGCTTGCGTTAGGTTGTCAAACCAGTGTTACCTTTACGTACACTATATATGTACTAAGTAACTAATGAACGGACACCTGACCACAAATACGTTGAATATTCTACATAATATATAATCGCAGTTATTCTGAAGCTTTAGCAAAATTAATTTTCTTATTTTTCACTCGATATAAATTTATTATCAGATGTGTTTTTAATTTATAATGAAAGCTTTTACAGCCCTCTTGATTTGGCAAGGCTAAAGAATTTCATATATTTATCTTTGTTTTTTCGCTAGGTGACTGAAACTGAATGTTTTTTTACCATCGATACCTAAATTATATTGATCACACAAGTTATGAATATAAAATTGAAATTGTTAATGATAGTGCTTTCTTTTTTACGATTTGAAAATTTACGTTTTCTCTCTTTCTCCACATGACTACATTAAAAGGAGAGCGAAGACATTGAAATGCCATGAAGCAAAATATCTCAAAGATGTCTAAATTTTGATTTCCTGTTTTCTAGAAAAGACTTCGTAGGTATACGCAAAAAATTGATTTTTGTTATTTTGCGTCCAATACTCGTTCGGTCCACTATACCAAAATGCCTTAAAAATTATTGAGTGACGTAATTATTTATATTTTTGGTCGGTCTCAACGATTGTTTCAGAGGTTTTAGAAATAGTGACTTGTGATTTTTTTTTGTTCACAAATACTGAAAATTCATAAAATAATTCATATTTATTTGAGAATCTGTGATTTGAAAAAATTTCAGGGATACTGAAAACTCGAAAAATCATTTTTCCTCTTCAAATGATCAGATGTTCCGAAAATGTGTAAAGTTAAATTCCTTCTTCCTTGAAATTAATAAAAAGATTCTGTTTTTTTTTTTTTTTTTGAAAATATTAGGAAGTAATTTTGTTTTCATACCTCTGAAAATTGGAAAATTCGTTTGTAAAATTTATAATTCTTTTTAGAAATCTTCAAGAGCTCTCAAATTTAATAGAACTGCATTTTTAAAGTTTTTTGCGTTTTCATAAGAATGTTTTCAAGGGATTCAAAAATTAGAAAATAATTCTTTTCATCTATTTTGAATTTGTGACCGAAACAAATTTCAAAAATTCTAAAAAGTAGAAAAATCAATTTTTTTCCCTCAAATTGATAAAAAAAATTCAGGAGATCTTAAAAATGTTGGAATGAATTAATTTTTTTTTTTGCATTTTGAAATAATTTTCATGGCCTCTATTTTTAAATTTAATATTGTTTATATACATATTTGAGGGTTGTATAATTTTAAAAATTAAATTTTTTGTATATTTTACGATTTTAAAATTGTTTTCACAGATTCTAAAAATTGGAAAATCGTTTGTCGTTTTTAAAAATGCACACATAGTTCTAAAAATTTTGATTCTTTAGTTACTTACTTAGGAGACGTCCATTAATTACGTGAGACGTTGAGGGGGGGAGGGTGAAGTCAAGTCGAATTTCATGTAATCTTACTTTGGAGAGAGAGAGGGGGGAGAGGTCTTGGCGAATATTTTTTTTTTCTTTTCGCAAGAAGCAGAGTAAAATTGCGAGAAAATAGTATTAAAGTAATGAAAAGATGTTTCTTTGTTAAAATATAGTCAAATCACATTCATTAATACATCACGAGATTTTTTGAACGTAATTATGTATCTCTATTTTTTAACATAATTAATAAGATGAAAATTGCCGTTTTTCAATTTTTTATGAGATCCAGTGATTTTTTTTGCAATTCGATGAGAAAAAAACCCATTGAAATATCGCATACTTGAATTCGTGAGAAATGGACAGTTGAATCTCTAGTATACTACTCTAAAGCGCTTAAAATATAGCTTAGAGTGAGACAGAATCAACCTGCTAGCTAAGGACAAAAAACTTCTGGGCCTCTCTCGACTTTTTTCTAATTCTATGAAAATTTGAAAAGAAAAAAATTAATGAAAATTGAATCAAAAATCTATGCCTAATTATTAGAATTTTTTGAAACCTGAATTTTCAGCTCAGGAACCTAGACTTGGGCAGTCTGCCCCCCTCTGCTCTTCTCTTTCGTCTATCCTGCACAGAAAGCCATAAATCACTGAAATGCGAAACTAGATCTTCTATACATTTACATATATGATTACGCTAAAGGTTATTTAAATATCATCGAAGCCAAGTACGAAAAGAACCTGCGACTTGAAACGAGAGAAAAAAACACCATCTGTGCATACATTGTAACCTACGATTCGATTAATTAAGCGTAAAACACTCGTACACGTTACAGTGTTCGAAGTTATACGCACCGTCGCGTATAAACCATCAAGACGAGACAATCGAAATTATGTACCAATTTGTTTACTCGCGTCGCCGTATTTATAGGTGTAATTTATTATCGGCGCGATAATAACGTGGTTACGAGGTCATACGTGGTAGTCGAGGTACACGCGTACACCGGAGCTCATGCATTGTGCAGAATTGCGAGCTCAACGACACGCTAAACGATGAAAAGAATATTTGAACGGACGCCAAAGCCAGCCGTGGAGCCGGAACACCTCTCTTATCACCGATATAATTTTATTTTTATCGAGACACGATTAAAATAAAATTTTTCAGCGATTTCGCTCGAAACATCCGTTCGATATCTGGGCTAACCGAAGCGTCCCATTCGTGCTCGTAGACGGAATTTCGTAATAAGGACGCGACGACGCGATATTGGAAGTTTTTTAAATAGATTACACGGTTATGTCCATAAAAGTGAGACGCGGCGAAGATATGAAATTCGAGTTTTCGCTATCATCGAGCATAAACGTTAAGTTTATTCCGAAAGGACGTAGTGGCGCGGCGGGTCACGCGTGACTGGAATTAGATGAGTTCGTTACCGAATAATGCTAATGTTCAATTTTCATCATCCGCAGTACAATCACGTACGTTGTACTTAACAACATACTCTAGCCCAAGAAAATACGTTTATTTTTATTTTTTATTTTTTAAACAATTTCTCGTACTTTCGTCGAGCCAAGTCCCCATTATGATAATGTCTCTATTCGCTATACCCGTAATACCCAATCTGAGAATATTCCGCGGCCTAAGCATCCTACGATTAATGCCGACGCAATTCGCACGTTCGCCGTGCCACTCACGACACTCTGGCGAATATTTTTCATCTCTCATCGTGCCCGCGTAGCTCCGGCTAATAATCTACGCTATACGGTCATTAGCGTTAGTTAAGCCCTAATTTAACGACGACTCGTACAGCGCCCCGGCAAATTCCCCGAAGAAATTAACGAGCTCGGTCGTTCTGTGTTTTTTAATTCCCTCCTAGTCCGCCACTTTCGATTAATATCGCCTCCACCCCACGCCCGTCTACGTCTTTTACCAATTGGCCGGCCAAATGGAAGCATTTTACGTAATATCCGATACGTGTTTGGCAAGAATAAAATTTTATCGTGCTTTTTGTAAAATTGCCTCTGCCTGGTAGCGTACCGTAGAACCCCATACAGATCGTACTAACTCATTCGTCGAGAGCGAGCACACCATCCTCTTAATGACCCGTGACAAGCGTTGTCGTCGAGTCTACGTTTATCCGGTGTGTAGTCCGACGCCATAGCGGTGCCAGTTATCGATGCTGTGGTGACTGCAGAACATCTCTTTAATGGAAGAAATTTCGCTGCTTACGACTTGCATTAGCAGTATCACCGTTCATCATGTTCGCAGCATCTGAAATTCTATGCTCTATGCTTGAAGTGATTTCCTATTTTTACCATCTAGAAAAAATATAGTGGTCGTAGCTCTACATTTGCATCGATAATAAATTATATCTAAATTTAATCATTATCTGCGACAAAATTTCTCTGCTTGTTACAAGAGAAACTTCTAGACCATGCATCATCGATTTCAACCCGACAAAACTTCGTTAGAAAGCATATCACCTGGGAACCTTCCCTCAAAAATTTCACTTGCCGAAGTTCATATAAGGTGATGGTATGGGTGGGGGGTAAAATTTCAAGAAATTGGGCATCTCAAAAAATCACAAAAATTTTCAAAAAATACACTTATTGCACAAAATGAAATATTTTCCTCAGAAAACACCGTACAACTTATAAAGACCTTGAAAATGGCCACTTAGGGAGTTGGTTCATTTTTTTGAAAAAAATTCCAAAAATAAATACATGCAAAATTTGATTGCTAAAACCTACTAGTTCCTTTACACGGACGATACATACTCATGTAACCTACTTTCGATCGATTTTAAATTTAACTTTCCCTTACGAGTAGTTTTAGATGGGAGAGGTGGTGGGTGAATTTTCGAGAAAATGTTGTAACTCAGATGTATATCAACTTTTGCGGCTGAAAATCTATAGATACTTTATTCTGACATTTTACCCATTTTCAATAGATTTTGAAATCAACACCCTATACAGTGATTTTGAGGAAAGAGGGGAGGGGGTAAAAGTATCCGCACTGCATTTTAATTTCTAAAGCGATCGAAGGTGATTTAGGTGGGTGACACATTGTCAGAATAAAGACTCTATGGATTTTCAGCTGTTGAATTTGATATGCACCCAAAATACAGCATTTTTTTAAATTACCCCTCTTCCCTCCACCCTCCTCATAATACCCGTACGTGCAGGGGCGTACCGAGGACATTCTTCAGGGGGGGTGGGGGAGAAAACCAAAAATTGCCAACTAATACCATGAAATTTTACCAACGTTCACCTTTTTTTTTTGCTCCACGAAAATAAGATGTTAAATAAGATGTCACAGTCTTGTTAGTCTTCAAAAAATGTAAAAGTAGCTGAAATAATACTGCGCAAGTGGTCAAGTTTACCAACTTTACGCTAAAACTCCAAATTTACCAACTTTCCAAAAGCCAAGGGGGAAGCTCCCCCCTCCCCCTTTTCGGTACGTCCCTGCGTACGTGGTATTATTTCCAAAATCGATCGAAAATGAGTCGAATATCGTCGGAATAAAAGGCCTAGCAGTTTAGTAGCCAAATGTTAGTATCTTCGAATTTCCTCCCTTAGGTCATTTTCAAGGCCTCTTTATGTTGAAGAGTATTTTCGAATAAGAAAATATTTCATTCCCCTTCGTTTTATGAAACAAGTACATCTTCACCTTTTTTTTTGTGATTTTTTGAATTGCTCTACTTTTCTGACCATTTTCTCCCGCCTCCCTTCCCATGCAGCTAGCCTATTAAACATCCTTAAACAACCATTAAAATTATATATTTTTATTTTTTTTTTTAAATAATAATATTTTTAATTCATGTTTTATAATGATTTTTTTAAATTAATTATATTATTTTTTTATTTATAATTTTGAGTTTTTACTTTGGGAATTAATAATAATATTGATATAATTAATCTTAATCCTTATTCTTTAATTAAAGATTTAATTTATTTTATTTTATTTGTAATTTTTTTTTTAATTTAACTTTATTATTTCCTATTTTTTTAAATACCTATGATAATTTTAATGAGATAAATTGTTTTGTAACACCTAATCATATTGAGCCTAATTCATTTGATTATTTAAATTTAATTTTACATTTATTTCTATTATTAATTTTATTAATAATAATTTTTATTTATGGAATTTTTATTAAAATAATTATTTTTACCTTCCATTTATAATAATGTTGAACCTGTTTCAAAAAATTTCAACTCACCACTCACCACGTGCCTTGGGTCTAGGCAGCAGAATACATATATGACTTAAAAAAAGTTATTAATTTTTTATCACAATCGATTAGAAAAGTGTTTTCAAAAAAACAATTAGTTTTAAATGAAATGCCTCATAAAAAGGATTACTTGAATAAAGTAAAATATAATAATTTAATATTATTATTATTTTTGTAAATATAATATTTAAAATATTAATTTTGAAAAAAAAGTTAATCTGCATGTTCTATAAATCTTGAATTCTAATTATGATAATTTTTGTTTTCCCTCTTTCATTTAAATTAATTCTCTTGCAAATTCGCCTCTAGTCTAAACCAAAACTGTACACGTCGAATGAAATAAAAAAAAATTCTCTTGCGTCACTCTACTTGGAATTTTCTTCGAAAACTAATTGTTTCAAAGTCTCTAGTAACGTGAAATATTTTGAATGTTTTGTTTGTTTATTTTTTTTTTCACAAAAATCCAAAATAAATTAATGAAAAATGTTTTAAAGTTTTTACAGTTGTATGTTTAAAAGTATCAGCTCTTTTGGTTAATATTTACCGTTTGTGCTACCAGAAAAACCTTGATTTTAACTTGTTAATGTTGAAAAAAAATTCTTTTCAGTTTCACTCTTTCAGGAACTTTCCGAGTAAAAACATTCAGTTTAAAAAAAAAAAAATTGTTTTTAATTTCTAAAATTAGAGATGGTACCTATCCATTTTAAATGTAAAAATTGAAACATTTTATCCAAATTTCTTCCTTTCGTAATTTATTTTGGTTTTAAATTCCACTTTTGTCGGAACTTATGGCAGAAAAATTTTAATTTTTCGATTCTATTAGAAAAAGTTCTCTTGGCTTCTCGTATAACACTCTTTTAAATTTCTATTACGAGTGAAGCCTGAGAAAATTTGTACTACTGTGAATTCCTTTCATTTTGACCCTCCACTACCTTCATCGCCAAAACAACGATTTTTCACTGAAAGAAATTCAATTTAACTTCACCCTTACGATTTAAAAACTTCACATCCGGCCACGCGTGCTTTCCGTCGATGTGAAAGAATTGGAGGGGGAAGGATAAAAATTGACTCCAAAGTACCAAAAAAAAAAATTAAAAAGAATAATAATGTACAGATCTCATATCTTCAATCTTGAGCTAGGAAAAACAAATCCACGAACAAATTCCTTCCTAATATCCAGTATAATATAATTTTCGATGCGAAATCGATAGATGCAAATGGAAAGTAAACATTAACAAGGGATTGGGCACACAACGAGTGTAGTCAATATTCGAATTTACGTCTCGAAGACATCCTGGAGCTGACGCAAGAGGTTCCCATCACAGTATATTATGAAAAGAGCCTCCTACCAGCTGACGAAGGCACCTTATACGGTTAAAAAACCCATCGAAACGAATTTAAATTCAACTTGAGAGTACACAGAAGGGCGGAAAGAAAAGATATACATAGTAAATTTTACGCGCATCGTTAATGTTTATTTTATTGGTTTGAATATTAAACGCCGACACGCTGCTAACTCTGTGTACACTTGAACATGCATACGAAACGCTGAAAAAACTAAACCGCGTCTTCGTCGACGTATACGAAAAGACGCGAATTTAATTAAAATCGCGGCGCGTGCTGTTAGGCGAGTGGTGAAATTTTTCTCTTATTTTGCGAACACCGTGTTCGCGTCTTTCATATCGTATCAACTCATTTTACGAATATAAGCGTCGAAAGGAGAGGCACTTAACTGAATGAGCTTCTAAATGGTGTATAAATTTCGAGCCCGCAGTTGTATCGCAAATATTGACGGTATCGTTGAAGAGGCGTAAATTCGATTTTTTTCCCCATCACTATCCCCGGTGAAAGGATCACCTTATGGTAAATGTATATCGAAAATTACGCACTTATATCGAGTGTCACATCGCGAAACGTTTAAACGACACGCTTCGAAGCCTTTGCAGATGCAGTAATTCGCAATATTCCGTGTACTACTTATACCTAAATAGGGAAAACTTATTTTAAAAATTCGACTCGCATCATTTGTCGGCGTAGCTCCGGGTTACGCGTACCGACGAGCTATAAAGGTAATTAATCATACGCGTACGTTTAACAACCAACACGTCGTACATTTCGTACGACTAACTGCTTTTTACGACGTTTATTATTTCGCGATATTATAGCGCAGATAAAAAGTTACACCAACGTATATATACAAAGTGCAATCCGCTACCCGTCGCTATTTATTACATCGCGCCACGACCTATAAAAAATATACCTGCTCGTGCCCTCAACTCGTATATCTGTTTGAGTAGAATTTTTTTAAAATTAATTTTAGCCGACGTAAAAAATCCCCTATCGCAGACTTCCCTCTGAAACCAAAAGATTGTGAAACTTAATTTAAACGTTTCATTTTTAGCTGAGTTTTTTATTAAAACGATACCTATTACGACCTACCTGATTTGGAAAGGAGGAGTGAGGGGAGGGTTTGGTCTTCAAATGTTTGCATGCTAGGTCATTTGTAATCATCTCATAAATATCCAACTTTTTAGTATATACATATATATATATATAGTGATCTATGGTCAAAGTGGCATCACTTTGCACATTCCTCAGAAGTGCATCTAATGTCACGTTAACGACACCACAATGGCGAACGGAATGTATAATTTCATAGGTTTTCTTGGAAACAAATTTTTAAAATGATGCCACTTTACCTGTAAACATCAAAAAAATTAGGCTACTACGACCGTAGACCGAAAAAATTTTTTTGTATGAAAAATAGAATATTAGTGGTAAAGTGGCATCACCCAAATAACCACACCAGTGACGTCATGACACATAGCTGAATCGATGAGCAATGTGATGGTAAAGTGGCATCAAAAAAAAGATGCCACTTTGTAAAAAAGATGCCACTTTGTAAAAAAGATGCCACTTTACCTGTAGACGACGAAAAATGATGCCACTTTATCCATAGATAAATCTATATATATATTCCTTTTCTTCTTGCTTGCTTACTTGCTTGCTTGCTTCATCACTTACTTGCATGCCTCCTTGCGTGCCTCCTTCCTTGCTTGCTTGTTTCCTTGTTTCTTTCCTTGCTTCCTTCCTTGCTTCCTTCCTTGCTTGCTTTCTTTCTTGCTTGCTTGCTTCCTTGCTTGCTTCCTTTCCTACTTTCTTTCTTGCTTCCTTGCTTGCTTCCTTTCCTACTTACTTTCTTTCTTTCTTTCTTTCTTCCTTGCTTGTTTGCTTGCTTGCTTTCTTCCTTCCTTTCTGGCTTCCTTCCTTCCTTCCTTCCTTCCTTCCTTTCTTGCTTCCTTCCTTCCTTCCTTGCTTGCTTCCTTTCTTCATTTCTTTCTTGCTTGCTTCCTTGCTTGCTTCCTTTCCTGCTTTCTTGCTTTCTTGCTTGCTTGCTTCCTGCCTTCCTTGCTTGCTTCCTTCCTTCCTTGATTCCTTCCTTCCTTCCTTTCTTTCTTTCTTGCTTGCTTGCTTCCTTCCTTGCTTGCTTCCTTCCTTGATTCCTTCCTTCCTTCCTTCCTTCCTTCCTTCCTTCCTTCCTTTCTTGCTTGCTTGCTTCCTTTCTTCATTTCTTTCTTTCTTCCTTCCTTGCTTGTTTGCTTACTTGCTCGCTTCCTTCCTTCCCTCCCCCTCCCTCTCTTGCCTTCTTTGTTTGACTTGCTTGCTTGCTTGCTTGCTTCCATCCTTCTTGATTTACCACAAATATGCAAATCTTTTCACTAAAATTCAGGCCCAGTATTTATGAAATTCCCTCAGGCTCATCTTGAAAATGCGTAAAACATACTTCGTTTCCATACCCCTCGAAATGGTGGATAACTCAAATTTTGAGAGGGGTGAGAGGGGAGCAAGTGGCTCAAATTTTTCACTTCTGATTTCACGTGAAAGATTCAGTTACTGACACCAATCTATTTAGATTTCAACTTTCCAAGTACATATATTTCAGGCTTTGTGCGGAAGTTTTGAGTTATAAAATTTCTTGAATCTTCCATATCTTCTTATCAAATCAATCCATTAAGGTCATACTTTGTATGTAGGGTAACTTTATGATCAGAATATGACATCTCAAATTCAGGCCAAAATGGATCCAAAATGACATATTATCAAAATTTTAAGAGAGCTTGAAAAGTCTTAAATCGGTAAAAATGTGATGAGTATAAACTTGAATGATTATTGGGTATGAGTAGTACATTGTATCCTACATTCGTCTTTACACATAATATTGGTGGGGATGAGGAGGGGTTGTTAATCTCTAAACGAGTTGGGAGTAAACGAGGGTTAAAAATGGTTTATTTTGCTTTCATATGATAAAATGAGTACAAATGACTAACCCATTCTGATTTTAGCTTCCCATGTCAATTTGGAGGGGAGTTAGAGCGGAAAACAACTTTTTGAGGGGAAACATTATTATAAGAAATTTAATAAATCTTCCATATCTCCTCGCCAAATAGATTTAGAAAGGTCAAACTTCGTATGTAAAGTTACTTGATAACTGGTATGTGACATTTTGAATTTCGATTAAAATGAATCCAAAATGGCGGATCACCAAAATTTGAGGATAACTTGAATAATCTCAAATTGTCAAAATTCGAAAAATATGGTGTCATATGAATATTTCATTGTAAGAAATATTAAATTTATCCTAAATTCAAGTACTCAAGCGTTTTTGGAAGCGATAGGGCATGGGTTTTCAGACTTGTTACTGAACAATCTATGAACATAGAAAGGGAAATCTGAATAAGCCCCAATCAAAAACTCAGCTTCAGTAATGCGGCGCGTCTGCTTACGTTTTTTTTTTTATTCATCTCGAATATGAAATCGAGACAATTTTCAACTTCGCTTTTACCAAACGTAACGTTTTTTTCTCCACCTGTTCTAATTGCATTACCATCTACTGCAGGGGATTTCTTCAAAAGGAAACCGAAGCGTGGGTTTGGTTCGAGAGACGAGCTCTTATACGAATTTTTTTCACCCAACTCGAAAAATATATTTCCAACTCGTTAAATATACGACAGTCCCTCCGTGCTGCTTGTGTCTTTATCTGCAGCCTCGAATTTCGTATTCTTTTAATCCGACTTCGAAGCGCCAAGTAAAATGTCGTCGAGTTTCTTTCATTTTTTAAATTGAAAATGTAATCTATGATCATCGTCGGTCGGGTTTTTTTTTTCTGCAAACTTAGCACTTGAGTCGGGAACGTTGAATTGGTTTCATTGAGAAGCAGCTGTTTTGTTTTTACTTCTTTTTCTCTTGAATTTTAGTGGTGGGTTTAGAAATGGATTAAAGTAACGAATTTATCTGTGATTTAATTCTTAACTCTGGGTCATTCTATGTTTCAATTCACCCGAGCATTTTATTTCATGGACTTCGATTTCGCTCTTTTTTAATGAATTAGTTGAAGTCATAGGTGAGAAAACCACAGTGAAATCCCTTTGGACCCATCAAGGGAAAAGAGAGAACCATTAATTTTTTATGTTTTTTAATTTTTTCAAAACATGACCAACATTTGGCTCTTTTGGAAAGCAAACAAATTTACCTAAAGATATACGGTTTTTGCAGTCCGATAGTCTGTCCAAAAGGGATTCTAACAAACTCATGCTTTTAAAATTTTTAATTTGAACTTTATTTTTCATTTTATTGTTTTTCAGTATGTTCATTTTTTAATGTTTTTCAAAAAATTTTATTTTTGCTTGTCTCTTTAAAAAAAATCAGTGTTCGGTTCCCTTTCAAAAAAAAAAAAAAAAAAAAAAAATTAATAAAATAAAAATAATTATGTACATAATATATATTTCACTTTCAAGGCCAAAACATCAGTCTTGCTCTAAATTCTGTATAAAAGTGTTTAAAAATATAAAAATGTTTAAAAATCAATAAATGAAAAAGAAATGAAAAAGTATACAAATAGAAGCAATATTCCAAAATGAATAAATATCAAAAAATTAATAATATTTGTTTTAAAAAAATACTCAAACATTAAAAATATAAAAAAAAAATAAAAAAAAATTATGAAATAAAATTAGTTTGAAAATAGATAATTCGTAACATTAAAAAAAATGTTCAAATTGTTTTTGTTTTTTGTTTTCCAACGTAATTAATTAATCAATTAATTATTATTATTATTTTTTTTTTACTTCTCATCAGGATTCTTTTTCATTCTCTTTTTCGGACAAACCAGTCTCGTCGTCTCGCTTACCTCTCCTTCTGTAACGTATTTTCCATCAACAAGACCAAAACATTATTCGTACCACAGGTGCAACCATGGCTCTCGACGCTCTTGTATTCAATATTTGTTGTTCAACTCTCCAAATTGTCAATAGCTGGTGTTGATGCTAACGACCTTTAAAGAATTCCGACAAATCGCGACTACGCTGACATAACCGAAGAAGGTAACGAGCGACTTTCGGCAATTGAAGGCAAGCCTCGAATTCGTGACTCATATTTACTGTTTTGTTTACATAATAAACGGGCCGCCTATTTACCCTCTCACCTATTTGAAAGTAATGGAAAAGCTCATTAAAAATCTGCCAGATGTCTGTGGCGTGTCGAGTTCGCGGTCTATATGCTAATTTTACGGTCATTAACGTGATTTTGGAACGCTTTCAATTTCGTTGGTTGGTCGTTTCGTCGTCGTTTATTGGTAATTGTCAGTGGCTCTGTTTGGCGAGCATTGTCGGTTCGGTGTTTTATTTCGTAGTGATGATAAGTCTAGCATATATGTTGTGGATTTTTTTTTAAATTCCTTCAAAAATTGTTCTCTTTTTTTGATCATATTCTGTCTCGATGTCTGTGTTTAGATTACCTCTTGTCTTGTATTCGTCATCGGTTTCTATTACATTGTTTCTGCTTCATCGTTGAATTGTATTTTGGAACTCGATTACTAGTAGCACTTTACATGAGACTGAACTAGTTTAAATTTCCATTACTTCATTCACTTATATGGGTAAAATTGGCGATGACGAAACGACCATCTAGACGATCTTTTTCAAACGTATAGTTGCTGTAACTGAATCGACATTTATCAGGCACAATTCCTCGAATCCTCGACTCCAAAACCATCCAACTCATGCAACGAGAAGTTTATTATAGGCGAATTAATTAAAATAACAATCCTCTATTACATCTTACAAATGTTAAGGCAAGTTAAGCGTACAAGTAAGGATATTCGGCAAAAAGTAATCAAGACGTTTCATCATTTATTTTATCCGAACTCCGTGATAGTGTTGGGGTCGCAACGAGATCTCTCTTTGGTTATATATGTTGCGAGATGAACTTCAAAATTAAGCCAGTATTTTACAGCGCCTGGGTTCTTTCCTTTATATACGTGCGTAACTTTAAACGCTTCGGCGTTGTATTTTGGAAAATTACACAAACGAGTTTTAAACTCTAATATACCATATAACGTCTGCGATACAGTGTAAAAGCGATGATTTGTGGCCTGCGAGCGGCTTTAGCGCCCCGAAGGTATATGGTGCGATATTTATTCGTTTCACGAGTTGACGTTTCGTATTCGACGCCGGAAACTCCGAAACAGAGGTGAAGAATGATTCGCCGAAAATTATACTTAAGTATGGAATAAACAGATAACTTTCTTTCTACGCTTGGCTGAAGCTTACAATTTTAAAATTTTTCTACATTTTGTGCCTTTTTTTCTTTCACAATTTTTACTCTTGAAGCCCAATAAATTTAACCCCAAAACGAGCATTTCGAGATATAATGTTTAACGGTAATTTCACAACATGCTAAAACCATTAATATGTGGGGAGTATAGCCAACAAGCTCTTGTGGGCTTTCAAATGATGTAAGCCGAAAAATTGCGAAAAATTTCTTTCATGCATCGCATAATTTCAAAATATGGGGGAAAATATGAAGCGGTGAGGAAAAAGAAGTCCAAGTCCGTTCTGCTAATTTTAAGAAAACAACAAATAACTATCTAGTACGGCTGTGTGAAGAAATCCGAGTCCTAGACTTAGACCTTTTCTAACGATCAGTTGATTTTTCATAGTGACGCCAAATAGGCGAATGTGACGTTGGCGAACCGCTCTCATGTCTATTAGGTGTATTAACGTTGAAGTGGAATTCTCATTTTTTTTGCCCTCGACTTTTTTTCTCATCACCGCTTCATATATTTCGAAGCGATTCTATATTAAAGCAACTACTATACTTTTTTGGCTTAGGTCTTTCGAAAGCCTATTAAAAGAGCTTTCAAGTAAACTCGTGGAATCGAAAATTGCTCATTTGATCTCCTAGTTTTGCGAAATGTGTTAAAAAAACTAAAATTTATTATACAGAACCGAAAAAAAGTGATATTTTGGAAAGCTTTATGAGTTAAAAATTGGACACATTGTCACTCTTGAATCCAATATAGTCTAAATCAAGTTCATACTATGCACCCACTCAAGAAATTACCCATTTATCTTTCATTTTTTAAAATAATCGAAATTTTTACTTTTTGAAAAATATTTAAAAACTGTCAAAAAAATCTAAATTAAAAAAAAAAATTGGCAGTTATAATTTCTTCAGGTTTCAACTGACAAAAACGCCTTTAGAAAGTGGAAAGATTTTTAATTGCTTAGAAATTTGATTTTTTGTAAATTTGTAAAATTTTCAAGACTCTTACTTCATTTTCCAGGAAGGGTCTAAAAAATTGAGTTTAGGGGAGTACCGAGGACATTCTTCAGGGGGGGGGGGGAGAAAACCAAAAATTGCCAACTAATGTCATGAAATTTTACCAACTGTTGACCTTTTTTTTTAGCTGAGTTTTTAATAAAAACGATAGCTATTACAGCCTACCTGATTTGTGAAGGGAAGGTCAGGGGAGGGTGGGGTCTTCAAATCTTTGCGTTTCAGACCATTTGTAATCATCTGGCAAATGTCCAACTTTTTGGTATATGTATATATATTTTTCCCCACGCGTAGCACCGGCGAGTATTCATAAAATTCGCTCAAAATTTGGTGAGGAACTCTTCTTGAAAATGCGCAAAGTGTTTTTTTGTTTTTTCGAAAATTTCAAAATGGCGGATCACTCAAATTTTGAGGGGGCTGGAGAAGGGCAAATAGCTCAAATTTTTCGTTTTTGATTTCATATGAAAGAGTGAGTCACGGATACTAACATATCCAAATTTCAGCTTCTAAGTGCATATTGAGAGGAGTTAGATCAAAAAACGGCTTTTTGAGGAAGTTTTGAGTCATGAAATTTCTTGAATCTTCCATATCTCCCCACCAAATCAAGTTAAAGAGGTCAAATTTTGTGTGTGAGGTTAGTTGGTGACCACAATATGACCTCTTGAATTTGGATCAAAATGGATTCAAAATGGCGGATTATCAAAATTTTGAGTAGAGCTTGAGGAGCCTCAAGTTGGTAAAAATGTAATTAATATGAATTCATATGGTTATTGGGATAAGTTGTATACTATATCCCGAATTCACTTCCATA
The DNA here is from genome assembly GCA_009761765.1 of Phenacoccus solenopsis. Lineage (NCBI taxonomy): Eukaryota > Metazoa > Arthropoda > Insecta > Hemiptera > Pseudococcidae > Phenacoccus > Phenacoccus solenopsis. Next base: position 34,034,532 of record CM019754.1, on the reverse strand, counting down.
CATGATGTTGGAGGGGGAAGGCGGGGTTATCAACCTAAAATAGTGGTGGGGGTACAGGAGGGTCGAAAATTTTTTATTGCTGTGTCATATGATAAAATGAGCCCAAGTGACAAACGTATTTTGATTTTAGCTTCCTCAGTGATTTTGGAGGGGAGTTAGAGCAAAAAACGGCTTTTGGAGGGGAAATTGCTGCAGGAAATTTCATGAATCTTCCATATCTCATCACCAAATCTGCCTAGAATGGTCAAACTTTGTGTGTAGGATTAGTTTGTGACCAGAATATAACCTCTTAAATTTGAGTCAAAATAGATCCAAAATGGCGGATTATCAAGATTTGAAGATAATTTGAGGACCCTCAAATAGTTGTAATTTGAGAAATATGTGTTCACATGATTATTTCATGGCAAGAAATACTACATTTGTGCCAAATTCAACTTCTTAAGTGTTTTTGGAAAGGATAGGGTACGGGTTTTCAGACTTGGTATTGGGTATGGCCTTTAGTCATGAACGGTTAAGCAAAGTTATTAGTAAATCAAAACAAGCTCCAATTAAAAACTCAGCTTCAGTAATGCGGCATGGCTGCTTACGTTTTTTTTTTTTGCTCCATGAAAATAGAAGATAAGATGTTAGATACGATGTATGTCACAGTCTTGTTAGTCTTCAAAACATTTAAAAATAGCTGTAATAATACTGCGCAAGTTGTCAAGTTTACCAACTTTCCAAAAGCTAAGGGGGAGAAGCTCCCCCCTCCGCCCTTTCGGTACGTCCCTGATTGAGTTAGATGACTACAATTTTTATGGTCTTATTGTGAGGTCATCCAGTACCTATTTTAACACCGCCCTTTTCGCTTTTTGAAAGAAACTGAAATTCCACCCATCCCACTGCGCACTGCTGCTCAAGCCAGAGACACCGAGAGGATAGAATTATTAGTTATTAGGGAGGAGGTTTTATTTCAGAAAGAAGATTGGGATGTTTCTAGAGTTAGTGAGATCTTTGAAAACGATTTTCAGTCATTAAAAAGGAATGTATGAGGAAGAGTGGGCGATCGAGAAGGATGTGTAGAATGATTACCGGGACTTGACATAAGTTACGAAGCTTTGGTCAGAAATGTGCTTATTAGTGAGGGCATATTAACCAATTCGAGGTCACCAAATCGCGACTTGCTCTCTGCAAGTCAATGAGTAAACAATAAACAAGTTAGCTGTTGGTCGCGTTTCGACTTGAGCGAAATTTCTTCGTAATTGGAGTGTTTTGCAATTGAAATTGTCATTTTCAGTGGATTGAGTTTATAAGAAGAATTTTGTTTCAAATTACTGGAAAATCAATTTTTTTTGAAATTTTCAAATTTTTACCAACTTTGATCTCATTTTGACAAGTGTTTCCATGAACTTCTAGGAATGAATTTTTTTTACATTTTTTAAATCTCTTTTGCGTGAAAAAAAAAACGTAAGCAGCCATGCTGCGTTACTGGAGCTGAGTTTTTAACTGGGGCTTGTTCAGGTTTGTAAATATCAATCCTAGCCCCTTCATTTCCAGAAGCCACGCCCAATACCAAGTTGCATTTAGAACAAATGAAGTATTTCTTGCCGTGCAATACTCACATGAACAAATATTTCTCAAATTATAATAACTTGAGGCCAGACCTGAGCAGAGAGGAGAAGGGAGGTTTTCCCTCTGAGCCCGAGTTTTTTTTTCAGGGCCCACTGAAGGCCCGCAACTTGACTGGGTGCTAAAAATTTCTTTTTACCTCCACGAACTTTTCTTTTCTTTTGCTCTTATGACTTTTCCTCTTGTCCCGGGCTCAGATTTTCTTTGCACGGAGCTGCTTGAGGCTCCTCTAATTATCTTCAGATTTTTACAATCTGCTATTTTGGATCGATTTTGACCCATATTGCAGAATATTCTGGTCAACAACTAATCCTACACACGAAGTTTGACCTTTCTAGGTCAATTTGGTGAAGAGATATGCAAGATTCATGAAATTTCTTGTCGCAATTTCCCTTCCAAAAGCGGTTGTTCACTTTAACTGCCACACCAAATTCACTTGGGAAGCTAAAATTGGAATAAGTTAGACACTTGGGCTTGTTTTGTCATATAACGCCGCAATAAAAAATTTTCGTTCTTTCGTGTATCGTTCATCCCATTTTTAGATCGATAACCCCTCCCTCCCCCCTCCAACACAAAGTATGGAGGGGAGTTGGAGTTATTGTATACTTCTCATCCTCAATAATCATATGAGTTCATTTTAATTACATTTGCACTAATTTGAGGTTCCTCAAGCTCAACTCAAATTTTGATAATCTGCCATTTTGGATCCATTTTGATTCAAATTCAAGAGATCATATTCTAGTCACCAACTAACCCCACACTCGAAGTTTGACCTTTCTAGATTGATTTGGTGAAGATATACGGAAGATTCAAGAAATTTCATGACTTAAAACTTCCTCAAAAATACGTTTTCCACTCTAACTCCTTTCAAAGTACACTTAGGAAGCTCAAATTTGAATATGTCGGTGTCCGTGACTTACTCTTTCATATGAGATCAAAAACAAAAAATTTGAGCTTTTTGTCTTCTCTCCAGCCTTCCTTAAAATTTGAGTGATCCGTCATTTTGAGTTAAATCGAAAAAATAAAAAATTACTCTAGTCACATTTCTAACAAGAGTCTTTCAACAAATTTTGTGCTAATTTCATGAGTACGTGTCAGTGCTCCGCGTGAGGGAAAAATATTATACCAAGAAGTTGGACATTTGCCAGATGACTACAAATGGTCTGAAACGTACAGATTTGGAGACCCCCTCCCCTTCCTTCCTTTTCCATGTCAGGTAGGCTGTAATAGCTATCGTTTTTAAGCTAAAACTCAACTAAAAAAAATTTATTCACCTATGCTACAGTCATAAGAAATCAATATCGATGATTTCGTTTTGAAAATTGAAATTCCTAACATTCTGAATTTTCTATAAATATTTCTAAACCTATTGAAATAATAATTACTCTTTTGGGAGCCATTTTGCACTCTGAATACAGCGTACAATCTACCATAAGTATTTTTTTTCTCGTTTGAAGAACGATTGTGGAAAAAAAATATTACATCGTTTTAGCAAACGAGACGGTAATTTGAAGGAAAAAAGGTAAAGTTCAAAATCATTTCAACCGATGTACATGTCGTAGTACGCCGGTACGACATTGGTATATTAATCTTAGCACCGTAACCCATCGTACCCCACGTCTCTTCCTATCGAGGCTTTTATCGTGAGCGACGATAAAAACATAACGACACGTCGTTATCACTTCGGCCGCATCTAATTCCAGGCGCACGAAAAAGGTTACCGAATAAAAAGCGTTCCTCGTCGAATCTCTTTTTCCATTCATCGGTTCGATTTATCGGGCCAAATAAAGGTGACAAATGATTTAGTTTATTAAGAGAAAAACGCGAACGAACCCGTTCGATGACGTTCACCTCCACGCTGCACGTCAGCAACCCCTCGTCGATAAAATAGCGTTACCTTATCGCCCTGACGTATTCCCGATCGGATTACGTCGTCGATTATTTTTCTATTAAATTTGCACCGTCGACGTTCGGGCGCTGATGGCGTTCTATATGAAAACAATAAACTTTCAAATATCCGGGTTAAAGGTCAATTTATACTTTCCTTCCGTTTATAATTAATTTAACCGGGCTCCGTATTATCTTTATATTCGGTTCGCGTAGTATATACGACGCCTGAATCATCGTCCGAATAATTGACGCGGATATAAATAAAGCTCGCAATCGGAATACCAGCGTCGAAATTTACGACGTTTTTACGCGTAATTTACGTGAAAAATAAAAAAATAAAAACCGCCACACCAAATTAAAACAACCGCAACTTTAATAGACGAAGGAGCGCGAAAAAAAAAACAAAGGTAAACCTCGACTCGTTTAGAATAGCCGAGGCGCGTTTATCCTTTGTCTTTGTAAAAAATTGATAATAATTTTTCAACGCGAATTTACCGCCGTATAAAGTTTTCATTCCATTAAAAACTTTCTTTTTTTTCTCTTACTCGTTTCGTTTCGGCGTGTTTGTTCATTTATATTTAGTCCGAAATTGGAGCGAAGGATGAAAATAAAAAACGTTTTAGCTCGTTTCGCCCCCGTCGCTAAAATGGCGTTTTGCCTTCGCTCGCGTACATTCGTATATACACGTGAAATGGTATGCTCGTGTGTGTGAATTTATGGCGGTAAAAGTTTTCAACACTTCATTGTTCGCGTCTCGGTGCGTTTTGCTGGAAAATCCGCATAAAAGTGAAGATCGCTCCAAGATAAAGGCGACCAATATAGATATCCGCCATTGCCCTATTTTCTCTCCGCGAGGTTTTATGGCGTGCCACGTACTCGTACATGCAGATTCATCGTCCTCCTCGTCGTACTTTTCTTATACTCGGAGTATATTTAATCTGATCCGCGGAGCTGTAAAGCAAATGGGTTAGAATGGGAGGTTTTCGCGAGCTAGCGATGCTGCGATCTTTATTAATGCGAGGTTTTTCTTCTACATTTGGTACATAGTGGAGCTCCGTTGTTTTATACCGAACGTCAACCCGGAACGCGGGTCGTTTAATAATTTTAATAGCGCGCTCGAGCACCAAGTTTTAATTAATATAGTTTACTCTATCGTATTTGCACTCGCCTTTCTCCTCTTATTTATGCCAAGTATGTACATATTTTGATCCAATTGAAGGCTAAGAACTAAGAAGTGAGATGTGAGTCATTCGCGGGTGGAGAGGTGAGGGCGGAAATAACGCTTTTACCCCTCCTCCCACCTCTTCCTATCCTTCGAAGATATTATGATGTACGTTAGAGAATTTGGAAATTTTCTCGTATTTTTTTAAATCGTTGGTAATTGTTTTTGAATGCAGAAATTTTTTAATTTGAAATTTTTTAAAAGAGTAATTTTTTCTTCATCAAGCATTACTCACTTAATTTTAATCACTTCTTACATTCACTAGCCATATGCTATAAATAAGGCAAGAGGCAGAATTAATGAATTTAAATTTACTATATAAGAGCTGATAGCTAGATGAAGTGAAAGAGACGCAAAATAGAGTTATAATTGTGATGAATATAATTTTTGTGGTTTGATTTTTTTACTTTGATAATTTTTTTTTTACGCGTCATTATTATGAAATTTAATTTTTTTATATTTTATTTCATTAGTTACCTCCGCATTTTTCGATTCTCTCCGCCGAACTCTATGCGATCAAAATAGCACTTATTTTCTCGCAGGAAATCCTCCTCGAAAAACTTTTAATCTTTACTGACTCTCTATCAGCACTACTTTCCATTAAAAATTATCGAGCCAAAAAGCAAAATCCCATTTCACAAGACATAGCCCATTTCTTAGCAACCACAAATCAAACCGTTCATCTGTGCTGGATTCCATCTCATAGAAACATACCAAATAACGAAGAAGTAGATCGCATGGCCAAATCATCTTTATCTATCTCACCTATTCCGAATATTCCTACTCCTTTAAAAGACATCAAACTCATACTCAAAAATCACTTATTAATTTTATTTAGACAATTCTGGAATCAAGTTCCAAGCTCCAACAAACTGAAATCTATTTGCCACGATATAGAACCCTGGAACCTTCCTAGCCAACTTTCACGGAGGGACGAAGTAACACTTACCCGAGTACACACGGGACACTCGCTCTTAACACACGGTCACCTTCTCAACAGACAACCAATCCCTCTATGCGAGCAATGTAATTCACCTATCTCCTTCCTACATATTCTAGTAGAATGCCCGAAATTCCTCATCCAGCGAAATACCTACTTCCAGCAAAACGAAATGAAGTCTATCCTGAAGAACAGTCCTGAATCTATAGGAAACCTACTCCGCTTTCTACACGCCACAACTCTCTACCAGTTGATCTAAAACCATAATTGATCGCCTCTAGCCCAGGGCTGTACACGGCGTATCAAACAAAAAAAAAAAAAAAAAAAAAAAAAAAAAAAATTTTATTATTTTATTTCATTAAATTTTATTAAATAATTTTAGTTTATTACTATTATTTTTTTTTTAGGATTTTAATTTTTTATTTATTTTTTTTATTATTATTATTCTAGAATTTTTTATGTTAATAATTTATTTTTTAATTTATTAATGTATAATTTTGTTTTAGTTATAATTATATTGATTCTTAGTTTAAATTTTTTATCCTCTTTCAAAAATTCATGAAGAAATGATGGAGGAGGGGGAAGGGGTCTGAAACTAACACAAAGTGGGGAAATTGATTCATTGTAATGGGACCATCACACACTTCGCATATGGAAGTTGCTCATTGAGGTAGGGAAAGAAATGAAATGAAAATACATTTTCAATAAAAATTTGAATATAAAATAAATGTTATGAATAAGAATACTAAAAAATGAAAAAAAAAAAATAAATAATAACTCGCATTAAAAAAAATAAAATATCACCAAAAAAAAATTGTTCTCAATTTTTATAATAACCTCACCACTTTGCGCATTATTGCTTGAGGGTGGTGGGAATTATTATCATGAAAAATAAGAATGAAAAATAAACACGAAAAAAAAATGCAAAAAATTGGGAGAAAATTTTGCTTTTTTCTCAACGTTTTTCAAAAATTTGTGCCCATTTTTTGAATTTTTTGAATTTTACTTTTATTCAAAAATTTTTGAGTATTTAGCTTATTTTAATTTTTTCTTTATTATGTCATGTAGAGCCTAAAGCGACGGGCTAGAGGCATGAATGTGATGAAGCCAGAACATGAGAGAAAGAAGAGCACTCAGCGCATATAATGGACGAAGTGTAGGACACAGAAGAAGAACGTGATGAATAGATAAGGTGGTGTTGCAAGTTGACGAGGTGGAAGTGAAAATTAAGTGAAGATAAAGGCTTGTGTGAATTTTGTCTGCAGAGTGAGATGGTCCAAGAGGAATGGCCCAAAGCCTCGTACTTTCTATATTTCTTTGTTTTTTTGTTTTTGTCATTATTGAGCATTTTTTTCTGATGTATTTCTTTGTTTTCGAGATTATTTTATTTTCGGACCTTTTTTTTCTCAATTTTTGGTATTTTTAAAAAGTTCATATTTTTCCCTATCATTATCGTATAATGAAAATTATTTTAAAAATTTCTATTTTTTTTTTTATTATTATTATTATTTACTCAATTTGAAATAAATTTTATTTTTTATTTTTTTATAATACGATTATAATTCATAATAATTTTTACTTCATTTTTGAGAACCATCAAGATTTTCTATATTTTTGATCAGTTCTCCCGTTTTTTACAATATAGAGCATTTTTCTAATTTTCGCTTATACATTTATCTTCATTTATGCGACATGTACTGGTACAAAGGTCAGAGTCACGAAAAAATTCAGTTAGATTTGGGAGGGAAGATAAAATTGTCTGAGGAAGAGGAAAAGCAGAGCTATTGTAGAAATTATCTTGAAAGAGATCAATAATGGAAGTTAATAGTGAAAGTGCAAGACAATGCAAATGTGGTTAAATTTTGAGCAATCTATGATTTTTTAATTTTTTTTTTTTTTTTAATATTTTTGTCGTTGAATTCTTGTGATTATTTTCATTTTTGAAAAATTTTTAATATTCAAGTTTTTCTTTATTTTGGATTATTTCTTCATTGTTTTTTCATTACTAAGAATTTTTCTTGATTTCAAAAATTATTTTCATAAGTGTTTGAGAACTTTTTTCTCAGTTATTGAACGTTTTAAAAAAATTTTTATTATTCGTTTATTTTCGAAACCTGAAAAAAAAGTAAAAACAATAGATTTTACGAATGTTAAAAATTGAAAAACTACAGATCAGTCCTAAATTATGAAAAAAAAATTTATGGCATAAATTTTTCACTATACTATGTAACATTAATATCGCCAATAAAACTGCAGTAAAAAACATAACTCCTATAGCAATTCTCCTCCTCCCTTCTTTACTCTTCCCATGCATATAATTTGAAACAGAAAAGCGACGAAAGTTTTCGATAACCGATACGTCTAGGTGTCGCATCCCATAAAATATGGTCCACACTACCCCATCGTTTCCTGCCCAAAGGAAACCGGAATCAGGAAAATCAAGCGAACTGAAATCGCAAAAAACTCTCTTCAAGCTACATAATCTCTGTTTAGCCCTTGTTTTGATGGCGACGCTGAGTCTCTTCGCCTCTGTTCGACGTACAGTGATATCTGATTTTCCTTCTTGTATTTCCTTTCGTCGATATTTTTCACTTTATCGCGTCATTCATTGGTATAACGGATCGCTGGAGATTTTGTTCGACAGTTTAGAAGCGACAACGTAGATTTTCTCGGAAAAAAAGGGAAAGGAGGGAAATGAGTTTTGTAAACTGGGCTTTATCCGTTTATAAATAAACACCGTATTTGATGCTCGTCGTATTATACCGTGTGCCCAGGTAGCGTGTGGGCAACTTTCATGTTACAGAGTAGGCAGTATATTACACGTGTGTGATATAAGTTGTGTATATAATTATATACTTTTATTCTCAAGTGGGCGGATGCTTTTATTTTTTGACACTGAACAAAGTATCGGCGTGATTTTTATTTTAATCTGGAAAAAACAATTTCAACAATTCGACGAAATAATCTTCCTTCATCTTGGTTGTTTTTTTTCTTTTGTGAATTTCATTTTTTCTTTTTCAAAACTAACAAAAAATTTCGGTAATTTTAATGATAAAAATTATTGGAATGTCTCCAAGAAATCACAACTTATGTGATTTTCGCGAGCTAAATTGAAATTTATGGAGGAAAAATTTTCACATTTTTCATTTAGCCTTTTCAAAACTTGTTTTCAGTTTTCTCAAACAATAAAAATGAATGCACCTGTTTGAGAAATACTTTCGACTTTTTCTTTGATGGGTAGAAATTCAGCGATTATATACCTCGAATACCTTACGCCTTCGCCTTTAAAATTCGAGGTTGGTAAAGGCAAACTTTATTAAAGGCTATTTCAAAGAGTTTGTGTCAAGTCATCCTTCGCTTTCTTCTTTGATCACTTTTAAACTAATTTAACAGAATTAAACTTTCACGTTATAAGCGAATTAGGAATTCTGTATGGTATTTGCCCCTTGGAAAAACAAAATCAGGCAAATTGCAGACATTTGCGCATAATTAGTTGCTCACTAGGGTGAACCGAGGGTTTTCTCAATGTGTCAAGAGCGCACAGGATTCTGGTGACCAAAAATGACCCGAAAAAACCTACAAAAAAATTTAGCTTTCAAACTTACTACCAGCATTCCCCAAAATGGGATTAAATTTCAAAAAAAAATTATTTTGGGTATTTTGATAATTTTTTGTGTCCGTACATTTAATCGTGTCGTGTAAAGACTGAAAAGAAATTATGCAACATTTTTTTTTCCAAATTTAGTGAGTCTTAATTTTTTTGATTTTTATTAAATAACATAAATTTTGGGTATTTTACAAAATAAGTAATAATTAATAATTCGTGGTTGATGTGCATAAAGTGGGCTTAGTTTCAGCTCTTTAGGACTCCGGAGACAAAATGCCCAATTTTTACCTTGAAATAGTAGTGATGGGCACGTTTCTAAAATATAAAAGTCAACTCCCACTCCCACACTCTTCTTATTAATTTAGGAATCAGTACTTAGTCCAATTTCTTCTCTTTGGAGTTTTCACTCATTTTTTATCTTCTTTTTTGTCTTAAATTAATTTCAAATTTTATGCCTGAAATTACCCTAATATGTATGTAACGTACCCGGTATTTCTTAAAACGTGAAGGAGGTGGTCACAATAATCGTTAAATAAGCTCAAAAGATGTAAAAATTTGAGCTTTCGAACTCAGCTTTCAAACTCCTAAATTTTTTAAATTATATGATGTCAAAAGTTATAAAAATTTACCCCCTCCCCCCTCAAAAAATTTTTTCAAAGTAGTATTTTGTCGTTGGATGGAAAAAAATTTTAGTCGTAAATTTTTTTTTAATTCAGGAAAACCGTTTTTGAATTTTTTCAAAAAGCACCATGTTGGTTATTTTCCAAAATGAACAATTGGCTTTATGTACAGTATGAATACGAATAAATTTTGGATTTTTTGTACAAGAGGCCAAATATGCTGAATTTTGTCTCTCAAAAGTTCTTAAAGTCTGAGCTTTTTGATGCTAAAACATCTTTACGAAGTTATTGTAAAGCAAGAACGTTGTGATTAATATAATTTTTGTAGTTTGATTTTTTTACTTTGATAATTTTTTTATCATGAAATTTAATTTTTTTATATTTTATTTTATTAAATTTTAATTAATAATTTTTGTTGATAAGTATTACTTTTTTTTAGGATACGAGGTGAAAATTTAGCATATTTTCCTCCTTTAATCCGAAATAGCCCAAATTAAGCCCATATTGTGCACACGACCAATAAATAATCCACTTGTCGTTCATTATTTAAAATAACCAAAATTCATGCTTTTTCAAAAAAGGAATTGAAAACGGTGCAGACCTCCAAATGTGATTTTCTAGGATGAAAAAATTATTCATTCTGGAAAAAAACCTGGGCTCAAAAAAAACTTTTTAATTTCCTGAAAATTCTGTTTTTTGAAATTTTGACTTCATTTTTTGGGACTCCAAAAATTGAGTTAGAGAGGTAACATTTTTATGACGTGTTTTTGAGTTCATTTAGCAGCTATTGTAACCAATCCCTTTGAAAAAACGAAATTCGGTTCACTTTGGCACATACCATTTATGACCTAAATTTTAGAAATAATGGCGTTTAAAATTTTTTTGGGCATTATACTACAAAATATAACTTTTGGACTCAAAAAAAAATTCAAAATGCTCAAAAATAAAATTTTTGGAATTTTTTTATTTTTTTTTTAAATTTACCCCTATTTTGAGTAATGTTTTTGTTAGGTTTGAATGTGAAATTATGGTACATTTTTTCGACTCATTAATATATATATCAATATATTTAATTTCCAATTAAAAAAATTTTTTTTAATGTAAAATAATTTTATAAATAATTTTGTTTTTTTTTGTAATTATATGAATCTTAAACTTAATCTTATTTTATTAAATTTAATTATAAATAAAAATCTAATTATAAATTTTCTTAATTCAATTGAATGTGGATTTAATAATTTAAATGCTACTCCTGTACTAGGAGTCGACTTTTGAAAAATACCAAAATTCTCCCACCCTATTGCCCACCGTACGAAAATAAGGAAGTTATTTACCTCCGTACGCCTTGTATTAGAAAACACCGGAGCTCATTTTTCACCACGGTGGCATACCCCAGCGCCGTAAATATTGGTAACACGACGTAACGATTTTCGGAAATACCAAAATCGCGGTAGATTTAGTAGCTCGTAAATTCGCTAACCTCGATGGCCATTAAACGCTGGCGCAACTCGGTATTCGTATACCACGTTGTAATCGATATATCAAAAATATTCGGTTTATTAAACACGCCGTAATCGTGGCTATATTCGCGTTAACGGCTTTTATAGCCGCGCGAGCCATTAATCGCGTCCGACCGCCGGGTGGACCTTTGACAGCGACAAAAGCAGCCATCCCGGAGCCGTAAATTGATTCCGAAAAGTGTAGTTTAATAGGCGAATAATAAGCCATGATATACGATTCGCTTAGTCGCGGTAATTTTTAATTACCCGCGTGCCTTTTAATCCGCCTCCGAAATACGAGATTTTCGTACCGGCGTTCGCGTCGAAACATTTTCATCCCTTCGCTTCGATAAGGGATCCGGTTGCTTCGTTAATTGAGCCGGAGACGCCGTGAAGCGCCATTCTTATGCTAATGTTTTAATAAATACGTTCGCAGTTTAGATCGAAGAAAGTTTGCAAACAATGGCGAGCGGTTTGTAGGCGAGAAGTACACGTTGACGCGCGTGGGCTGGTGTTTTTCCACCGCCATTACGAGCCCGATGGTGCTGAAATTAGGCGGAAGGAGCGTGACGGTTTCGCAAGGGTGTTACGGATGTTATGATTCGCGATGCTTTCGCGGCCATTCAAAAAGTCATACGTAATACCCCAACCTTTCTAAGCTTTGACTAAATATCGTCGACTTTGTTAGTATCTCGAACTCTACCCTCGTCTTGTCCCAACCGTCGTACATAGAGGTTTCCTTATCTCATCCAAACGCTTTTCCAGCTAGTAATTAAGATGGCAGCTAAGTAATTGATTTCCCGCTGCCGGGTCGCCGGCTGCGCTTATAATTTCTACTAAGTATACAAATTAATCACCCGAACCAGCCAATTATCCATTCAAACACACTTAACTTTCCACTAAATCCTCTTTAATTCGATAACATTTTCGGCCCTAATGTAAAAAGAAAAGCTATTCATTACGAGAATAGTACCGGTGAACGATAAGGCGCGAAGTAACCCAACTTCTTTTTTGTTCACCCACACCCGAACTTCGCTAATAAAGATATCCATTTAACTGCAAAAAAGCGTCGAACAGCTTCAACATTACTTAAAAACCAAACCGAAAGCGTTCTAAAGCTTTATTATTGCAAAGCTGTGTCGCTCGTACCCCACCCCACTCGTTCGTGAAAAGAGCTACCGTTTTCCTTGTACTTTTCTAATGTAGCTAGCAACTATCCTACCAGTTATAAAGTAAAACTTTCTTTTTCTTAGTTTTGTTAGAAAGCTACACGCAGATGGCTTTTTTAATGTATTATTAAAACAACGTTCTTTCATTTTCCTCGTATATACCTTTTGGGTGGCGTTGTCATTGTCGAGCTGAGAGTCCTTTGAAGGGAATTAACGCTTAGATTTAGGGCACAGTTTTCGCCATGATTTAATGTACTCGAGTTTCGCCGTTGCCATTAGGTGATGCGTCTAATTGCCTTTTTTTTTTCAGGACATATTTTAACAAGTAAATAATTTTTTTAGAATTTTTAATTTTTGATAAATCTCCAAAATTTTGAGAAATTTAGTAATTTTTTGAAATTATTTATAATTTAGCTTATAGTTGGATTTTTTAAATTTCCTAAATTTCTAAAACATCTTAGTTTGGAATTTTTTGAAGCTACTCGTAGAGAAAGGGTCTCTTAGGATAAGATGGTAAAAATGGCCCTTGATCTAAATTCGATCACAAGTGGTCTTAAATGTTGCCTTCTATGAAAAAACTCCGCCAAAAATTTTTTGACCCTCCCCAACCCACACCCTTTCCTGAGTCGAAAATTCAATGTTTTTTTACTCTGGATTGTATGGATGAAAAATTTTTAAATTTTCACAGATAGTGAAGACTGTTAAGGTACGTTCGTGGAAATTTTTTCGAATTTTTCCATTCATATTTTCTCGAATTTTTTAAAAATTGAAAAAAATTGGTGGTAGGGGGTAGGGTACATGGCTAAATTTTTTTTCATAATTATCTCATACCTTAAGTTACAACGTGATAATATCGCTATACCAGATTGATTTTCGAAAAAAAACAAACTATTTTGCGCGATGAGAACATAAAACATAAGCGTAACGCGATACGGTATATCAAACGTCGTGCTATGGTCCTAAGTGCAATGAAAGTGGCGCGTTTCAAGCGCGTTTTCTCGCAATTCTATCAACTCGGGCAAAAAATGTGTAATAATATTTTTTGTTGGAAATCTGTTCAGCTTCATTTCTTAAATTGACTTTTTTTCTCTATCATGATTGCAACTCGTGTTATTGACAAAAAATTGATTTTGGAGCACAAATGTGGATTTTGGGAAAGAGGCAACGGTGCGATTTTTGGCGAAAAGTTAGGGGTTGTTGCGGACAACATTGACTACAACCTTCAGCAGAAAAACTTTGGCCTCAAATATTAATTCCGGTTATAATCATAATTTGACTGTACTATTACTTCAGCTTCAATTACTTTATCGCCATCTTAATCTTGAAGTTTATTTATTCTTATTGTGAAATCCTCATTCAGAAGTTTGCCGCAATAGTTGAAAAGTAACTCGCTTTCTTTCCCAATATTCATTTTCTATTTTTTTTTTCATTTTTGAGTCTCATTGATTTCGCGATAGTGTATAGTATTAGGCGCAACTTTGTAGCTTCCTGTCTCATTTCTTAAGGGGTGTACGAAAAAAATTATGAGATACTTTCTTATAGGAAATTTAATAAGGAACATTTTGTTACTATGCTACTTTTTCTCTAAAACGTGTCGTTCGCGAAAAAAATGCAAAAAACTGATTTTAGGGGCTGCTTTTGTTACACATTTAATTTTTTTGACCAATTTCCACCCCCCCCCACCCTTATAGGAGATTAAAAATTATCTTGTTGTATCTTAGAGTATTCGCTAATTATGAAAAAAATTCAATCATGTACCCCCTCTCCCTCCAAAAATTTTTTTTCCAATTTTTTGAAAATTTCAAAGCCCAAAAAATTCAAGGAAATATGAATCGAAAAATTTGAAAAAATTTCCACTAATGTATCTACACATATAGTGTCCACCATTTGTGAAAAATTCAAAAATTTTCATCCATCTGATACAGAATAAAAAATCTTGAATTTTCGACATATGGGGGACAGCTTCTCAGGAAGGGGTGGGGTGGGGTATACAATTTTTTGGGAGGAGTTTTTTCATCGAAGGCAACATTTAGGATCACTTGTGAACGAATTTGGGTCAAAGACCCTTTTCACTATTTTATCAGCAAAGATACTTTCTGTAATTTTCTGTCATGGATTTGAACTCTCAGCAACTTCTGATGAACTTAGACTGGTTTCTATGGGCCAAAAAGTGACTTTGTTATAGGGGCAAAATTGATTCACGGAAATGATCTTTCGCAATACAAGATTTACCCAACCCTAATTTGCGAAAGTTTTGAGTTTTGGTGCCCCAAAGTACAAAATTTTGGGTCCATAAATCATTTTCGATGAGTGATGAGAAATAGCATTTTTGCAAAGGATTTAGATCACTAACGAAAAATATCTATTTCTTCAGGCCCCAACTAGTACCAAATTGGCACCAGCCCCCTTCAAAATTTGAGTATTTCTATGTATAACACGAAGAAATTTGTTAATGTTGTGATTCCTAGTTCTTTTGCCTAATATGACCTCGAGTTGATGATGTACATGAATTCCTGCACAATAAGTATTGAGTATTGTCCTACTTAGAGATACAAAGGCTATGATACAGTCCTATTTTTCCCACTTTAACTCCGTTGAACTCTTTGAGGAGCTCTAACCTACTCCTGAAACGTACCATTAGCCTTTGCAGTTGTACAATATTATTGTTTCAGAACTTCGATAAATTGCTCCAACTTCCAAATTTCTGAAATTTCAAAATCTTTATTCTTGATAGTTTACATTTTCATTAGTATTTGTGATTTTTGATCTTTTTCTATTAGAAATTTGAGAACAAATCGGATCATTTTAGAGTTTATACTTGGGTTGCGGATACAGGGAGTGTATGATGAAATAAACACATTACTGAATGTATAAAACTTCATTATACGATTAATTGGAATATAAACATCACATTACATGTCACACTGATAAACACGATCATACTAATTAACGCAATTCATATTAAACCTTGAATACTTAATTTATGAAAATGTTTTCTTTTTGTTGCAGGTAAGTACAGAGCATTTTACCATAACAGACGCAAGTACCCACATTTCATGTGATTTGGTTACATGATGGAATAAGTACGGTTTTGTTTATTCCTTATTTTACAATAAACTCATTATAGTAACTGGTCCCTTTTTTGATTGGTTATACGTCACGTGCGTAACGACCAATCATAAGGCTAGAGTGTGATAAAATCTAGGTAATTTCATTTCTACCTTCCTAAATAATATCGTTCAGTTTTCAGTGAACGACTGAAATTCGTTTGTGATTTCAATCATCAGCTGATTTATGTTTTTATTTTATTAGTAAGTCGAAGTAATTTACCACTTTCTGACTTGCTGATTGGTTGTTACACGCGTGAGGCGTGACGTACTACCAATCAGAAAGCAGACCACTTACTATAACAACTCTATCACTGTATTGGCATTGGCATCACTTATATCTTATTTGCGCAGTGCAGTCACATGTTCAGCTCGAAAAATTGCTTCAACTTTGGAATTTTTGAAATTTCTTAGATTTCAGAATTTTTTAGATTTTTTATATATATTTTTTGTCGCTATCTTCCCATTTACGTATCATGTATTGCTAGATGGACCAGATGCATAGAGAGTCAAGTGAGATTTAGGAGAAGAGGTTAGTTTATCTGAGTGATATGAAGAGACGATCAGTTATATGTTCACTGTCGCTGATTGATTCTACCAATGAATGGTTGAATTATGGAAATAATTTGTTTCAAGAATTTTAAAATCCTAGAAAATTCCTGGCCTTTGAAATTTTAGAAATTTCTCAAAATCGTATTCTACCTCTTAATCATTTGTAGCAATTTATTGCACATCCTGTGAAACATCCTACTCAATTCTCTATTTCTCTATCCGCAATAAGAGTAATTACAGTCGTGACTTCATTTCGATAGCATTTTCTGCGTATGACTTTCAAAGTTCCCGGTTCATTTATTACTTGCCGTTCCAATCGAATAATCTTAAGTCTATAAATTCGAAACAACGAACCGTAAATCATACTACACGACGCATCTATTCCACTTCACACGATATCGGTAACCGCGAAATCACGTTTCTCCTTACAATTACATTAAATAAGGCCGCGTGCTTCGAATGTGTTTTCGCAATTAAGATATTATTTAGGTTTCGTTCGACAAGCTTCAAATCAGCATAACATTCATATGTTAATTGAAAATCGATTTTCCGAGACGCAGGTGCCAGATAGTAAGTTCCTATGGTTGTATTTCTGCGATATATTAGAAAGATGCTCCCCGTAGATGGGTTATAGGTTTATTAAACTGAGTTTATGTAAAAGTCAACCTTTACCTTACAAGATCACATTGGCATGATATTCTAATTACGAATGCTTCTAAAGAATCACGAAAGTTGCATTCAGTAAAATAGTCTGTGTATTTGATGCTTGGCCGTAATGTAAACCATAAGCTATGCGAAAGTCTAGAAATCAATATGACAGATTAAATCCAAGGTTGAATTTTTTATTTTTTCATTTTTTTTTTCAGCTTAGTTTTCAATAAGAAACGATAGCTATTGCAGCCTAACTGATGTGACAAGGAAGGGTGGGAGAGGGGCATTTCATATCTTTGCATTTACATAAGTGCATTTATAATCATACATGGCAAATGTTCAGCTTTTTGGTGAAGGGCCAAAGAAACTAAAATTATTTTTGTGGCGTGACTTTCAACTTTTGTTTTTAAATGCGATGAAAGTTTGAAAAAAAAAACATTACTGAAAATTTATTTAAAAAAATCTAATTTGAAATTTTTCAAGGTTTTTAAAACCTATAATGTGTATCTTCATGCCCTCTCAAGAACCCAGGCTTCAGGGTAGTTTTCTCCTCTGCCCTTCCGTCTCCTCAGTACCTCCCTCACGCTTGTATCACCAACGAGTATGGTTGAAAACTTGATGAGACTCTTAGTGGAATTTCGAAGATCTATTTTTAATTTTTGAGAGGTCGGAGAGGGGGCTAATGATTCAAATTTTTGTTTTTGGTCCCATATGAGAACGTGAGTCACGTACACTAAATATCCAAGTTTTAGTCTTTCAAGCACATTTAGAAAAAAATTCCTATATCTTCTCATCAAATAGTTGGACTTCGTTTATGGAGTTAATTAGGGACCAGAATATGACTCCACACATTTGAGTCAGAATAGATCAAAAATCGCGGATGGCCAAAATTTGAGAAAAGCTTGAGGACCCTCATATAGCTCAGATTTGATTATTGTGGATTCATATGATTACTAGAGAGGGGGAGTATGCTGTATGCCAATTCCACCTTCACACGTGATTTTGGAGGGAAGGGTGCGGAGTTATTATCCTCAACATTTGGGGGGAGGAGGGAGGTGGTAGAAAAGTCGATAATTTTTCATTATGATGTCATATGACGAAGTGAAGGCAAGTGACTCCAGGGTATTTCAGTTTCAATCTCTCACAGTAAAATGGATAGTGGTTGAAACAAAAAACAGCTTTTAAAGGGAAAATCGTGGATTCAGTGTTGCCAAATTTTTCAGATGTGAAATTATCAACCTTTTTATTCAACAGATACAGATGTACTTGCCAAATCAAGAACTCTAAATCGCAAATTTTTTTCAGTTTTTTTGAAAAAATATTGAAATTGTCGTTTTGATTCCAATATAATCGAGCACATGCCACGTAGAAAAAATGATTAAATAAATAAATAAATAATATCAAACAAAAACCAATAATGAGTAACTTGAAAAAACAAATTTGAAAAAATTTGAAAAAAAATTGAAAAAATCGCATGTCTCCCATTTTTTGACAATCACCATTCTCCAAATACTAAAAACAATAATTCGTTTCAAAATAAATTTTTTTAATTTGCTCTACAGTATTGTCTATACTTCACATTGTATGAAAAAAAAAATAAAAAGAAAAAAGATATATATTTATTTACATACCAAAAAGTTGGACATTTGCCAGATGATTACAAATTGTCTGAAATGCAACGATTTGAAGACTCCTCTCCCTGACCCCCCTCCTCAAATCGGGTAGACTGTAATAGGTATCGTTTTTAACTCAAAAACTCAGCTGAAAACAAGAAAAAATCTGAAATCGTCCTATTTGCGATTTGGCGCCAAAGACGATTTTTACCCGCCAATTAACTTTCTGGAATCACCAAATTGGCGATAAATTGCCCATTTTGGCAACACTGTAAAAAGCTGATTCTCTCACATCTTACCAAGTTGACTTAGAAACCTAAAACAATTCATGTGGGTTAGTTGGAGACCAAGAAATGGTATTTTATAATTTGCCTCAAAATTGATCCAAAATGGCAGATGGTCAAAATTTGAGGTAAATTTGAGAAGTCTCAAACAGCAAAAATTTTAAAAATACTAGCTTTTTGTATTATTTTGGACAAAAAATAGAACATATTTCAAATTATACTTTTTGGGTGTTTTTGGGAGTAATAAGGTGTGTAGGGAGGGTTTGGACTCGATAATAAATGTAACCTGCAGATTTGAGAAGTTGTTTGCTTATGTTTTTTTTCTTTTTTTATTATTTGAATATTTAAATTAAAGTTGATTTTAATATTAATTTATTTAAATTAATTATAGAATAAATATTTTAATGAATTAATTTTTTTTTTTTCAATAAATCGCAAATTGAAGATCATTTATATCGAGATGTAATGCAAATATCTAAATTCTAAACTATTTTTGTATGTGATGCTTCTATGAATCTGCTCGTATTCGTGGCTTCGTTCATTTCTCGCATCTCTGATGTTTACCCCCAAGTATCATGCACGTTATAAACATGAATAGTAAAACTAGAGTTGTTGATAAAACCTCAGGAGAAAAGAAATAAAAATAAATGACCAAGAAACAATAAGGTCAACACCATAGAATCCATAATATAGGTGACGTCGATCGCAACGTAGATATACTCCAAATGTAAATGAAAATTAAAAAAAAAAACAAACTCCAACTCGCGCGATTAAACGACGCAAATGCACGGTTTCCCTCGCAAGCGGTGTTTTGTCTCAGTTGGCGAAAATAATTCTCGTATTTATCGCGGTCGATTGGTCGTCGTAACTTTATTGTCCAACAAAAAATGCTCTCTCGTTTCGAGATTCTTGCTTTTTCTTCATCCTCTCGCTGCTAGCACTCGTAATTAAAACGGATTGCATTTTGCTGGTCGATTGTCAAATAGATTACATGCTTAAGCTCTCGAATCATTGTTGGATTTCCGGAGGATCGTGCTCGTGGATAGAATTTTTTACGAAACTTATACGTTTCTCATTTACTTGATCTGAATTTTCTTCTTACGTTGTGCATATCGCGTCGTGTTATTTTTCTCTTCATGTACTTTTTCCTTTTTCGTCTTGCTTTCGTGTACACGTATAATGAATAATAAATAGGTACCTACGTATCAAACTCGTCTTTATGTATAGTAACCGCGTCTGGCATCTTTAACGGGCTTATCTTATTTTGTCAGCGACGCCTACATCGGGTTTGAAAAAAGTATTATGGAATAAAAGATCACCCAGTGTCTGGAGGGAATCCGATACGCCTACCTTTATTTTTATTTTTTCATACTTTGAAAGGTAAATTCTACTTGACTTTGAATTTAAAGGGTTGCAGAAGTTGAATTGTTCAATCCTTTTGGTCCCTTTGGATTTGGAAATAGGCAACCTTATATTTTCATGAGTAAATCCTATGCTCCCACATTCAGTAGCGTAGGATGAAACCCTTTTGAGGTCAGTTTTAGCTAAATGAAGAAAATTACAGGATAACTTTTTGCAGTATGCTCAAAATTTTAGTCTTCTGTATTTATGTGTGCTAAAGTCTTTTAATTATTTTTAAAAATATATACAAAATTTTATGTTTTTCAAAAATTAAAATTAAAAACTCAGCTAAAAAAATTAGACTCCATTTTTTTTTTTTATTAGTGCCGTGTACAGCCACGGAGGCTAGAGGCACGTACTCAAGGATTTAGACCTGTTTGAAGACGCTAGTTAAGATGAGAAAACTGAGAAGTGATCGAATGGTGGACTCTGAGTCTCTAAGGAGATGAGAGAGGGATTTAGGAAATCGGCATCTAAAATTTTTTGGTCTTTAGATGACAAAAAAATAACTTTTAAACGTTTCAAAAAATTTAATTACCCAAAATTTTTTTTTTAATTTTTTAATTTTTGAAAAATAGATGTTCCCATCAACTTCAAGCATTGAAATTTTTTTCGAATTTTCTAGAGATCCTTTCATGGCCATTTTTTCCTCGCCTAAAGAATATTCAAAAATTCAGGTTAAGTAAAATTTCAAAAATTTGAATTTTGCTCTTCAAAGAATAAAAAAATAAAAGTATCTGAAATTACTTCTTGTAACGCTGCGGCGACAGTTGCCTTTATGTGTTTCTCCTATTTGACCTTCGGTGCAGTGCCCTTTACAGTACAATTTCTCGTCCTTTTCAAATCTTTCATTTTTCTCTCTCTAACATTTTACATACGTAATCTTGTTTCGATACTCTGCAACACGTTCCTGATCCTTTGTAAACTTCCGTTGGCTATTACACTCCTAAAAAAAACTAGTTAGCTTTCTCGTACGCAGACACGATCAATCATCGTCGTAGTTTTCAAGTTTATTCAAATAAAGTTCAATTAAGGCGATATGTGCTCAAAATACCCGAGCTTATCGCATTCGTTCGTTCGTTTTTTTTTTTATCAACGCTGAACAATTTTTTTTTTTAATACTTTACAAATGTATAATTGATCATTTTAAAACATGGTATGAGATTCATTTTTGCTCTTTATGATCAAAAAAAAAAAAATCCTTAAAACAAAAATGAATCTCATACAGTATTTTAATGTCATTAATTATGCATTTGTAATTCTTTTAACAAAGTATTCTGTTTTCTAAAAAAAAAAAATAAAAAAAATAAAAAAATTTCATAGACAAAATAATCTACCAAATTTTGAACTTTCAAAGTTTTTCTATCATCTTTGATGCTGAGGTAACTATTAACTAGTTCATAGTGGCATTTTGAATGTGTATGAGTGGTGTTTTGAAAATTCCTCGAAGACAAAAATTTGGAACAGCCTTAGAAAGTAAAGTCGAATCTCATCAAGTGTGAATTTTTCATATAAATTTTAATTATTTTTAGTTCCTGTCTCCTAAAATATCTTAAAAATTATTAAAAATTTTTTTCGTCATTGAAACAGTATAATGAAACCTAAAAGATGTTGAATTTTCTCTGACTCGGAATTACGAAGAATTTATGGCAGGACGAATTTTGTTTTTGTTTTTTTTTTCAAAAAGTAGAGGGGACGTGGCCACAATAGTTACTAAATAACCTCATAAACATTTCAGCCACTAAAACTCAATTTTCGAACCCCTCTAAAAATTAGGTCAACATTAACAAAATTGGAAATTTCCAAAAAAAGATTTTCGGGTAATTAACGTCTCCGATTAGTTCCTACCTTACTCACCCGCAGTCACCTTCTGAATAGGCAACCGTATTTACTCTATATGTTCCAACTGCCAAACACATCAAACGGTTGCCAATGCCTACATTTTGCTTTGCTACCCTCTCTATGGGAGATATAGAAAATTACCTATTCAAAAACTTCACATCTTTAACTCAAATCCCTGATGATAAACTTACAGCCCTTCATCTTCTCTTGGCTTTCCTCAGACAGGCAAAACTTTTCAGTAAAATGTAGTCTAAGCTCTACCTCTGTTTCTGTTCTGCTTTGGCCTTAGTAGCAGATCAAGCTACTTGAACAAAAAATAAAATCAACGACAACAACAAATTTCATGTTCCAGGGTCATATTTTGTCGTCGAAAGACTGAAAAAATGTTAGCACTAATTTCTTTGAGATTTAGCAGACTTAAACTGTCCACAGAGTTTTCTGAAGTTTGAGCTTTTTGATACCAAAACATCTATACGAAATCATATTGAAATAAGAATGTAATATTTTGGAAAGCTAATTGTGAATTAAAAATTAGTCATAGTTTTCCTCTTTAGTACATAATAGCCTAAACTAAGCCCATACTTTGCATATGATCAATAAATTCCCTATTTGTTACATTTTTGAAAATAATCCAACTTGGTCTTAAAAAAAAAATTGAAAACAGTTTGGACCAAAATTTCGTAAAAATTGGCGACAAAATTTTTTTTTATTCTTTGGAGGATGAAAAATGTCTCTGGAACGTGAAACATTTTCAATCGCTCCAAAATTCGTTTTTTTTAGTGCCAAATTTTGTAACACTGACTCCAGGCCTGAGCAGAGGGAGGGGTGTAGAAAGGGGTTTCCCCCGGCCTGAGTTTTTTTTGAGGGCTCGCTGAGTGCCCGCGACTTGACACCTTCACGTATCAGCGCTAAAAATCTGTCTTTAATACCTCCACAACCTTCTTTTTCGCTCTTATGACTTTTCCTCCTGGGTCCGAATTTTCTCTGCATAACCCTGGCGAGCTCCAAAATTTAGTTTGGGGTCTGTAATTTTTGTGACATTTTTTTGACCTCATTTAGCAAACGTTATGAGCTAATCCCCTCCACTTTTCCAGAAATCCTATGTTTAGCCCACCTTAGTGAATATTGTCTCTGAAGGGTAAAATCTATCAACATCGCTTGACAATTTTTCAGCTGAAGTTCTAAACGATATGAAGGCTATATTATTGCCTACCTAAAATTCATTCTATATCCAATCCCTTCAAAAAATAATTATCTATTTTCAAGATGAATAGGTCGTCCATTAGTGCCTAAAATTTCAAAATTGGGCAAAATCTAGAATACTTGAAATCTATAAACATTAATTCTAAGTCACTAAAATTCCCTTCAAGTCTCCATTAACAACTTGTCTCATCCAAATACACAAAGATGTCTTCGATATGTACATCCTGTAAATTTATCGGAATTTTTGGATTATTTCCTTCCTTCACCCCGTGCCTTTCTTTTATCCTCACTATTCTGTTTCATAAAAGTAGTTTTCATTGTTTTCGAGCTTCTGGTCACCATAGATGACGTCATCATGAAAATTTGAAAACCATGATCGTAAAAGAATACTTTAAGGGTTCCGAACAACTACGAAGTTGCGTGCCAACCTACTGACGAAACAAATAACGATTTCTAGCCATATTAAAATTTCAACGAAATTCCAACTCTGGAAGCAGCGTTTTTCAATTATTTATCAGCCAACGCCGTTGTTATTATAAGGTGAAGGGGTGAAGGGTGGTTTACTAGCAACACAAATGCTTTTAGGAACAAAATATGATTTTTTTTGCCAAATTCCTTATCTCTGGAAGGGCTTAATTTCATCTCTAACAAGTGTTTTTTCACCGAGTATTATACATGGGTAGGAAGTGAGGGGATGGATAGTACCATTATTCGGACACTAAACGACTAGCCTACGCGTCGTTCGAATGTCTACGCGGTGTTATGGAAATTACTTAATTTAATAGCGTAACGCGCCGAGCCGTCTATGACGCGAGGTTAAACTATTATTACCCTTTTGTTAATACGTATCAACCAGCGCCGGTATGGTAAAACGTTATAGCTGTACATAATGAACGAGCTTCGGCTGAATTCATAATACGCGGTTATGAATAATTAATGCGAAGCTCATATCGGTCGGTAATACGTTGTCATTCGGCTCAAGTTGGGTGAAATTCGCGGACATCTGGGTGTCGAAAAGAATCTCCATTTTCATACGGTATCGACGTATCGAACCTCATAATACGGAAATCTGTGGGAATTTAATTGAATTATCACGCCGTCGATAAACACGTCGCGTCAATCGACGAGCAGGATTTCGCGGAATGCTGTACAACCGGAGAGAAGTTGGTTTCTCGATTATAAATCGTTAAATCGTTCGATCACCGTCAATAGAGTAATTTAAAAATGTCTAAAGTATAGACTTTGTAGCGTGTGTACGTGTCTCGTATTCGACTAACAGCGGTTTTTTTCTCTGCTTTGGCAAGAGAAGAAAAAAAACCAGTACTAGTAGATTTATTCTTCATACGTGAGAATGGTACATATTACGCTAAATCTTAAACTACACTGTATAATTTGATACCGAATGCTTTAGGTATATTTATTTCGTCTCTAACCACGTACTTCGTATTCTCGTAGGTTAGAAATACTAAGCCTTAATTTTTGTCCTGACCTAAATTAACCCTATATTTGCTCGCCCTTCTTTTCTCGCAAACTCCAGCCAACAACTGTGTACTAATTAAACCGACATCTAGAATACGGATTTCGTAAATGTCTCTCAGATAGCTTAATCTCTCGTCGAGAAGCGAGATCAATTATCCCACCTTTTCCCCAAACCCAGAGCGTCAGGTAATCGTGAATTCGAACGTTTTCGCAAAAGATTACTCCGTGGAGAATTTTTTTTGTCGAGCTCAATTTTCGATGGAGTTTTTACCCGAATGAATTTGAATATTCCACCTGAATTTAAAATTGTAATTTGAAGCGATGCGACTAACGAATATTATTATTTTAACGTTTTATTCGCTTGTATTTCCTTTTGAACGTTTATTTATAATTTTTTATATTTTATCAATTATAGATTTTTTTTCATTTTTGAAAATTCTCATTTTTAAATATTCTTCGCATTTTTAGGAAATTTATTGAATTGCTGGACATTTTTTGTATTTGTATTTTCAACCTTTCATTATTGTTTTACGTTCATTTGTGATAGAGAAATTGTTTTTTGTTTTTGAGTACTTACTTGAAAGCATATTTGAACAATTATTTGATTTTTTTAGATATTTTTAGCTGAATTATAAAAACAACCTACCTCATTGAAGAAGACGAAGTCGGAGAGGGTGTGGTCTTCAAACCTTTACATTTTAGATCGTTTGTAATGATCTGGCAAATGTCTAACTTTTTGGTGTATATATATATAGATATGTTACGGTAAGGTCAGGCCCGATCTTGGAAATTCTGCTATCCTTCCGAGACCCGATCCTTCGTTGCTTGGGTCTCGCAACGTTTTGTGCGTATATTTGAACGTATATAGCTTTCAGTTTTATACAAACGTTGGGAAGCCCTGGATATGGTGCTATCTTGGGGAGACCCACCTGGACCTGACAAGGATAGTAATAAATTTGAAGCGCGTCTCATAAGAACGATTGCATATCATTTGCATGTATGAATTTTGAATTTTTCTTACCCCTCTAAAGGTTCCTAAGATGCTATGATCAAGTGGTTTCCAAAAAGCTCACGTAGCCATCTCTAACTCTTTAAATAAGACCGGATCTCGGAACGTCTGTTTGGTATCTACGGTACAATGCCTGACAAGGATATTAGCATACGTATATATATTCCTTTAAAAATATGGCTCGACTGTACAGGATTCATTTGAAAAACGTTTGAGAGTGTTGGAAACTCTTTATAAACGGTAGTCGTTCGCGAACGATTCATTTGAAAAATTTTGATGATTGTTGAAAAACATGGGTCGTTTGTGAAAGATTCACTTAGAGATGTTGATATTTGTTTTGAATGTTTGAGCTTTATGAATGACTGCATTTCTAATTCTAAAGAACGTAGCTGATTCAAAGGATGCTGTGTGAGTTAAACATAGTTCGTTCGCGAACGATTCATTTAAAAAACGTTTGTGGGTATTGGAAATTAATTATGAACGTGAGTCGTTCGCGAACGATTCATTTGAAAAATGTTTTGAAAGACATGAATCGTTCGTGAACGATTCACTTGAAGATGTTGATATTTTGTTTGAGATATACAGCACAGGTGAGTCGTTCGCAAACGATTCATTGAAAATATTTGATATTCATTTTTATTAACTATTCAAAATATGAATTTAAAAAATGAGTATGGTCAACTTCCGACCCGGAGAAAGCAGAGAAGAAGCCGGGTTGGAAGTTGAGCATACTCATTTTTTAAATTCATATTTTGAATAGTTAATAAAAATGAATATCAAATATTTTCAATGAATCGTTTGCGAACGACTCACCTTTGCTGTATATTTTAAACAAAATGTCAACATCTTCAAGTGAATCGTTCACGAACGACTCGTGTCTTAAAACATTTTTCAAATGAATCGTTCGCGAACGACTCACGTTCATAATCAATTTCCAATACTCACAAACGTTTTCATGTGGACCGTGAGGAATATAATTTAACGTAAAGTCTAGTTTTTTTCAAGAAACTGTATGAAATTATTTTTTTTTTAGAGTTGTTTTAACATAAAATGACCTGACCTCACACGATTCCAAGTTTTGGATTATAAAACGATAAATTACATGAGGTTATGTTTTGTATGATACTTAATAAAAATTAGCAGGAATGGAATTGCCCGAGTTGTTAGAACTTTGGAATTTTATAAAATTTATTTATTCATGCAAAACAATTAATTATTTGAATAACTTTCTTTAAAATAATACTCTAGCATCTCATAGTTTTTTTTTGTTTGTTTTCAAACATTCCATTTTAAAGAAACAAAAAATGTCCAAATAAATGAATTTCTATCTCCTTCCCTATAGAGATGAAATCCTGTAACATTCACGATATAATTCCTCGAAATTTGCATATTTACATTTTCGAAGGGAGGTAGTCGCCATTACCCTATATATTATACTCGAGCCTACATGAGCCCAAAAACTACAACTTCGTTATCGACTCCTTACACAATATCCAGCTCGCCTGCGAGACCGATGAAAATCACCGAAACGAGGAAAATTCTCGTTTCCACGTTTCCCAGATAAAGCGTCGACTTCCGCTCACGTACGTACAGTTCGCCCGTCAGCATTCGTACTCTGCGTCGATAAGCGACCCGACGACCAGAGCATACGCGGAAACGGTCCCTTGAACGTTGTTCCAATCGCGATAAGCTTCTATTCTTCATCATTACGGCGATAACCGAGTGAAAAATAATTTCATAACGAAAACCAGCATAGTGATCGCGCGATCAACGAGAAATGAGGAAATTAAAAATTTTTTCGTCCGAAAGGAAACGCGTGATAACTTACCGGACGACCGAAAACGGGGCGTGATTTTGCCAAGACGCCAGCGCCATCAAAAAACAAACCGCCGAGAAATAAATTACGCCATCACAACCAGAAACGAAGAGCGGGCGCTGTGTTTGACAATGCCGTAGATAATTATGTACAGAATCGGAACTGTATTTAAATGTTTATTTATGAAACGATAGCTACGGTAAAACCTCCTCGATGTTGGCTTATCAAGCGATTCTATTAAAGTTTCTTAATTAAGCGAGGCAATCGTTTCAACCGCTATACGTTAAATATCGCGAATATCTAGTCGATAAATTTTCACCACTTGATCGAATATCTTTTTCGATGAAAAAAAAATCCATCGAAAATTCATTCATTTTTGTGCCACAATTTTCGCCGAATATTTATACTTATTATGGATAAGGAAGAGATCCCGGAAGTTTTTCTTCCACTTGAGGCATTCCCGAGGGAGGTAGGTACTGTATACAATTTTTTTAATTGAATGTAAAAAACCTCCAAAACTCGAAACAAAAGGGATGAATTACTCGGTTTTAAGTTTGCACGCTTCCTGTTCTGCTTTGTCTTTCGAGCTAATATACCCTGGCACCTTTTATCTTCGTTATTTCGCCCAAGAATGGGGCTGCTTTCAAAAGTCGTTTCATATGAGCTTCTGTCTAGTTAATTCTCTTTATCTGGTTGTCCCGCGTTAACCAACAATTCACCTTATGCCGCCAGGCGTTCGTTCTTTTCACGCTTGTCACCGCGAACTTCTCTCATTTCCGTCCTTTCCGCTGTATAAACTTTTTCATTTGGAAACTTTCTCATCGCATCGTGCGGCCGAATAAGTGGTTAAAGAAGTTAATTTTTGTCTGTGCCCTATCCCCTATACCAAAATATCACCATTTTCCAGCATAACCAAATAAAACCAAATCGCTCCAAACGAAGTTCGCCGAAATATTTTTTTTGCTCGTCAAGTTCATCAAATTGAGTACATGCATAGGATTTCATCTAAAAGCCTTTTGAAAAATATTTTTCGCAAAGCTGTCTCGAAAACTTTGCTGCCAATTATAAAGCTTCGAGACCAACCATTCGTACAATTTCTTTACCAAATTGTTTCGCTTTATTTTGTTTTCGAAACAGTTCTTTTACTTATTTTTGAAAAATCACGTTAAAGGGTTCCATGAAGGAAGATGTTTTTCTTTTCCTTTCTTCGCACATATTACTTCGTATGAGTTAGTCTCTTCAGCCTTTTGAATTTCAATGGTATGTATCTTCGCAAATGTGATCGTTTTGTCTCAATTAACGTAATATTTTTTATACCTAATGAAATTATTTTTTGAAGGAGGGACGTGAAACGCGTGGAGGCTTTAATATGATTCTAATTTCCAGTCTTGGAATTTCTGATGATTTTTTTTTGTACGTGCCATATACACGTTATACGCAGTAACAAAGGCTAGAGGCACGAAAGCAATTTCAATTTTTGTTTATGTGATAATTTTGCCAAATTTTTTCGTATTTTTGATTCTTTATTTTTTCATGGCTGTGATCCATGAATATTATTTTTTTTTTCAGTTATTTTTGGTTTTATAATTTCAATAAATCATTTTGATATAAATAATCCTTTTGTACAAAAATAAGTTTCGAGTTACAATTTTACAATTTTTAATTATTCTGATTTTTTTTTTTTTATAACTTCATGAATATGTTACCTACTCATTTTTTAATGTTCGCACGTTTCTTTATCAAGTTAATTTTACTCACTTATTTATTTTTAATTTAATTTTTAGTTTCATTTTGTATTATTAAATATTTTCAATTGTTTAATTTAATTTTGGATTTTTTTTTTATAGAATTTTATTTCTGTTCAGTTATCATATGTAGTAATTTTTTTAATGAAAATGAAAAAAAGCGGTGAGAATCTTTTTTTGTTTACATTTGAAACAGTATATGAGATTTGTCAACTTGTTCCCAAAATACAAATACGAGCAAAACAATTTACTAGCTTTTATTTCTTATTAGGTATTTAAAATTTTTCCAATGTTGAGATTATTTGATCATAAAAAAAATTTATGGTTTCTATTTATGGGAATCTTAGAGATGTTGAATAGTTGAAAGTGAAATTATTAAAATCAAAATATTTGCTTCGCCAAAAATTTTTTTCATGTTTCTAAACCTAAGTGAATAAGAAATAGATGTTTGGGCAATAAGATGCAGTACATGGCTCGTTAATGGATAAAGGGGAGGGGGGAAAGTAAAAGTAAGTTGAATTTTTTGATTTGATGTGGGAACAGTGATATTTACAGAAAGGGAGGGATTTGACATCAAAATTGTTTTTTTTTACTCACGCAATAAAGAAGGTTTTCAAATTTTCAAAATAAAATATAAAAAATATATATATAAATTCGAATGGATTATACCGTACCCCCTCTTTCACCTGACTGAAAATATCATTCTTTTAGTCACTCCATTTCAGGTAGAGCCACTGAGAGGACCAAAGACTAAAACTGATTTTTAGAAGGCATATGAATTTCTTTGTAAACATGTCCTGTGATAAAATTGAATAAAAATACGTAATCTATGTTTCCTTTATTTTTTATTTTGTTTATTTTGAACTTAAATTAATTTTTTTACATTTTTTAATTTATGACATTTCTTAGTTTTTTTTTTGGGGGGGGGGGGAAGGGAAGGGATTTTTCATTTTTGGATTTCTTGTTTCTTTATTTTGAAATTAATTTTTCATTTTTATGTAATTTTTTGCTCTCGGACTTCATGATTTTTTTAACCTTTTTTTTTACTTTTTATTTTTTCTTTTGATTTTTACTTTTTAAAAACTGAAAATTTTTGAATATTTTTTAAATTTTTTGTCATATTACATTATTTAAAAATGTTTGGGTCTTCGGCTCTTTTATAGTACCTACTCTTGTGACGATTGTTCCTGGCTTTTTGCCCCTTACTTATGGCAGCACTGTCCGAAGGTACCTATTACGACTAAAAAATTAATACATGAATTTTTTTATTATTATTATTTTTTATTAATTCAGGTTAATATCGACTCAATCAATATATTGTTTTATACATTTATATGTACTTTTGAATAGTAAAGAAGCTGTTGGATGTATAAAGGTTCCATATTTGAAGCTCAAATTGTCATTAGAGTAGTATATTCAAAACCCCTGAAGTGCATGTTGTACGTTTTTTTGAACAGAAAAAATTAAACAATTTTTTTCTTGTATTTTTGAGATGATTTTAGATAAGTAGTTGGTTTTATGAAAGGAAAACTTGAACAAATCTTGAAGAGAAAATTTTGAAGTTTTCTGAGAGGTTTTGTGTTCAAAATCTAATACTGAGCATCGATATTCAATATACATATGTATTTTTTTTTTTGGGGGGGGGGGAGGGATTGTTCATTGAATGTGTTCAACGTGCAAATGATAAAATTATATCTAGTTAAGTAACTTAATTTTCCGTAATTTTTTTAGTTCAAACAACAAAATAAATAATAATGATGAATGAAATTTTAAAAATACCCTTCCCCTCTCTCACAAGATAGTCCATCAAGCGTTAGTAATCTTTTTCAATTTCGCTCCTCTTCAGGCTTAATCCAGCTCATCGAAAAACATTATCATGCCTCTACACCTATAGCTATAATATGACACTTTATTTAAAAAAAAAAAAAGTAAAAAAAATTGAAATTATTCATAATTGTATGTTCAATTCATGTTGAATTTTAAGCAAAAAGTTTTTTGAAAAATTTTTATTTTTTTTTAGAATTTGCACATCTACAAGTACACAAAATCAACTTCTTATTCTGGACTAGCTCAAAAATACGAAAAAAAATGTTATCCAGTTTTAGAATATACATTAAAGATTCCATAAGCGTTATGCCGCTAAATGACCACTTGTTAGGATATTTTTTTCTCATTTTGTAATAAACAGCTTCGGTTGGAATTTAAAATATGAATTCCTTACAAATATTTGGAAAATTTTCCAGAAAGTTATTTTGAATGAACGACGAATATTTGCCGAGAAATAGAAAAATAAAAAAAATAACTCGGGAAGGAGCTATATTTTACTGCTACATATAATAAAGTTTAATGAATTAAACCATTATTTTTTTCTTTCTGTGTTAACACGTCCCATAAAAATAAGTGTCTACAACAAACGTACATATGTATTATGTACATTGTACATTGTACAAATATGTGTACAGTACATCCTTTAAATGAGAATAGTGAAGAGCCTTAAGAGTGATTTCACTCAAAAAAAATCATCTCGAAAAATTTCCCACCGAAAGTAAATACGCTAGTAATCAATTCCATCGAAATTCTCTTCACCTCCCTTCCGCGAAACTAACGGCGCATAAAATTCCTTTCCATAGTATTCGTTGGTACGCGTAAAATATATGGATTTCATTAAATCGATCTTCTTCGCGCAAATTGACGGCAAAATGTATACAAGAGCTACTTTTCGAATTCATCTTGAATTCAGCAAATTTAAACAAAGTTATCGCCTTCCAACAAAAACACGTCGAATAAGTCTAAAGGGGAAAAAATAGCGAAAAGAAAAGAAACAACCCTCTAAAAGAAACTAGAGCGATTACGAAAGCGAATTGTAAATTTCGGCGAAACAAACGAAGGCCGGAAAAAACCCGTGGAGATTCTCCAGCAGACGCGAATGAAAGCGGATATTTTAATTTGGTCGTCTCTCGTTACTCGGGCATGAACGCCATCCCGTAGAGTTGAGAATTTCCGAGCGAAAAATAAATTAACTTCGATCGGCGGAGAAAACTAGTCTCGCTTTATGTTGTATAATTCAGTGAATCTTGAATTTCTTACTGGAAGAAATTTTGAGCGAGGATTTTTGTATGAATGTGTAATTCTGTACATACATTGTGTAGGCAGTGAGCAATGAGCCCCTGAAGAACATACCATAAGTACCCATCGAGGCATCGATGGAAGGTGAGCAATTGAGTATACCTCACAAAACAAGAGTTGTTAAATGATCTCAAAAAAATTCCAAAAAAACTTACTTACTTTTTTTACTTTTTTTGTTTTACGTGCCATGTACAGCTACGGGGCTAGAGGCACGGACAAGGGGTTAGATGAGTGTGAGGAGTTTGGAATCAGATAGGAAGGAGAGGACGAGGTCCGAGGCAACGTGGTCATCCCGGAGCAAGCTTTCAGCCCACAAACTCAGTTTTTAAATCACTAAACATAAAGTCAAAGTTTCGAAAAATGTTTCAGAGTTATAATTTACCATCCAAAGACTGAAAAAAATTTTAGCAACCAGTTTTGTTTAAATTTAAGAAATATATATTGTTTTGTTTTTTAGCCGAATTTCTGATGGACGTGAAGGCTTTTACAGCTTATCTGATTTGGAAAGGGGTGGTCGTGAGAGGCTGTGGTCTTCAAATCTTTGCGTTTTAGATCATTTGTAATCATTTGGCAAATGTTCAACTTTTTGGTATACATACATATATTTTTCCCCACGCGTAGCGCAGAGACTCTACTTAGAAATCTAACAAAACGAGTTTTTTTGTTTTTCGAAAAATTTCAAAATGGCGGATCACTCAAATTTTGAGGGGAGCTGGAGAAGGGGCAAATACCTCAATTTTTTTGTTTTTGATCTCATATGAAAGAGTGTGTCATGGACACCAATATGTATAAATTTCAGCTTCGCAAGTGCATTTTGAGGGAACTTGGAGGAAAAACCGGTTTTTTGAGGAAATTTTGTTTTTTGTGGCCCACGCGTAGCGCTAGCGGGTATTTATTAAATTAGCTCAAATTTTGTTGAGAGACTCCTCTTACAAATACGACAAAAGTACTTTTTCCTTTTTTTGAAAAAATTAAAAATGGCGGATCTCTCAAATTTTGAGGGGTGCTGGAGAAGGGGCTAATACCTCGAATTTTTTGTTTTTGATCTCATATGAAAGAGTGAGTCATGGAAACCAATATATCTAAATTTCAGCTTCCGAAATGCATTTGGAGGGGAGTTAAAGCAAAAAAACGGATTTTTGAGAAAGTTTTGAGTCATGAAATTTCTCGAATATTCCATATCTCCTCTCCAAATAAACATGGAAAGTCAGATTTTGAGGGTGAGGTTAGTTGGTGACCAGAATATGACTTCTTGAATTTGAATCAAAATGAATCCAAAATGGCGGTTTATGAAAATTTGAGTAGAGCTTGAGGGGCCTCAAATTAGTGAAAATGTAATTAATATGAATTCATATAATTATTGGGATTAAGAAGTATACTATATCCCCAATTTACCTCCATACATGATGCTGGAGGGGAGAAGGAGGGGTTATCGATCTCAAAATGTGGTGAGGGTACACGAGATGTCGAAAATTGTTTATGGTAGTATCATATGATAAAATGAACTCAATTGACTTTCGTATTTTAATTTCAGCTTCCCAAGAGCATTTGAGAGGGAGGGAGGGAGTTGGAAAAGAATACGGCTTTTGGAGGGGAAATCACTGCAAGAAATTTCATGAATCTTCCATATCTCCTCACCAAATCGACCTGGAATGGTCAAACTTTCTGTGTAGGGTTGAATGAGTACTAGAATATAACCTCCAAAATTTAGGTCAAAATGGATCCAAATGGCGGATTTTGACATTCTGAAGATAATTTGAGGAGTCCCAAATAGTTTTTATTAGTTGAGTGCAAATGATCTCCGCTGTTATGGTAATTATTGCGTGTTTCAAAAAAGCTACATAACTACCTACTTAAATATCTGACGATTTTCAGGCAATACAAACTATCCTCGAATTCCTAAGACGAACTAAACTCTTCACCCTCATTTAGAAATCCTTCCGATATAGTGGTGTAAAAACCCTGGCAGTTAAAAACACCACTCAAACAAAAATAAACAAAAAAAAAAAAAAAATGAATTTCTATTCATTTATTCCTTACGAATTGTGAGCCCCGAAGGGGATAGGAGGCAATCCGAGCGGAGCGAGGAATGTCCCTGGGGTTGGGCCGTGAAGCGGCCAGGGGACGGAGCCCACAGTGTTTTTGTGATTTTAGTTGCGGAAACCAAAAATTATAGAATACATAAAAATTACTCCCTACTCACAATTACGTTATTAAAGTTAACAGAAAAAAATTCAAAACCCCCTTGGACTATATTCATTAAATCTAACAAAACCCAGAGAAATTCGGCTCCAGTAATGCGGCATGGCTGCTTACGTTTCTTTTTAAATGTTTGATTTTTCATGAAAATAAAATTTGAAAATTTTTACATTCCTTAGTAAAGATGGTAGAGCTGTGGCATTACTACCAACATATCATGTTTGCAATGTAAATCTATTGATGAAAAAATTATGTTTGCAGGAAGAATAGAGTGGTATACATATGGAGGGGAAATACCAAAAAACATGGTGAAAAATCGATACATTTTTCAATTTTTGGTGAATAGCTTCAAAAATTATATCATTAAAGACACTCGTAAAAAATTTTCTAATAATTATGAATGTATCCTCGGCGAAATGTTATAGAGGAGATCTTCTTTAATAGATTGGATATGGAAGAAGAAGAAAAAAAAAGTTAGAAAAACTAGTATTTTTTTCAATGTTTTATTTTTTTTTAATTTATTTTTCCTAATTTCCAAGCTATCTAAGAAGCCCATATGCCTTACAATGTATGCAGAATACATTCGCATTTATCAATAAATTTTTTAAAAGAGCCCTTAATAATGCAATTTCTCAAGTTATTCACAAAAAATTGAAAAGTTTATCGTTTTTTTACGATTTTTATGGTATTTAACTATTTACCTCCACACGTCTCTCCCTCTACTAAACGAAACACCCTGTACACAAAATTAGGGTTTTCGAAAAAAATTATACAAGGTTAAGAAAATCTAAATTTTCAGAGAACTGACAGCAAAAATTTTTTTCTATCTTCAGACGACAATATGAAATTTTTGAGTATGAAGAATGCTGCACATGGAGTCAATTTAAAAAAAAAATTCAAACCTGACCTCATTTTGGCAGGCGTTTCTTTTAGTTTGAGGGTCGAAATTTTTCTCATATTTTCTGAGGGGCATTTAGCTATTATTTTTATCCACCCTCAATTTTTCGAAAAAACCCAAAATTCATTCCATTCTAATGTCTTCATCCCCAATAAAATCGTAATTCAGGATTGTTTCTCAACGAGTAATTTCCTACGTATTCCTGAAAAAAAAATTGTAATCCAGGATTCTTTTCACAAATCCCCGATGATTAGTCCACCTTTACTGAAATAGTACTCTCGTAGCGTTAGAATATCGCTGCGGAGGGGTTTTCGGATATACGCAATAATTTAACAGCTAACGCGGAAACAGATACCGACCAGGGGTTGGTCATACCGCAGACAAGGTTGCTATGTCCTCTGCTCCACCATCGGATATTTATTAAAACGGGAAAACATGTATACGCGGTTCGCGTTCATTATTCAACACTAGCGCAATGATTTCAAAAAGAAATCGACGCTGAAAGGGGAATACCGCGATAATTTGGCAAAACGCGGTTAAACTGGCAAAACGCCACTTCGTCCCTTTACCCAAGTGTACGACGAATTATCAACCAAGCTCTTTTTTTCGGTCGACACGAAACGTTAAACGAGCGAAATCACGTTAAACTTCTGTTTCGGTTTATCGAACACGAATTTATGGAATCGCGGTCGTCTCGGCCTCTGTGGTAATACGAACGATTAATTTTTCAACTACACGGTTCGCCAACGCAATGCGGGCCCGAAAGGTAATTCGAATCTCGACTTTAATTTCAAACTAGAAGCTGACTCGAGCCAAGGGAGACGTCGCTCCAGTAGCGAAGACAAAGGCAACAAAAGTTTCCTCGTATAAGAAAAAATTCGCTCAACTTTTTTATCAGCCGTGAAGAAAGTTTCGTTTCTCGTCTACAAAGCCTAATCCAGTTATAGCATTAGAGTGAAATCACACTTCGTCAAGTCTAATAAACGCAACGGGTCGAGAAAACGTTGATTCGAAATTATTTTTAGAATATTTCCTTTTGTCTGGTACACCACCCCGTTTCACCCTGCTCCTCATTTTGCCCATCATAGAGACGGTACTCGACGGTGGAAATATATTTCTCGTCGTTGAATTTCCCTCCATCATCGTGTTTTCCTATTGCTCTTCAGGTCGAGTGGCTTTGTATAGGAAAAAACACTAACGAGCTCGACGACGGATAAGATGACACTTCGTAGAAAAAACCACACATTTTTTTCACTCTTTAATTACATACGCGAACGCATTTAGTAATTAAATTTACGCGCGTTTATTTTGATTACAGATAAAGTGAAAAAGAAATACGGTCATTTAGGCGAAGGTGTTATGATAGTGGAGTTAGAGAAAGGCTCCAATGGTTTAGGACTCAGTTTAGCCGGCCATAAAGATCGAACGAAAATGGCGGTTTTTGTTTGCGGAATGAATCCTAACGGAGCAGCGTACAAAGCCGGTAATATCAAAGTCGGCGACGAAATATTAGAAGTAAGTCGAATGTATTAATTGTTACACGATATAAAACCCAATACGCATGCTCTGTTTTCCTTTGAGACCTGGGTTAGGGCTGTCTCTTTTTTTTTTTTTGGTCGAACAACTTGAAATGTTTTATCTTTCTCCATAAAGTTGTCAATTTGAGGCTTTTTCGTTCCCGTAATTTATCCCTTTGACGAGTATTTTACTTACCTATTAACTCGTTTTAATGGAGTTTTAACGAAATGAGAAACATGGCGGATTAAATTTCGCTCGTTGCGATTTTTTTCCTTCGTTTCTGTCGGTCTCATTTTAGCGAATTCGAACTCGTTAAGGGTTTTGAAAATTTGATGAACTAAGAGACTCGGATTATATTTATACCTCGAATTAGTCTCATTGAGTGGCGAATTTAATAGTATTTCGTATATTCGCTGCTATGGTTGGGAATAAAAAGTATTTTCCTTTCATTTTTTATCGTTGGATATCGGTTAAAGGAATTGAAAAATAGCAAGGCGGGTTAAATTTCTACATCGACAGGGTCTCGTAGAATTACTATTTGGAAATAAGAGCGATATATATCTTCAATCCAATAATATAAAAATCATACTCTCAAACAACCTTGAACGAATAAATGACCTTATGAAATTTTTGAAATATTCTGGCTCAATTAAATTCATATTATCATTACGACCGTGCCCCTAGCCATAGCTGCTATACAAGGTAGGTAAAAAAAAACAAGAGCATGAATAAGTAATTTCTTTTTAAAGATAGAACGTCAAATGCGATTCCACATAACAGTGGGCGCAAAATCATATATATTAAATGAATTTAAATAATATACATTTTATATGAAAATCTTCTCCATGACAATTATTAAGAACAAATTAATATCTTCTTTTTTTAATATAGCTTATTTTTTAAATATTAAATTAAATTTATTTTATTTTTAATTTACTCATAAATTTTAATATTATTATACGTTGATTTACATACCTAAAAAATGAAAGGTGGAAATTCTCAGTCTCATTACTGGGTCCTGTGAAGAGAATAAACGATATTATTAACAAATCTAAACAAACTACCATTAGAAATTCAGCTCCATTAATGTGACATGGTTGCTTACCTTTTTTTTTTCATATTGATTGGCTCTCAACGCCCCCCCCCCTCCTCACCCTCCTAAAATAAAATGAATACGATTTTTACTACATTAAATTCATAAAATTTTGAAGTCTAGTAAATGATGATTAGAAACCCCTTTGAAGGATGAAAATCTAAAAAAAATTCTAAATAAGTTAACAGAGTTGAAATATAATGAATTTTAATTGCATATAAATTTGCAATTATCACTCAGATCTGGATAGATAATTACTACAAAAATATATCAAAATAAACGAAACTTTGATACCTCAAAAATTGATAAGTATGTAATTTTTTTTTTTTTTTTAATTTCAAGGCAGCGAAATATCATTAATATATTGTAATGGCTTGAAATTCATTTTTTTAAATTACCATTAAAATTACAACATTTTGAAATTTTGAAACTTTGACTTCATTTTGGCCGAAATTTCCTGTAAGTTTATGAGATTAAATTATTTTGCATTTTCTTTTTTTTATTGTTGTTTTTTTATTGTGTCGTATACTGCAACTCTGCCCAGAGGCACATTTGTGGAAGAACTAGATTTTCTGAAATAAATTAATTTGTCCGAGGAAGATGAATTAGGGACATGATATGGTCACCGCTGCTGAGAATGTCCCAGAAGCAGGAAGGTATTTCAAGTTTAGAGCGGATGTCTGCATAATGATGACAGATTATTATTGTATTTTTTGCAGAAATTGTTGACAGGCCGCAGCACTTGTCTAGGGAAAGCTAATATTTTGTTTTTATATGTAGTGGGTGTTTGTCACTGTTGCGGTCATTACACCAACTAAGATGGTCTACGGAACTAGACATCTCAAATTTTTAAAATTTTTGCAATTTGCAATTTTTAGATTTTTTTTTTTTAATTTTTGAATATTCCTTCCTTTTGAATTTCTTACTAAACATTTTTTAATTCGTGAATTTTTAATTTTTTAATTTTTTTTATATATATTTTTTTTAACAAAAAGGTAAGCTATTACAGCGTACCACATTTGAAAGAGGCATTGATTATCTCAAATGTTCACATTTTAAACCATTTGTAATCAAAGTAGCCACTTCCATTAGATTTTATTTTTGTTCGAAATTGAATTTAGGATTTTTCCCGATAAGTTTGGAAATTTTCCTTTGTTGATGTTTTCCAATTTTTGAGGTACTTAAGAAATTTATCGTATTTAGTTCTTTTTTACTTCTTGAGTATTTAAAAAATTTGTGAAAATTTTAGTTTTTAAAAATTCCATTATATTTTGAATTTTATTTCATTTGTATATAACACTGATCGACGAAGTTCACGTCTTCAGTTGTTTCTGAAAAGTTTCCCGTATGATGAGATAGAGGTGTACTAGGAAACCAAGGTTTCATGGTCTAACCTCCCGAAGTGTCGTTTCCGGGATGACTTGAGGGTGGGGGTGGGAGGAAAGACAAATTTTGGTCGATTTGAACTTTCCAAAAAAAAAAAAAAAAAAAAATTAAAAAAATACTTCTATTCTTGGAATTTAGGTGGTGTCTAAAAACTAAAATTAGAATCTCAAAAAATATCTATTAAAAACTCATTTTTTTTTTGGAAGGTTAATGGCGAATTCACGATCCTATAAACCTTATTTTTCCATTTTTTTCGTACTAAAAAAATCAAAAATGTCAATTAAAACGTATTTACACTTTTCTAATCAAAATTATGATTACGGCATTGAATAGAGCATAAAATTTTGCATCGAAAACAACGTGCCATAATCTATTTTAATGATTTGGGAAGGAGTTGGAAATTTTCAAAATTTGAAAATTATGTATTTTCTACAGTTTTTTGAAGAACACACCGAAGAAATTGTGATTTTTTCTTCTTTGAGCACGCGATTATAGCATTAGGTGTAAATATGTTTTTGATTTACATTTTTGATTCCTTTATTGAAAAAAAAAAAAAAAAAAAAAGATGAAAAGAATCGAGTTCATAGGATTATAAATTCGCCATAAATCTTTAAAAAAATTTAGAATTTTTCAGTAGAGTTTTTAGGATTCTAATTTTAGTTTTTTTTTTCTTTTCTAATAATTCTTCTCTTTGTTTATTCTCTTCAGACACCATCTCAATTCTAGCAATAGAAGTATATTTTATTTTCATCATATTTTTTTTCTGAAAGGTACAAATCCATCAAAATTTGTTTCACCACACCCCCCTCCTCACCCCGGAAACGACACTTCGGGAAGTTTGACCGTGGAACACCTTTATCACATCACATAGATAATTTTTCAGAAACAAAAGATGACCTGAAATTTGTGGAATAACGTGATTTTTTATGACGAGGAAATATCCTTTCTGTTATATGCCGAACATCTTTGCATGGTGCAACTTGTCTTTGTTGGTATTCGTGGAAATATCTGTACATTATTTTCATACATTGATAATATGATATGATCGAAGAAAAGTACGTGATTGAGGATTAGTGAGAGAAAATGTAGAAACGTTGTAAGAAAAGATTATAATATGTTTGCGTACGTAAGGTTTGTATCGAAAATTGGATTTTTGTATTCAACGAATTAATTTTGGCATCTGTTTTATCTTTGAATTAGGTCAAATAAATATTCTATTTTTTTAAATGAAATTCGAGTTGTACTCGTATTAATTTAATACAGTCTCTTTTCATCTCACTCTTTTTGGCCTCTCCTGATATAATATCACATTACATGTACCGTGACTAGGTACGTCGAATTAAAAAGAGCAAATTTTGAAGTGGCTGATAATCGATATTTTCCAAGTTTTTAGTTTTTTAAAGAATTTTTATACGTTTAATTTGTAATTGAAAAAATATCGCGTATTTTTTTTACTGAAAACATTAGATGTACCTTGTTTTAAAAGTAATTAAAACGTCTGGACGCATCCTCAATCACGATAATGTATTGATATTGCCTAACATCAAATTCGAAGGCTAAAATTTCTCAATTATTAGCGGGTCACATCGTATACGAGGGAAAAAAACGCCGTTTCATCATTTTTCGATCACAAGAATGGCCATCCAATAAATAACATTTCATGCAAGGCTACACGAAGCTATATATTTTACACGAGAGAAGCGAGAGAAAACAAATAGCGTGATAGAAGTTGAAGATTCGACTTTTTAAAAAGGGTCGTAAATATAAGCTAAGCGTAAGATTAACTATAATGAAACCCGAGAGTGGAACATTCACGTTGAAAATTTAGGTATAGAGTACCAACATTTTGGTTGTCCTTTTGAGCCTTTTTTTCCGACATCGTAATGTATTTAATTCGCTACACTAGGAAATTTCCAACAAACGGTAATAATGGATAGACCTTTTTTTTTGTGCTCTTCTTTTTTTTCATTGGGAGTACGAAATTTCAAATGTGATGGCGCGAAGATAAATCACGACATCGGCGTTCGCTGATTTCATTCTCGTTTTTTTTTTTTTTTTTTTTTTTTTTTGTGAAACAGCCTTTTGAAGTTTTTTTTCCTTCGCTAACTTCGGAAAAGAATGTTTATTTTTTATCGACGTTAGTATTATATCGACTTCCGTACGGGTATTAAACCATATTTCGCTCGTTTCCAGAGTACTTAAGGATATAACTGGTCGACATTTTTTCTCGTTTTGGCAACCATGGAGGAGGAAAAAATTGACGTCGTGTAATTTACGATCGCGTATAGAAATTCGTGTCGCTATTGTATGAATAGGTATAGGCGGGTCGCGAGCGGGTTATTATTGCTGGAAATCTTTCAATTTTTTTGTCGAGTCTCATTTTTTAATAGCTCGCCAGATGAGAATCGTCATCTAAATCGAAGGCGTACCGTAATGTCGGGTAATTTATTCTACACTCGGTATTCGTTCGGCTTGTCATTTTATTTTCGTTGTCGAGCGGAATTTAAAACGTAACATCTGTTCGAATTTGTACGACATAACGAGACCCGCGCAAACGACGTCTTATCGACGCTGATACCAACCAATGCCTGAATAGAGTCGCTAATTCGTCATTTCGTCTCTATTTTACGAATAACCGTCGCGAAAAATAATTAAAATGGCGGGCTTTTCTCGCCAACAAATACCACCGCCAACGAGCTTTTAATTTATTTACGTTTCTTCGCAGCCGGTACGTATTTAGTCGAGGTTTTAGCGAAAACAAATTTCTCTCGAGTTCGCAGGGCTGGAAGAAAAAATTCACTTTACATGTGTAAGCGTTTGTACCACCCACAAGTTAACGTATGTTTTCATTCATTATATCGTCATAGGTGAACTAACTTCGGCGCGCCATTTTGCTCGATAAAATTCATTTTGCTTTGTTTAATTACCTGCCGGCTCTTCCATAATTTCACTTTTATCGTTTCGGCGTCGCCCTTATTTTACGCTACAGTTTGGAGACAAATTAGCCTGCCTAGACGCCACGATAGTCGCACGGCCTTTTTGCGACCACGATTAAAATTTTCAACGTTAGGATATAACAAACTATGTTTGTACAAGTTATGATAGGTACAACGGATGACTTGAGAAGTGGGGGAAGGGAGAGGAGGTGAATTTTTGAGAACACGTTGACGCAAAGATTTGAAAGTTTGATTTAAAAGGTGACTAGTGTTTGAGCTATATTATCAACAAAAAAAAAAAAACGTAAGCAGCCATGCCGCATTACTGGAGCTGAGTTTTTAACTGGAGCTTGTTTTGGTTTAGCAACAACCTTGCTTAACCCTTCGTGACTACAGGCCACACCCAATACCAAGTCTGAAAACCCCTACCCATATCCCTTCCAAAAACACTTAAGAAGTTAAATTCGGAACAAACGTAGTATTTCTTGCCATGAAATAATCATACGAACACACTTCTCAAATTACAAGTATTTGAGGATCCTCACATTATCTTCAAATCTTGATGATTCGCCATTTTCGATCCATTTTGACTCAAATTGATGAGGTCATATTCTGCTCATTAACTAATCCTACACACGAAGTTCGATCTTTCTAGGCCGATTTGGTGATGAGATTAATGACTCAAAACTTTCTCAAAAAGCCGTTTTTTGCTCTAACTCCCGTCCAAATGCACTTAGGAAGCTGAAATTTGGATATGTTGGTGTTCATGACTCACTCTTTCGTATGAAATCAAACTCAAAAAATTTGAGGTATTTGCCCCTTCTCTAGCGTTCCTCAAAATTTGAGTGTTCCGCCATTTTGAATTTTTTTCGAAAAAACAAAAAACTGATTTGTTAGATTTCTAAGTACAATCTCTCACCAAAATTTGAGCGAATTTTTTGAATACTCGCCCGCGCTGGCGTGGGGAACAAAAAACAAAATTTCCTCAAAAACCCCGTTTTTGCCCTAACTTCCCTCAAAAAGGACTTGGGAAGCTGAAATTTAGATATGTTGGTGTCCGTGATTTACTCTTTCGTATGAGATCAAAAACAAAAAATTGAAGTATTTGCCCCCTCTCCAGCTTCCCTCAAAATAAAAAGTATTCGTTACTAGAAAACATTACCTAGGTTAGTAAAATCAAATTTTCAACCCTGAAAAAAATCCACCATCAATTCCAAGAAAATCTGGTTCCAACTCCGAAAAAAAATCAGTTTCATCTCGAAAAAATCCGCAATTTATCTTTAAAATAATAAAATTAGATAAAATCAATTTTTCATACTTGCGGGAGGAAAGCGCTACTTTACCTCCCGCTAGCTAATCGCTCGGGTCTCAAATGAGCGCTTTTCTCCCGCATTTAAGAAAAATTTCGTTCACAACTCGGGAGAAAAATTGATTCTTGACGAGTGTGAGGTTTATTACCCGAACAAAGCGAGGGTGATAAATCTCACACTCGTCAAGAATCACTTTTACCTCCCTAGTTGTGAAATATACTATTTTTTAATGCATTTATAACGTATTTTACTTTTGTTCTACTTTGCACTTGAATTTTGCCCCTCTGAAATTCTGCGCTCCACGCACGTGCATGGAGTGCATGTGCCTAAATCTGGCGCTGTTCCTTCCAAAACTACTTGAGAAGTTAAATTTATAAATGTAGTATTTCTCGCCAATAATAATCATAAGCCCGTATTTTTCAAATTATAGCAATTTAAGGCTCCTCAAGTTATCCTCAAATTTTGACGATCCACCATTTTGAATCTATTTTGACAAAAATTCGGGAGTCCATATTCTGTTCATTAACTAACCTTACATACCATGTTTGATATCTCTAGGTCGATTTTGTAACGAGATATGGAAGATTCATGGAATTTTTTTACAGTAATTTTCCG
The DNA here is from genome assembly GCA_009761765.1 of Phenacoccus solenopsis. Taxonomy (NCBI): domain Eukaryota; kingdom Metazoa; phylum Arthropoda; class Insecta; order Hemiptera; family Pseudococcidae; genus Phenacoccus; species Phenacoccus solenopsis. The sequence continues at coordinate 33,990,194 of CM019754.1, read as the reverse complement.
TCCGAAAGCAGTTTTTTCCCTCCAACTCCTCTAAAAATTTACTAGCTAAGCTAAAATCAAAATAGGTTAGTCACTTGGGCCAATTTTATTACATAACATTGCAATAAGAAATTTTCAACACCTCGAGTTACTAGCCCCCTCCCCCCACCAGCGTATATTTTAAAGTCTATAACGCTTCCTTCAACTCCCCTCTAACATCATGTATCAAAGTGAATTTGGAATACAGAATATTTCTTATCAGCCATAATCATACGAGTCTATTATAATCACATTTTCAATTACTTGAGGCTCCTCAAGTTCTTCTCAAATTTTGAAAATCTGTCATTTTAGAAACATTTTCAGTCAAATTCAAGGATTCATATTATGGTCCCAAACTAACTATACACGCGAAGTTTGATTTTTCCAGCCGTATTTAGTGAGGAGGTATGCAGGATTCGAGAAATTTCATAACTCAAAACTCCCGAAGAAGGTGGTTTTTTGCTTTACCTCTCCTTCAAGTGCACTTAGGAAGCTAAAATTTGTGTATGTTGGTGTTTGTGATTCATCCTTTCATATGATGGCCAAATACAAAAATTTTTAATCATTTGCCCCCCGCCCTTCAGTATATCTGAACATTTGATTGATCCACCATTTTGAGATGTATAAAAAACAGAAAAGTTTTTTTTTCCCATTTTCAAGTCTGTCATCAAATTTTAAACAATTTTCGTTCATACTCGCGGAAATATACCGTGTGTCTATTCGATTCGGAGACCCTTGAGCGCTAAATTTCCTGCTAGGTTTTCCCATATTATGGGTTGGTAACAATGATGTAATGCGGCTGTGATATCTGATAACATGATAAGAAATTGAAATTGATTATTTTTTGTTTTTTGTTCTTCTTGCTGTTGATTAATGAAGAATGCACAAAGATCTGAAAACTTCACCTTACCCCTCCCCTCCCTCCCAAATCAGGTAGTCTGTAATAGATGTCGTTTCTAAATTAAAAACTCTGATAAAAAAGTGTTAAATTGAATGAACCCAATTTCATTTTTTTTCTTAAAAAGTGAAAGGATCGGTGTCATAACTGTCATAATATAGTTGCAAAATGACTTTGAAAAGACGTCATTAAAATTTCAGCGCCCCAACTCAATTTTTATTCCTTCAAAATGAAGTCAACGTTTCAAAATTTCCAAAAAACAAAATTTCGGGCAATTAAAAATTTTTCACTTTCCGAAATCATGATAAATTATGTATTTTGTCTTCTAAAAATTGGAATAAATTTTTGTCGTCCACTTTTTCAAAATATAAGATTCAAATTTTTTTCAAGGCAAAAATTGGGTTTATTTTCAAAAATGAACGACTATTTTGCAATTTATCAGCTATGTTGTATGCACAGTACGGGGTCAATTTAGGCCTTTTCGGACTCAAGTGACAAAATATGCTCGATTTTTGTTTCACATGGGTGCCTGAAGTATCTCTATATGTAACATGAAAGAAATTCAATTAAAATGAACTACTCTATACATCCATGTCATTAATTCTGCTCCCAAAAAGCACCAATATTTTTTTCTCATAATGTACAAAATACGAAACGATCGCGTGTTAATGTTCACAAACGGATAGGTTGTATCAGAAATTAGTTTTAATTAGTTTGGTAGTCGTCATCGACACCACATCGTAGGTGTATGAACATCAAAGCGTCGATCACGCAACACATACATTACCTAATGCGGTCAGACCGTATGGCCATCTCCTTTTACCATTAAAATCAAGCTTCACTTTCGTTCCAATATTAACCCTCGGTTTCACATACAATTAGTTCATTAGCATATGTGGCGAAATTACACTCAGCGTTGATGGAAAAATCACCGCCCTCATATGCCTACGTTAGTCGCTACCAGAAAATCGAACATTCCTTATCGTAAACAATCTCACGACCGAAAATTCGCATACACGAATTGCGCCATCCATGAATGAAAAAAATTCCTGCCTCTTATAATGGATTCTGGCAACGTGCCATTTTGTTGTATATATGGGTATTCGTGTAATGAAAAATAAGAAAAATCGTTCTCCCTAATGAAAGTACTTAACGACTTATATCTTAAAGTCGTTATCGATTTTCTTCTCAGATGAGCTAAAGATGGCCATTATTTTAAAATCAAACCGACCATAGCTGGGTATTAGATGCATCGATTGTTCAGATGTTAATGGATTGTGAAAAATAATAGGTAATGATTTTGAATAAAAATTCAATCGTGTGAGAGGAATGTGGTATCGTAAATTAGGAATTTGCTTTTTTTTCTTTTTTCTCTTCTATTTCAGATTCAAATATCTCTCTTTTGTTTGTTTGTTTGTTTTTCTTAATATGATAAAATATGACCCAAGCATTTCAACGAGACAAAATTAAATATGAATTACATCATTAGAGTAACTCAATATGAACATTTTCGCTGTCAAAGTTACTATGAGAAGAAACTAATAGGGTCCAAATTGAAAAACAAAAACAAAAAAAAATTAAAAAAAGAACCAAAAAATAAATTTGCGGCAGAAAACGGTTACAAGAAACTTGAAAAAAAAAAATTTCCGATTACAGATTACCCATCTGCCACTGAAGAAAGGGACCGCCTTTCGTTTGCTTCAATCAAGTGATACTCTCATTTTATTACTAACTTTTGATTAGAAAACTGCTCCATGAGCATTTCGCCAGATTCTTTCTTCCTTCATTTAGCTATTTTGAAAACAATTTTCTCTCTTTTCATTATCATCAAATGTTTGATTTTTCTCCTAAAAAAAAAACAATTTTTTCTTAATTTGATTGTTCTTTGTCCTGCGTGTAATCATTCACGGCATAAGCCCTACAGATGTTTAATTATCTTACTTATTTTTTGAAGACTAATCGTTCGTCAACTTACCGTAAATTTATGGAAATTTACGATGGTTTACTTGTAATTTAAGTAATTGATATGGATTTGAAAAGGACTTGAACCTGTAGAAAAAATTAGATTCAGGGAGAAATATTTGTCCAAGGTGCAAAATGAAAATCTAGATTTAAATCACCGGACGAATTTGAGAAATTGATATTGTGCTAACTTACTGGTGAATTACCGGCATCTTACCGTTAAATCAATGGTAACTTATCGGTCATTTACCGATAACTCATTGCTGAAGTACTGGTAAATTACCGTTAACTCGCTACTAAATTACTGGTAACTTACTGATAAATAACCGGTAACTTACTGTTAAATTCTGGGTAACGTACTGGTAAATTACAGGCGAGTTACTGGGTAACTTACTGGTAAATTACCGGTAATGAGTAAATAAATTTTTTATCAAGATTTAATGATTTTTAATTTGAAAAATTAATAGTTTAAACATTAACTTGAAATTTTAAATCATGAAGACAAAAAAAAAATTAATATTTCAAAATAAAAAATTTTCAATAAATTTATTTTTTATAAAAATTATATGTTGATTAAAATTTTTATTTTTATAAATATTATCAGTAATTTACCGGTCAATTACCGACTACTCATTGCTGAATTACTGGTAACTTACTGGTAATGCACTGCTAAATTACTAGTAACTTACTGATGAACAACTGGTAACATATTGGTAAATTACGGGTACTTACTGGTAAATTACGGATAACTTACCAGTAAATTACTAATAACTCACTAGTAAATTACTGGTAAATTAAGAATTAACACTTTGAATTCAAATTATAGTTTTACATATTTTTCAAGAAATATGACTTCGTTTATAGGAGAATGGCTACTAGTTTGCAAGAGGGAGGAGGGGAGGTTGGATTGGTAAGGTTTTAAAATTCTATTAATATCAACCGTGACACCTTTAGAATTTTTGTAAGTTATAAAGATTACTCCCACTCCCTGCTCCTCCCTTGGGTAAAAAACCCCCTAACGTTTACACCCCCAATTTATACTCCAATTTTAATGTCATATCTGAAATAGCATTGTAGACGTTGATAAGTGATCTTTGGTTAATTATATATTTGTGGGTAAGCAAGGTGTGCCCAGTCCAGATTCGACATAAGCTAATCTCAAATCTTCTAGTTTAATCTACTTGGTAATTTAATTGGGGAGCTAACCTTTGCCTCAAGATATTAAAGATATCCTTTTTCGATACTTTTTCAAGGTTTTAAAATTACAAAAAAATTTAATGTAAAAAATAAGTGAAATTAATTTTTCAGAAAACTGAAAAATACTTTTAAAAAATAATGAAGTTAATGTGTACATTAAAATAGGCTCTACATGACATCAGTTTGTATTCAAAACAACAACAACAACAGTCATGTTAGCTTGAAAATAACTAATTATAAAATAAACTCTTTTTACTCATTCAATGATTTAAAATATGATTTCTACAGTTTCTATACAAATGCAATATACTATATTTTATTTATTCTGATATGATGCTGCAATCATTATCGATAAGATACACCATACACACGGTCTATAAAATACCTTTAAACGAGTGGATATAATCAGCTGAATCATCTTGTGCCACGTATTTATTGGTAGATAAAATACGAGTATGTTCACATTGTTCACGTTGGATTTTAATTTTATAGGTAAATGGAATAGTATTACAAGGGCGCTGCCATTTAAACGCTTCTGCCGTAATCAAAGGCTTACCCGGTCCGGTTTTCAAGATAATCATATTCAGGTAAGTTTACACTTCACATACGAATTTTCAAACAATATTCCTCAAGTAAAGGATACACTCTGGAGTAAGAGAGTACCTTAAACGCAAACTTATTGAAATGTAATTCCGCTCGTTGAAATTTTTTGGCATTATCTACACCGAAGAAGTGAAAGAAGGTCACATAGTACACATGGAAGCTAGCGAAGACGCGTTTATAGTAAATGAAAACCGGTACGCGGGATATCTATAATCAGGCTTTTTTTTCCACGTCTCGTTTGAATATAGAAATTCGCGAAGCATCGTACGGATATATATTTTTTAATATATTTTGAAAAACCGGTTTTTCGGTATATTTGCGATAAAAATTTTACTCACATCGTCGAAGATGAGTTGAGATTATATAATTTAGTCCGCGTAGATGATCGGTTCGGTTGAAAACGCGTTGTTGTGGTATTTCCGCGATGACCAGTACATTTTACATGTATACTTTTTACGGGTAAGATGAAGTTACTGAAATTTTTATTTTTCATTTACCATCGCGGTGAAGTGGCGCGAAACGAGTCCGCTAAAATAATTATTTCCGGGGTTTCCAAGTCGATATAAATAGAGCGGAATCGAGGAGAAAAATTGATGAGTTTGGTGTAGATAATGCTCAGCCATCGGCTATTCAGCGGCGTATAAACGAGATAACTAATTATTTTCCTTCGTCGTGTAATCCGTCGAGAACTTGGCCAACGTGCCGTGCCCCACGGCGGGTATTTCTGTCCAGCTAGTAGGCGTTCCTCCGCGCTTCACCGTGCTGTAAATATGTTGACTTTGTTGTTAATCGTGTACTCGGAAAAGCCCTTTTAGCGTAAATTCAGGGGTACTTTTTTGGTCGTTAGCTCGATAGAGGGAATTGCAGTAGGCGAACGACCAACACGTATTTGTTTTTACTTTGATTATAATTAAACGAATTTATGCAGGTAGGATCGTCTGAGAGGATTTTGTATGCTTTATTAGCTGGATTTCTCGTGAAAAAGTGAACTATTGCAGTATTGAAAAAGATGGATTGCTTGCTAAGTGAATTCATAATATGTCAACATACAAACCATTTGTTATTGATTGACCAATGTTCTTTACTATATGTATTGTTTAAAGCTTCCCAAGAAGTGTAGCAGATATTCATATAACTCTTCACTCACATTTTAGGTGAAGGGGGAGAAGCTAAAGAAACTCAAAGACTTAAACTTCGCAACTTGAGGTCATATAGTAGAGTATGCGGAGCGTCGTATTAACTAGGAAATTCTTGTAAGGTGGGGAGGGTAGGGAGGGAAGGCATCAGATACGCTCGGTCCAAAAAAATTAAAAATTAATGAATTATAAATTTCTACTCTATTTAAAAACTATAAAAATATGATTTCAATTTTTAAATTTATAATAAAAAAAATAATTCTTGGAAAAATAAATAAATAATAAATATTTAACTAAAAATATATTTACAAGTAAATAAACATAGCCCCATAGCTGTACACGGCATTTTAAAGAAAACAGGTAAAAAGGTAGGTAGGTTTAATAGAATTTTAATGTTGAATATTTTAATTTTTTTTACTACGATAATAATATTTAAAAAAAATTAATATATTCGTAAAGGGATTTTTTCTTTAATTATAGAATTAATTAGAATAATTGATATTAAAATAAAATAAGTTATCAAAATAAAAAATGATAATTAAATTAAATTTCGTGGTCTTTTATGCTCCTCCCAACTTCAAAAATGTTCCTTGGCTAAAAAAATTGTAGCTGTTAAATTACACCATTTATTGATAATTTTTTAAAATAATTGTTATTCATTTTATCATGCAAAAAATTACCTTGGTAATTTGGTTAATACACGAAAAAAGCGAGGGGCGGAGGGGGGAGGGTAAATCATTACCCACCCCCATCCTAACTCTATATTCAGACCAGTCAAGCTCAATGTACTTGAAAAGTTCAAATTTTGTATCTAGGCTTATAGATGCGGACACGAATATGATCCTTCGACTTTAAATCATAATCGATCCAAAATGGTCAATAGACATTTTAAGAAGGTTTGAGGAGGCTCAGATGACTCTAATTTTATAAACATGACATCATTATGATTACTTGAGACAGTAAGTACACTTAACTCCAAATCCTCTTTTATGGTTTATTTCTTAGGGTAGAAAGGGGTGTTGGAAGAGGGAGTAAACGAATAATTGAAAATTTTAGATTTTTGTGTCATATTTTTAAATTAATCAAAATGGCTATTATATACGAATATTAGCTTCCCAAGTGAATTTGGAAGGCAGTTAGAGCAAAAGAGCGTTTTGATAAGGGTTGAGTCATGAAATTTCTCCAATTTTCATATCTCCTCACCAATTCGAATTAAAACCCTCAAACTCTGAATGTGAGGTTAATTGTGGACCAGAATACGATTCCTTGAATTTTGGTCAAAATGGATCCAAAATGGCGGAGAGTCAAAATTTTAAAAAGACTTGAGAAGTCTCAAATACCTTAAATTTGATGAATATGGGCTCATGACTAGTAGGTATGAGAAATATACTATACCTTGAATCCACTTTCATAGGTGATATTGGGGGGGGGGAGGATTCATTGTCTCCGAGGTGTGGTTGGACTAAACGAAAGGTCGAAAATTTTTATTATGATGTTCTGTGACTAAGTGATTTTCATTGACTGATATATTCTCAGGTTCCTAATTGAACTTGGAGAAAATCAGGAAATTCTCGACTTCTCGTTTCCAAAAATAAAATAAAAAATGCAAAAAAAATCTAGAGATTTGACCCAAAAAGTCAAAGATCTCGAAACATGGTGCTGGAAAAGTTTAAAAAAGCCGCTACCCTATTGATTTATCTTGACAGTTAACAGACCCCACAAGTCTGAACAAGCTCCCTTTAAAAACTCGCTCCAGTAAATGTAGCACAACTGCTTATTAAAATTTACCCATTTCGTGGCGCTTCCGAGGTATACGTTACGTACGCGGGTCACGAAAAAATAATATCGTTTGAAATTCTAAACGAATTATAATTAGCCGGCCAATTTATTCGGCTAACTCGCTAACGACCAGATTAGCGACGTTAAAAATGCCGACGAATATTTAATTAAATTTTACACCTCATTTAGTTTTTTTTCCTTTCTCGCATCGCGCTTTTTTTCCCCTACGTTACTCGACGCCGGTGCGTGAAATTAGTTCAACCGCACTATGTCCGGGCACTCGATGGAAATTCATCGGTTAAAATTTCGCACTGGAGAGGTACACTGAAGGAAAAAGGTTGCTAAGTCACGCGAAAATATTTTTACATCGTCGCCCCGAAAAAATATCGATTTTAACTTAAGGTCGAAATTTTTCCCGATAATGTTGGCTTTGACGATGGCGGTACCGCGTCTGGCCCCAATGAATTCCATAACCCTCTTACCACTTAACGATAGTTACTCAATGAACCGTTCTTCGACACGAGTATTAATATAAATGCAGCCAAGTATGTACCTACTCGAAAAAGAACTACGACCCGAAGGATACAATGGTGTCGCGACCGAGCAAATAAAGCGAAAGTTACCATTCATATGAGGTCATTTGTACTGCGGCGTGCCAAATTGAAAGTGGAAAAAATACCGAATGTTTAATAATTTAACCCAGCGACCGTGCCACGACGTCGGAACGCGTCTCCCCGTCTTGAATCACCTAACTCGAAAGTTCGCTCGATTTTCACCAACCAGCCGCCGTGAATTTTTCAAATGAGCTTTTATATTTCTTCGTTCCCTCGATAGTATCGTTTAAAAATTAATACCGAAGATTGGAATGAAAATTCCAGCGTAAGGTATCAGGGGTGGGAACTCGAATGAAAAATTTAGGTTCAAATTCCGAGTTCTTTGAAAATTCAAATTTAATTTAAGTTCTAATCTTATCAAAAATATGAGTTCCAGTTTAGTTTTTTATGATTTTTCTCTCAAATCAAATAACAACTATTCTTAGCATTTTTGATTTTGAAGCTTTGAAGTTTGTAAATGGTAATACATCATTGAATTCAACGTTGAATTTTCTACTAGTAGACATAAAATTTACATAACGGTGAGATCTGTGTGGAGAGTAACACAACATGAACTTTAAATCAGATTTAATCAATTTAAAAAAAGAAACATGACTACACATATTTCAAATTTTGGTAATTTTAATGATGTAGAAGTACAAACAATTAAACAAATAAGTTCAAGACTTCAAATTATGAAAACATAGAAAGGAACATTCTCGATTCAGATCTTGACTTAGCACTCGAGATCAGTATTATTATATCTTAATAATAAGTTAGTAATAACTGATAAAATCACTTTCAATTTTGACAACCACTCAAGAGTCAAAGAGATAAGGACTCAGGTCACAACTCAAACTCATAACCATTGGTAATCATGCATCATAATTCATAACTTCATAAGTTCTGCTTATTACTCATATGTTGAATACGTTTTTGATGTTGCTATTTGCTTTTGAAAATAATATGTAAGAAAATAATAAGAGCTCGAATCCGGAGTTGGAAGTCAAATAAAATGAATAAGTTCTTCAGAGTTCTTATTTTTCTTAAACATTCCAGTTCCAGTTCTATAAAGTTCTAAAAAAAAGTTCAAGTTCGAGTTAATTTAAGTTCCAATTCTTCAAAAATGTAGGAGTTAATTTAAGTTCCAGTTCCTAGTTTTGAGTTGTTATCCCCACCTCTGAAAAGGTATAGTTGATAAGTTTTTCGTGGTTGCACGTAGACGAGATCGTAATTTCGTCTTCTCGCCATTCCACTCGTATTTCTAGTTTTTGTAAAATATGCATGGTTATTTCGATGTTGATTAGGCAAACAGCGAACTCCGAGAGTTCGAACGAGATAATGTTTAAATCTGAAATATAAGCTCACACACGCGCGTTAATTCGTACGAGCGAGATCGTAATGTATTGCGTTATGTTAGATAATATCACGTCTCGTCACGTAACGTAACCTCTTAAAGTGACATCTTTATCAGCAGTTCAACAGTATATGATTTATTTATTTCACCACCTTGTCCAAACTTCGGAAATTTCTAGCTTATCTTACGTTCCCCAAAAAAATGTATTGGTGTATTGAAATCGGTTGAGGCTTATTCAAACGACATTTTTGCTTCTTTTTTTGAAAAAATATGGAAAAAATTGCGTTCATAGGTTCATAAATCAGCTATTAATTGTAAAAAAAGAAGAAAAAAAAAAACGAAAATTTTTCTGTAAATTGGTTATGAGACTATTTTGTTGTCTTTGCAATATTATCTCAATTTGATCAACAGAATTTTTTCACTTTTTTTCGAATACAAATTAATCCAAACTTTGTCGCTCATTTTACGAGATTTAATAAGTTTCTGGTCATTGTCTTAGTTCTTCAAATTGAAAATTTTCTTTTTATAATTGGTGCAATTTAGGCTTGGACGGGTCAGAAATAATTTTGCTCTGTTTTGTCAAATTCATGCCGAATTTACTCGGAGATACCAAAATCTGCAGGTTTCAACCATTGAGGACTTTTATGTAATCTGCATACCAGCAACAACCAGTCAAGATATGTTAGATCAGATATATCGTTTCTCATGAAAAGCTTACCCTGAGCTCCCATTAGTTTCGCCTTAAAATTATGTCAGATTAAGTCAAGGTTAATTTCCATCATATCACACATCACTATATTATCTCACATCATACCGCTTTACGACATCTCATGTCATGCTGTTTCATGTCATACCACTTAGACTCACATTCATCTGCAAATAAACTTATGCTAGATCAACTCGAGATTAGCTAACATTATGTCACAAATTTCATATTATGTCACATCATACCACTTCACAACATACTATGTCACGCTGCCTCACCTTATACCACTTAATCTACCTTTAATCTCGCCTTTAATGTTATGTTAGTTCAACTTGAGATTAATTTATATCATGCCACACATTTTATGTCACATCGTACCACTTCATAGTACATCGGGTCATGCTGCCTTATATCATACCACTTGACCTCTCATAATCTCGCCTTAATGTTAGGACAATTAACTCAAGATTCTTTCACATCATGTCACACATTTTATGTTATGTCACATCATACCGCTACACGACATCTCATGTCATGCTGTTTGATGTCATACCACTTGGACTCACATTCATCTGCAAATAAACTTATGCTAGATCAACTCGAGATTAGCTAACATTATGTCCCAAATTTCATATTATGTCACATCATACCACTTCACAACATACTACGTTATGCTGTTTCATTTCATACCACTTAATCTCACCTTCATCTGTTATTAAACTTATGCTAGATCAACTCAAGATTAGCTAACATTATGTCACATCATACCACTTCACAACATACTATGTCACGCTGCCTCACTTTATACCACTTAATCTACCTTTAATCTCGCCTTAATGTTATGTTAGTTCAACTTAAGATTCATTTATATCATGTCACACATTTTATGTTATTTCATATCGCACCACTTCGGAGTACATCGGGTCATGCTGCCTTATATCATACCATTTGACCTCTCATAATCCCTCGCCTTAATGTTAGAACAATTAACTCAAGATTCTTTCACATCATGTCACAGATTTTATATTATGTCAAATCATACCCCTTGACCTCGCTTTAATCTGATCTTGATGTTACGTCAGATCAACTCAAAGTCAGTTTATATTATATCAAATATTCTATGTTATGTCATCTATGTCATTTCACAACATGCCAACGTCATGCTGCTGCATCATTTCATGCCACTTGACTTCTTTTTTATCTGGCCTCAAAGTAATGCCAGATTAACTCAAAATTGGCTCCCATTGTATCACATATTTCATATTATGTCATATCGTACCATTTACTACATATTTTGTCATGCTGCCTCAATTCATACCACATCTAGTGTTGAAGTTATGCCAGATTTAATTAAAATGTATTCACATCATGTCACACATCATGTATTATGTCACATCATACCACTTTACAACACATTATGTCATGCTGCCTCACATCATATTATGTCACATCATACCACTTCACAACATCTACGTTATGCTGTTTCATTTCATACCACTTAATCTCACCTTCATCTCTATTTAAACTTATGCTAGATCAACTCAAGATTAGCTAACATTATGTCACATCATACCACTTCACAACATACTATGTCACGCTGCCTCACTTTATACCACTTAATCTACCTTTAATCTCGCCTTAATGTTATGTTAGTTCAACTTAAGATTCATTTATATCATGTCACACATTTTATGTTATTTCATATCGCACCACTTCGGAGTACATCGGGTCATGCTGCCTTATATCATACCAATTTGACTCTCATAATCCCTCGCCTTAATGTTAGAACAATTAACTCAAGATTCTTTCACATCATGTCACAGATTTTATATTATGTCAAATCATACCCCTTGACCTCGCTTTAATCTGATCTTGATGTTACGTCAGATCAACTCAAAGTCAGTTTATATTATATCAAATATTCTATGTTATGTCATCTATGTCATTTCACAACATGCCAACGTCATGCTGCTGCATCATTTCATGCCACTTGACTTCTTTTTTATCTGGCCTCAAAGTAATGCCAGATTAACTCAAAATTGGCTCCCATTGTATCACATATTTCATATTATGTCATATCGTACCATTTACTACATATTTTGTCATGCTGCCTCAATTCATACCACATCTAGTGTTGAAGTTATGCCAGATTTAATTAAAATGTATTCACATCATGTCACACATCATGTATTATGTCACATCATACCACTTTACAACACATTATGTCATGCTGCCTCACATCATACCACTTGAACCTTTCTTAATCCGTCGTTAATATTATGTTAGACCATCTCAAGATTAACTCACATCACGTTTCATGTTATACATTTCATATTATGTCACATCATACTATTCCACAACATGCCAGTGTCATGCTGCTTCACTTATTACCATTTGACTTCTTTAACTGGCCTTAAAGTTATGTCAGATTCAATCAAAATTAATTGATGTGACATATTTTATATTATGTCACATCATATTCCTTCACAACATGTGATTTCATGCTGTCTCGCGTCATACCACTTGGATCTTTCTTAATATACCGTTGATATTATGTCAGATTAACTCAAGATTAGCAAATACTATGTCACACATTTCATATTATGTCACGTCATACCACTTCACAACATATTTTGTCATGTTGCCTCACATCACACCACTTGGCCTCTTCTTAAATTGGCTTCACTGTTATGTCAGATTAACTCGAGAGATTAATTCACATCATGTCACATATTTCGTATCATATTACACCATACCACGTCACAACATATCATTCCAAGCTGCCTCATGTCATTACAACAAAATATGTCCACAAATACCCACTGTTATGCCGCTCCATTTTAACGCGCTACCACTTGAATTATTACTCCCTCAGGAAGAGGAATTGAGAAAATAAAACGTAGATAAAATGTGATTCAATTAATTGAAAAAAATTCTCACTATACGCCTGTTACAACTTGATCGTCTGCCAAGTTCCAACCTAGAAGATAAGAAAAGTTGAACTAATCGCTCGTACGAAGCGGCACGAAAACGACCTGTATAAGTTACGAAAATTTTCCGCTGCTAGGCGCGAAGTGCTCGGCTTAATGAGAAAATTCAAAATTTATACTTGTCGCCCTTAGACGCATATACCGAAGGGTCATTTGTGTAATATCGAATGAAAAGGGACACTCGTCGGCGTTACAGTGGCGTCGAAACGAAGACCATCACGTTGGGTTCTTTTCGGCGCTGACGCGCATATTTCATAATAATAGCGTTCTATGTATACGTGAAAACCACTCTTTCGTGCCGACTTGTTTACGGCTACGGCGTCCATAAATTTAAAATCATCGTTCATTTATTATTCTCGGTTGCGTACGCTGAGGCCTCTCTTTTTTGTAACTTTTTTTATTTCTTACGCGTACACTTACCACGCTGCAAAGTATGGGCGTATATGGTATAATCGAATGAACGCGTATAATAGACGCTGTAGCGGGGAAGCGAGAGGTTCTTCTGTGGTATTTAACTTTCGTATTTGCTCAGATTTCGCTCGGTTTCGTCAAAGAATAATGAAAGATTGATTCGACGAAAAGTTTTCCATTTTGACAAGTTATCGTTGGCAATGTTAAACTAAAAATCGCTTCAAATGATGCGTATGGGAATATTCAGCTGTAGAACGCTTTGATGAGAACATAAGCTCATGTAGAACTCGCTGTAACCGACATTTCAAAAGACTAAGCTACAAAAGGAAAAAGAGGCGCCGAATGTTTTCCAACTTCGGCGTTTATCTTTTATTGGAATTTCGAAAATATTTCCAATACAGTCGAAAAGATAGGTACTGTATTCCGCGAGCAGGGAGTATTTATGCATTACCAAAAGCTATACGTACGTACATTTGTACGCGTATAAGGGTCTGTGCGAAGAATCGATTCGCCGCTTCGTTCGACAATAGCATAGGAAAAGTGTGCTCCGAAAATTGCAATCATACCGCCATCACCATAAAAGCCACGAATTGGCAATAAAATAAAAATGACCCTCATAATTTCATTCAATACCTGTAGAACTTTCTCGCTCACGCACCCGCCGAACTTACACGGCCGAAGCAATTACCAGAGTATAAATTGCGTCCTGGCGGATGTTTCCCAGAATTGCGTTTCTGTTGTAAATTACGCGATCGTTTAAAAATTTATAACGTAGTGAATTGTAAAAGGTGTCGGTTAAATTATTCACGAGCGTTGCGCTTTTTTATTCATTCGACGCTTTGGGACGTTGAATGTTGATTTTTTTCTTTCATTTTAAATTCTCCACTCTCTTTCATCCGGAGCGATTTTTATTACAACTCTGTTGCCCTTTGAAGTCGTCGCAAAATGTAATTTGTCTGCAGCGTCGTGTTTCACGTGTCATCGTGTTTTTGAGGCGACAACGTCCGAGACGAGGCGATTAATGTGTAATGTCATTTGCCCTGAGAGACGCTTTTTCGTGTATTTTTGTGAATAATGAATGTTTTTTCGCTGACGAGGTCTGTTATGTTGATTAGAGACTTCCAGACGATGGACAGGTCGTTGCTAAGCTTGAATATGAAATGCCAGTTTCAAACGCGAAGTAAAGAGCAAAGAGATTATAATTTTTAAAGATGAGAAAAGCCCGGGCAAAATGGGTAATTTATGTGGGACCCAGATATTCATGCTGACGCTAAATTCACATTAAAAAAATTAGAAAAAAAAGCTGAAAAGAAAAAAATTCAAAAATGAAAAATTGATTCAAAAAAAATAATATGTAAAAAAAAAAATTCACAGTATGTAAAAAGTCCAAACTAAATGATTAATTAAATTTTAAAATGTTCAAAAATTAAAAATTAAAAAATAATAATTTCAAGAAAATTTAAATGTGCCTGAAAAAATTTTAACTAGAGATTCAGGTAAAGTGTGTAATTTATCTTATGTGTAGAGGTTCTAATGTCTAAAAACAATGAAGTAAAAAAGAAAAAACTCGAAATTTTTCTAGACATTTTCCCATTTTTGATTAATTTTCAAATTTTGGGGTTTTTTAATTTCTGGTTTTTTTTTGTTTTTGTTTTTTTTGTTTTCATTTTTCAATTATATTTTATTTTTGTACTTCCTTATAGTTTTGACTTCATGCTACATTTATTTTGTGACATGAATTTAATATTAGCAAGGTGTGTTAGCGCCTTTGCATCCAAGATAATTTGCCTATTTCGCCTGAACTTCGTCTTTGGAATTTTTCTCAGGTATATTGCCATTTTTGGCCAATTTTTTATTTTTGTATTTGTTCAAAAATGCAAAAAGTTTAGGCAAAAAAGTCAATCCATCATGGAACCTTACATTCTGAAACTGTTTAGTGTTGCCTAATTTATGTAAAAAAAATCATAATTTTTAATAATTTTTTTTGTAGAGTTTTCAACTGCATTTTAGTTTATTTTTTAATGATTTTTGATTACTTTTGATCATTTTTAATTATTCTTAGCTATTTTTTTGGTCTTTTATTTTTTATTATAATTCAAAAATGGAAAAAAATGCCTAGAAAAATTTCAAAAATACAAAAAGTTCAGGCAAAAAAGGCAATCCATCATGGAATCTTACATCCTGAAACTGTTCAGTGTTGCCTAATTCATGTGAAAAAATAATAATTTTTCATCATTTTTAATTATTTTTAGTAATTTTTTTATCTTTAATTTTTTATTATAATTGAAATAAAAACTAAATAAATCCAAAAATGAGACATGCTTGAAGTAAAAATTCTTCATTATTGAGAAAAATGGCAAAAATGAAAAATTCACAAAAATAAAAAAAGTCCAAAATTTTTAAAATATTCCTATACAAATTCTTCAAAAGTTGAGGAGAAAAATTAAAAAAAAAAATCCAGGAACGAAATTCATGTTGGAAAAATAGCCTTCAGATGCTGAATTTATATCGAAAAAAAATTCAAGAAGGATAGAAAATTGTTCAAAAATGGGGGAAAATGTCAAAAAAATACCGTGATGATAGAGAAAATAAACAAAAAATGCTCATCTAGAGCGCAAACATTTTCTAGAAGCTGGTTGATACTAAGTAAATTTATGCTTGAAAAAAAAATAAAAAATAAAGTCATATAGAAGACGTACAAAACTTGAAAAAATGCCTCGAGTGAAAATCTCTTTAAACTGTCAAAAATATTTTAAGAAATTCCATGCTTGAAGTATTGCAAAAATATATTTTTTAAATTTAAAAATGGCCAAAAATTGAAAAAATTAATTTTCATTTCAGTATTTTTTAGAAAACATTCCCCTGGAAGCCCAAAAGTGAATTGTGCTTTGAGCTCGACTATTTATTTCTCAGCAATCTGAGAGAGAATTTCTAGTTTTCAAATGCTTCTTTTTTTTTTAAGATGTTACCTATTTAAGAGATGTCACTTTTTTCCTACAATTTTTCTACTAAGAAATTTTGTTAATAAAAAAATCAACGGTAGCTACTTGTTTTTTTTTTTGTTGATAATTTAAATTAGTTTTCTTCTGAAATCAAGAAAAAACATTTTCTATCGGTTTTTTTTCCGTATATAAACATTTTTTATTTTTTTGAAAACTCTTCATTTTACTTATTTTCAATTTTAAAAATGATCGATAAACTCATAATTTGCAAATAGATAAACTTCATCTCAAAATGGGGTAAATAAAATTTCTCGCTCGAATTCAACACTCATTAGTTGATATCTTGAGAATTTCTGAAAAGTCATGATGTGGCTAAATTTTTTTTCAGATAATTTTAAAACTGATAAATAATCAGTTTGATTAATCATGAATTAAAATGATTTTTCGAAGGAAATTTGAAATTTTTTTATATTCCATTTGAATTTGGAAAAAAAAAAAACTCGGAAAGGCTACTGTCGTCGCAGGAAATCGAATTCTGGACCTTTTTCCATTCGTTCATTACGCTGTTTACGAAGCTGAAGTTGTGAAGTGAAAAAATCGTTTCGTTCGATCGTTTTCTCGAATTCATTTAATTATTCATCGCGACGTTCGATTCTCTAGTTAAATGTTACGCAATTACTAGAAAGGATCCTTTTGCGGTTTTCTAATTGATTACTTGTCAGATGCTCGTGCGAAAGTTAATACCGTTTTCAGGATTACTTATGTATATAGTTTCACCTTAATCCTCATTTCGTAGCGGTGAAATTCTCGTCCGGCTTTTGTCTAGTGTATAGTAATTACCGAAATGGCACAAACATCTGCTTAAATTGGAGCCTGAGGTAAAAGAACAAAAAAGAAGTAACGAGCTAAAAGTGATTCAAGGGGTTGTGCCGACCTTTTTGATGAAGCCAATCAATTTTATATGCGTGAAAAGAAGTATGTAAGCAGGCATGTTGCTCTACTGTAGCCGAATTTTTAATTGAGGCTTGTCAAATTTGCTGATGACGTAGTTAAACAGTTCATTTTTACGGAGCATGTTGAGCACGAAGTCTGAAAATTCCCACCTATCCCTCCTAAAACTATCTTAGAAGTTGAATTCAAGATATATAGTAGTTCTTGCTCGTAGATATCACATTAGCCCATGTTTATCAAATTGCAACCATTTAAGGCTCTTCAAACCGCCTCATACAAAATTTCGGTTTTCAGACTACATTTGGTGGGGAGATCAGGTCGATTTGTGAAATTTTCTGACTTTATCTCCCCTCTAAAAGCTATCATTGGTTTCAACTCACCTCCAAATTTACAAGAAGCTGAAATTTGAATACATAGTTCATTCTGTCGTATTACAATATAATCAAAAATTGTTGACTATTCCTTTACTCGCACCGCATTTTGAGGTCAATAACTCCTCTTCTTCCCCTCCAACACCACTTTTGAAGATGAATTTGGGATATAATGTGCGTAATTTCATAAATTTATGAAGTTTGAACGATTTGAGATTCCTCAAGCCTTTCTCGACTTTTAACCATCAGCCATTTTTTTGGATCCATTTTGTATCAAATTTAAGGAGTAATATTATAGTCCCCAACTAACCTTACGCACAAATTGAGCCCTTTGAGTCCATTTAGTGAGGATATATGAAGAAATTTTCTTACCCAAAACGTCCTCAAAAATTCTTGTTTTGCTCGAACTCCCCTCCAGATTCACTCAAGAAGCTGAAATTCCATTATATCATTGTTCTTAGCTCACTCTTTCGTATGAAATTAAAAATAAAAGTTTCAAAGCATTTGATAACCTTCTAACCCATCTCAAATTTGAGTAAACCGCTATTTTGAGTTGAATCAAAAACTAAAAAAAAAAGTTCTGATACCAACATGAACATCCTCGGACCTAATTTTTAGTGATTTTCATTCAAATCCATTTGAGTTATTAAGTGGGGGGGGGGGTAGGTAAAAATGAATTAAAATATCAAGAAGTTGGATGCTTGCCATAAGATTACATATGGCTCGAAATGTAAAGATACGAGGAGCCCTCTTTTCATATCCTCTTCAGAAGTCAGGTAGGCTGTAATAGCTGAAATTATTTTTATTTATTATTATTTTTTTTTTTCTTTCAAGAAAACTTCCACATGTATGGATATTTCGTAGAATAAAATATGTCGCAAAAATTGATTCCAGTTTTTTCGAAGTTCGTACTTTTTCTTTATAATAGAAAAATTCGAATTTTAAATTTTCAGCGATTTTTATGAGGAAGAAAAAAAAATATACGTGAAAAAGTTGAATACTTCCCATATGATTAGAAATGGTCTGAAATTCAAAGATTATCGTTTTTAATTTGAAACTCACTCGAGAAAAGGAATTGAAACAAAATTATGAATTTTATAATTAAAAAATAAATTATCAACATGAATAATTCTATAATTAATATTAAAAAAAAAAAAACAATAAAAACCATGCAAAAAAAATATATTTATCAATAAAGTGACCAAATAAAATTTAATAGTATTAAATATTAAAAAAAAATTATTTAATTAAAAAAAAAAAACTGTAAGTATAAGAAATTCAAATAATAAACATTATATACCGATACGATATATAATTAAAAAAAAAAATTTAGTAATTTTAGTTATGCAAACTGTTTTCCCAAGTATAGTTCCTCCTAGGGCGTAATAACCATTGCAGTTACAAACGCCCAAAAAAAAAAAAAAATAATAATAATGATAATAATAATAATGATAATAATAATAATTTTAATAATTTTTAATTTATAATTGTTTATAATTTTTGCAATTTTATTTTCCCAATAAAAAATTATAATTGAATAAAATTAATATTTTTTTTTTTTTTTTTTTTACTAATTATTATTTCATTTATATTTGTCCATTAAATTCAACCAATTTCAGTTTAGATTGAAAATATTTTAATAATTTAATAGATTATGTTCAAGAGTAAATACGTTTCACAACTTTTTTTCGTTTCTTGTATGTTTATATATTATGTATGTGTCTAAATAATAAAGATAAACGAAACTCGAAGAACATGGCTATTCAGAATGGAATAAAGAACGATTTATTATTCCCTTCAACCCCATAGGTGGCTCGACGCAGCCGAAGGCTGAGTTGGCGGATTATAGAGAATTCGGTGGTTTCGATAAAACCGCAATTCAGACGTTTTATACTTAGTCCATTCGTGCCGGTTCGTTAATTCGCGATTTCTATTCTCATTAATTTACCATTCCATCGAAGAACCGAATGAAAGCTTTATCGAAATGAAATTTTCTTATTTTTTCGACCTCGGAGTTGCATAATAATTAGTCGCGAACGATTTAACTAGTTAAAGTAACGAAGTTGGAATCCACCCAGGCGACATCGGTGGTATAACTTTTGGCAAAAAATTAACTTTTTTAGGCTTCATGGTTGAAGGATTATTTATTGCTGGTGCGTAAATTACGCTCAAGTTTAGGTTCATCGGTGGTGATAATTTTTTACAAAGGGTCGTTCGTAGGGTACGCGTGTTTCAAGTTGGAATATCAGCGAGTTTCGCGTCTAACACAATTCGAAGATGTCGGTTCAGCTTGTTTGAGGGTAAAGTTTGCCAAAAATATTACTTTTTTCGGCGACGAGCAATTTTGATATTTATAGTCGAGCCGCTTGTTCTGGCGATGCATGATCACGGTTTTTCGCGATGAGTAGGCAATCTGTGGCCTGAACTTTTTTCGGGACAAGATTTACTAACAAATTGATGTTAATCGTTCAATTTTATTCGTTAACGATGATCTGTAATTCTGTAAGTATGAAGTTAAACGAGTGGAATTTCATATCAACGCGTTCGGTGTTCCAGCCCGAATGCTGCGAAATATTAAACAATAGATGATTACGAAATGCATCGGCGACCCATTAAAACCGATAATTCTTGGTTAATCGTCGACCATAAAGCCGAAGCGATAGAAATGTTCGTCGAACCTTCCCTATATACCGTTTAATTCGCTTACACGGGCATTTTAAATGGTCTACCGGAACGTATTAGTTCGTTTAACTCGTTCGAGCCGATGACGATAATTGGCATACAACGAAAAGCTCTTAACGTTTTAATTCATGACGGAATTATTTTTCGCACCTCGTATTCCAGCTTCGTCTTCTCGTTTTCCGTGTCGTTTAATTAAACTCGCAATCGTACCGTCGTTTTTCTGCTCCGACGATGAATTCTCGTTTTGCAACGACGTTGAATTGCCAACGTTTTATTTCAGCCAGAGTAACGAGTAATTTTTAATTTTCGCCCGAGTTCGTTGTAACTATAGGTCATGCTCGCAAAAACCGCCTTATTTCTTCAAATCATCGATTCCAGTGCAGCTGGATGGCGGTAGACTTGGTGAAGAAAGCTTCGTCTTTCGCCGCGAGTTTCAATTAAAAGTTATGCGGTCGTTGGGCCCAAGCGTAGACACATTCCGGTTTCATTATCGTGCTACGCCAAACTTTAACAATTAAGGGTGCTAAAATGAGGCGCATTTTTGTTTAGGTGTTGGCTTCGACGAGATTTTGCGTGTTTAATCATTCTTCGTGGTTGTCAATTGATGAGAAAGATTTCATTGGTATTCGATGTTGGATAAAATTAATGCATCATGGAAAATAACTGTTGATAAAATGAAAATATTCGAAATACAACTCCAACGCAAAAATGGAACAAATATGAGCTCGTGGAGCTCAGATTTGGGCATAAGCAATGTATTAAACTCCCTATAACTGTAACTTTTAGAAACAAAAAATTTTTTCAGTAAAGTAATTTTTTGAAGCTGCGTATTTTTAGCTGAGTTTTCAACTTAAAAACGATAGCTATTACAGTCTACCTGATTTGAGAAGGAGGGTGGGGGTATGGTATAGTCTTCAAATCTATGCGTTTCAGATCATTTGTAATTTGAAAAAATTTTATTTTGTAATATATTTCACTTCCTAATGAAGGAATTTTATCCCTCCTCTTTTTTGAGATTTGAAATGGTTGTTTCCACCTTGTTTGATGATTTACCTATAAGGAAGCAATTTGTTAGAATGGATCTTGGATTGCCTTTGACAACTTACATATATATTTATACAGGTATGGTACGGTAAAGTAAGGCCCGATCTTGGAAATGTTACTATCCTTCCGAGACCCGATCTGGGGTTTCGCAACGTTTTGTGTGTATATTTGAACGTGGGTCTCGCAACGTTTAGTGTGTATATTTTTTTGAATTCTTTTAAAGGTTCCTAATATGCAATGTTCAAGTGGTTTCCAAAAATCTCACGCGGGCATCTCTAGTTCTTTAATTAAGGCTCGGTCTGAGAACGTCTGTTTGATATCTACAGTCCCAGGCCTGACAAGGGTAGTAGCATACATATATATATACACTTGGATCTCGGATTCCGCTTTTTGGTCTATATAATATTATTCCCTCACGCGTAGAGCTGGCGGGTGTTCATGAAATTTGCTCAAAACTTGGTGAGAAACTCTTCTTAAAAATGTCGCGGAACTACTTTTTTGTTTGACCGATGCACCACAAAATGGTGAATCACTCAAATTTTGAGGGGGGCTGGAGAAGGAGCAAATACCTTGAATTTTTTGTTTTTGATTTCGTATGAAAGAGTGAATCACGGACATCAAGATCTCCAAATTTCAGCTTCCCAAGTCCATTTTGAGGGGAGTTAAAGTGGAAAACTACTTTTTGAGGAAGTTTTGAGTCATGAAATTTCTTGAATCTACCATATCTCCTTATCAAATCAAACTAGAAAGGTTAAACTTGGTATGTAGAATTAGTTGGTGACCAAAATATGACTTCCTGAAATTAGATCGAAATGGTTACAAAATGGACGATTATCAATACTTGAGTAGAGCTTGAGAAGCCTCAAATTAGTGAAAATGTAATTAATATGGATTCATATGATTATCGGGGATAAGAAGTATACTATATCCCCAATTCACCTCCATACATGATGTTGGGAGGGGAGAAGGAGGAATTATGAAACTTAAAATTTGGTGGGGTATATGAAAAATCAAAAAAATTTTATTGTGGGGTCATACGATATAATGAGTCCAATTTTAGCTTCTCAAGTGAATTTGAAGGGGAGTTATTGCAAAAAACTGCTTTTGGAGGGTTCGGATTCAGGTTCAGCTGAGTGGTGCATGAAATTTTTTTGGAGCATTTTAGA
The DNA here is from genome assembly GCA_009761765.1 of Phenacoccus solenopsis. Taxonomy (NCBI): domain Eukaryota; kingdom Metazoa; phylum Arthropoda; class Insecta; order Hemiptera; family Pseudococcidae; genus Phenacoccus; species Phenacoccus solenopsis. Next base: position 33,967,388 of record CM019754.1, on the reverse strand, counting down.
ACGATTTGGGACATCAAACCCAAAATTAGCAATTCTGATGGTGAAAAATTTGGCAACACTGCGCTGTAAAATTTTCAAATTATATGACTTTTATTATAACAGACGTATTCATACATTATTCTTATCTAAAAGGCAGCTCCATTAACGCGGCATGGCTGCTTACATTTTTTTTTTCCCAATTGATCCCAACTCATGTTTTCCTTTTGAAATCGAATAACTCAACGATTAATTTTTCGTGATTTTTTAAACAAATCATTAAAGTGAATGAATCATTAGTATTAAACGAAGAGTTGGCATGAGTTTCATTAGCATCTGAGGGGGAAAATGTAATTTTTGACTGTTGTAGAAGACCTATACTAAAATATAAAAATCATGTCATCTACCCTTATTTTTGTAGTTTTATTTGTTGGAGGAGTCAGAGATAAAATCTTTTTAGCTGAGTTTTTAACTTGAAAACGACAGCTATTACAGCCTACCTGATTTGGGAAGGGAGGGTTGAGGGAGGGTGGTTTTCAAATTTTTGCGTTTTAGACTATTTCGATTACAGTTACCTAGACTATTGTACCTAGACTATTATTGATCGTATGAGTGAAAAAATTTCCACGAAAAAAATTTGAGTAAGGAAAAACTACTTATGGCCCAAAGCAATCGATACGATTAAAAATTTTTTTTTGTCAAAAATCGTAGTTTTTGGCACTTTTACGTGAAAAATACCTCAGTTACAAAATATGGAGGAGTAAATTGAAGAAAAATTGGATAGAAGCAACCACCTTGGCGAAAATCCAATTTTTGTACAATATTTTTTGATTCATTTTTTAGTTAGACAAAGCTTTGCTGACAATCCACCACATTTTTCTATCTCTTATGTCCAGACTTACATACCCATATCCTTCTCCCTTATCTGAAATTCAATTCAAAACCTTTAAAACAATAAGAGCGTTCTACCTTCCCTAAAAAATTCGACCCTTTCTCTAAAATTTAGTCATCTCACTCTATACGTGCCTCTGGCTAGGTTGCAGTACATGGACTAATGAAAAAAAAAAACTTGAAAAAAAAAATTTCAAATGTTAAAAAATGATAAAATTTCTTCAAAAACTTAAGGAATATTCGAACTTTTGTAAAAATATATAAATTTGAAAAATTTCTAATAAAGAAAAATTTGTTCAGAACAGTGAAGAAAGAAAAGCTCAATTTCAACTATTAAACCCTGCGACAGACTTCTCAAATCTTAGCTAAAGTTCTTTGTCGTCCAAAAAAAAGCGAAAAATTGAAGATAAAAAATAAATTTTCGAGTTAGAACGAAAAATCAGGTAAAATATCGGAATGTATCGCAAAAATTGAATCTCGACTTCAAGATCCCTTTATTTCTCGTTTCAAACCCATCCCTTACTTTTATTGCTGGAAGGCAATCGGCGTATCGTGTATACCTCATCGATTAGGTAACGCTATCTCAGATATAAAATCACGAGGTCCTCCAGCGTTTTAGTAAATTTCAAAAACGCGTCGAATTCTTTGCAGCTCATTAGGAAACTGAGTAAAAGGAGGCGTCGCGGTTCAACGGGCGTTTTCTTTTATTAAATTTACCACCTCTTAAGCGTTATTTACGATCGACGATATCGGAGCTTGCGTATGTATAAATGGCGAAAACGATATACCAGTACCGATGTATTAGCCTGAAGTTATTTGTCGAAAACTCGCGTGTAATTCGGGACTGATGAAATAGAAATCACTTTTTCGTTGGTTGTGCCCCATTTTACGCGTTCGACAACGCGACATGGTGATGTATTGAATTTTTCCGCTTTCCCACTATACATCCGCCGCTGTCGACTTTTTAGTGCCATTTAACGAGCATTTATAACGATGGAATAAAAACGCTGCTAATATAGACGAGAAGTCGATGAACAAGGAAAACGTTTTAACCAATATTAAATATTTAACAAGCCTTTAATGAAAAATCTTCCAGCATGTTTTGACGGCTTTTTGTGAATTTTTGCACGAAATGTGGCTCATTGGTGGACATCATGGAGCCTTGTTATAAAGTAATAGAGATTTTTAATGACCCGAAATTAGTATCAAGAAATTTTCGAATTGATCGTTAAAATTTTAAAACCGACCAATTTAACGTAGCACTTAACGGGCTCGTTGTTAAATTGATAATGACGCTTTGGGAATTTATAAAAATCCCTTCAACAGAAAAAATATATTCGAAAATGATTCGATTTATATCGATGTCGATTCCGATTCCGCTACGTTTGCGCTAAATGCCAGGGAAATAATACAACGTCGAACGCAATTGAGTTGTACGTATATTAATGCCTTGACGTCGTCCCTACGTGTTTCCGCGTTTTTGAGTTTTGATTTATAATAGTCTCGGTTTATGGGTGTTTCGATGATTTCAAAAGCCCCGAAAAGAAATTCATCTTGAGCGTGTTCGTTGTGAAGTAATTTTCATGGTATTTTCATCCATTTAAATGAAACTGATGTATTTGATTTTTTTTATAATGAATTATCCTGAGTATTCTTATTACGTTTTTGTTCGTTTATTTGTCAACATTGTTGGCAATAGTCTATCAATTGCAGCGAGCACAAAATGACAAAAGAGAGAGGTATTTTGCGCCAAAAATTGATATTCGGCACCCCACCATCTGTTCTGATGGTACACCTCCTATCCGCACTAATCCTTCACTACACAGGTACAAAGAAGTGGCAGGTATCAGGCGTTGGTGAGGGGTATGACTTGAGAATGATTCATTTAATAGCCTATACTAAGCTCATTTTTTAGCTGAGTTTTTAATTTGAAAACGACAGTTATTACAACTTACTTGGACCGGTGGACGGAGGGAGGAAGGGAGAAGAATGTAATCATCAGATCTTTGCGTTTCACACCATTTGTAATCATGTGAAAAATGTTCAATTTTTTGTTATATATATAGTGCCACCCATTGAAATGTAGACAGGCAAAGCACTAAATTCCCTTCAGCAGCATGAAATTTTTCATGAACTGTAGCAATTATTTAAAGATTTAATTTTCTTGATTTATATAATTTTTCACGCTGAAAAAAAAAATTCAACCATGATGTTCACAATAGAGTAAAGGAAAAAATTATTTCTTTTTAAGTTCGTTTGTTTGGCATTACTGCTTGATTTTGGATTTTTTGTGTCGAATTAATTTTAATTTCTCATTATGACATTCAAATTTAATGAAGATCTGCGTAAGTATTTTATTTTATTCACTCTATTTCTCAGTGTAAAGAATTTCACGCTTTGCCTGTCTGGATATCAGAGGGTTGCATGGTATATATATTTATTTCCTGAGCGTGTAGCGTCGACGGGTATTCATGAAATTTGCTCAAAATTTGATAAGAGACTCTTTTTAAAAATGGGACAAGATTACTTTTTTGTTTTTTCGATAAAATCCAAAATGGCAGATCACCTAAATTTTAAAGGGGAGGGAGGGCTGAAGAAGGAGCAAATCGCTAAAATTTTTTGTTCTTGATATCATATAAAGAAGTGCATCACTGACACCAACTTATCCAAATTTAAGGTTCCTAAGTGCATTTTAGGGAAGTTGGAGCAAAAAATAGCTTTATGAATAAGTTTTAAGTTATGGAATTTCTTGAATCTTCCACATCTCTTCACCTAATCAACCTAGAAGAGGGAAACTTTAGATTTAGGATTAGTTAGTGATCAGAATATGGCATCTTGAATTTGGGTGATAATGAATACAAAATGGCTGATTATTAAAATTTGAGTACAGCTTGAGGAACTTAAATTAGTAAAAATGTAATTGATATAAACTCATATGATTATTGGGAATGAAAAGTATCTAGTAACCCCAATTCAACTCCATATATGATGTTAGAGGGGAGAAGGAGGGGATATCAACTTCAAAAGGGGGGGGGAGTAAAAAGTCGAAATTTTTTTATTGCGGTGTCATATGATAAAATGAGCTTAAGTGTATTCTAATTTAGCTTCCCAACTGCATTTGGAGGAAAGTTGGAGCAAAAAACGGCTTTTGGAGGGAAAATTGGTGCTGGAAATTTCATGAATGTTTCATATCTCGTCACCAAATTGAACTAGAAAGGTCAAAATTCGTGTGATGACCAGAATATGATCTCTTCAATTTGGGGCAAAATGGATCCAAAGGATAATAACAATTTGAAGATATTTAGTTTGAAGAGCATCAAGTGCTTATAATTTAAAAATGTATGTGTTCATGTGATTATTGCATAGCAAGAAATACCACATTATTTTATTCTTAGTTTAACTTCTTGAGTGCTATTTTTTATTTTTTATTTTATTTTTTATTTATTAGTGCGGTTACAGCCACTGAGGCTAGAGGCACGTGAAAGGAATAAGATTGGGGTTTTTAGGCTTGGTATTAGGCGTGTCCTGTACACATGAAGAGGCCAGCAATATTATCTGTAAACCTGAAAAAGCCCCAGTTAAAAACTCAGCTCCAGTGATGTGGCATAGCTGCTTACGTTTTTTTCTTTCTTATTTTCAATGTCTTGATCAAACCATACAAAATGACCTGCTCTAAGCAGTAATCATCAGAGTAGAAGGACAAAGGACAGTACGAATAAACTTGGTTTTAGCATCATTAGAGTGGGTTCATTAGGCAACACTGGTGATAACTTCGTTGTATGCGTTAACATTATCACTCTACTTTAAGTTGTTGAACGATGCAGTCGTTTGAACGCGCGTTATTATTTCTTTACTTGCTCTAATTTTTTTTTCATATGCTTCTATTCTAGAACTTCGTTTATCTCGTATGCATGAGTATATACTGTACATGAATTTACAATGAATTAAAAATATTTCTCGTCGTTTTAATTCGAGCGCTCTCTCCGAAAGCTCGGATTAAGAGTTTAAGGAGTTTACGGGTCATGAAAGTTTTTCGGTATGTATTTTAGATGCCATCGCAGACATCGACAGAGTTCCGCTTTAATAAGCTTTATTAAATATTACTAGAGAGGCAAACGATAAAAAGCAGTTAATTACTTTTACTTTCGGTTTAAACTTTGAATAGAGTTACCTTTTCATTTTATCGTCCGTCCGAGTCGCCTAGCGAGAAAAGCATCTTTAAAACTTTCACCATAACTCAAATATGACAAAAACATGACTCGAGAATCTAGCCCAGTCGAATATAGTAAGCTAATCGATTCAAGAACCTGAATAAGGCCAAGGTGTGGAATTGACTGGCCGCAAAAAGGCTGTACCAAGTCTGTATTTGCAAGTCAGTCTGTGGAATTAAAGCGAACATTTGCGAATGACGAGGCCAATGGTAAAAGCGTTTATTCGGAGTGGAAAACAATTTTAGTATCGAATTTCACGTATGAACGAGTGAAATGAACCCAGCGAGCTGTCGAACGTCGACGGTAATCTATTTCCGGCGGTATTCTTTACCTTCGTCGTAATTACTTTTAATCGAAAATTTTCGCCTTTCGGCGCCCAAAAAATATCCTTTCCGCTGTAATGCAAGGTGATTTCGATGAACGAAAACAATAGATCGAGGTGAAGGATCATTTGTACACGTCGAAACAGCGAAACACTCGTCGAAGTTATATCAATGAGCTATATGTAAGTACTTGTGGTATATTGCCACTGACAGATTTAAACAGAAGTGCAAGGTCTAGTGGTAGATATGGTATATCTTCATCGATGCTCGAAGAGCCATCATTTTAACTGGGCTGACTCCCCATTTGATGTATACATATACAAGGTTCTCTGCTTCGATTTAATCTCCTTCATGCCACGAGGAAAGCAACTCCTGTGACACTATTTATTTGTTATAAATATTGAGATAATAATTTTCAACACAGTGACAAAAACAGATTTTTCAAATCGGCTCATAACTGCCCCTTCAGTTTTTGTGGTAAGCAAACCTTCATGCATTATTGTCGTATGGATTTTCGTATTTGTGTTTAGAAGGCGGTTACGTCTAAAAGAAACACCCTGTATTATTACAGCCCAGCATAGGTACTAGATAAGGACATCGAAGAAGACCTACATTGGCAACATTATCTACTGTATACTATACCTTAATCCGACTTACGTACTACGGCTTACAAAACAAAGAAGAAATAACAATAAAGAGGAAAATCACATATATATGGAATATTTCGAACAAAACTACAAATTCGGAACCTATTACCGTATAAGGAAAGAATTCCACTATCTTCGATTCCTCTCATCGCGAACGCGGAAAAAGTACGCCATACGGGATAACATGTCGTACGTATCTCTTATATTCGGATAAAGTATTAAACGAGAAAGCTTTCGCATAGAACGAAATCGTATTTATTCGCTATATAATGTCGCGAATCCCAAAACCCGAATCTTTCCTTTTTGCTTTTCCGGCGTCGTGGCACCAACCCGAATACATGTCAAAAATTATTATACCGCCGAATTATAATTTGTATAACGAGATCGATACAGCTAGGCGAACCAGAAAAATAAACATTTATCGACGAACGGCGCGGCACACAATATAACTCCACGACGAATAATTAAATTACGTACTTAACTCGATTAAACGGTCGAACGAATTTTTACCATTCGATGTACTATTTGTTCAACCGATACGCACGTGTATGTTGTATCATTTTAATGAAATAGAAAATTTTATCACCGATAGCCGATGGTTTGGCTGCATCCACCTTATGTTGGTTTGCCTTTAATTTTGAAACTGTGAAAATAATAATAAACGAGACCTATAATGTGATGAAATAGCGTGGCGTATTGTCTCTTGAGGATATGTGAAGCGAAAGCTCCAACGGTGCCATGGATTTCGCTTTATGGCGCTTCGATGATCTCTTCAGTGTTGAAAATAGACAATTCGAGCGTTAGCTGAGTTTTTAATGAATGACGAAAACCATTTTAGTTTTTCTGATTTTCAACGAAATTTATGTTTAACATGATTTCGTGAACTAATATCTGTAAATTTTGCATTGTCTGTAGATGATTGGGCACTGTCCTACTTACATATTACTTAGTTACTGACTGGATAAGATATACCTCTAGCCACACTTGTGGTATATTGTGTGTGTAAAAAATATGATAAACATAGAAAAATTTATTTAAATCAATTTGACTTCTACAAATTGTTTATGATAAAAAGACAGAAGTGAAGCTCCATTTTGTTCGCATAACTCATGAAGAACACAAAAAAAATTTAAGCAGCCATTCTGCATCACTAGAACCGCTGGAACTAAGTTATTAGTTCTTTAGATTTGCAGATATTGTTGTTAATTACTAACTACTTTACATCCACATATGCCATTGAGGCTGAAACTTCCCCCTTCCCTCTTATTCCTACTAAACAACGTCAGGAGTTGAATTCTGAATATATATGTATGTAATATTTCTTACTCGCAGGAATCACGTGAGCCCATGTTTATCAAATTTTAGTTGTTTGATACTCCTTAAGAGAATTCACTGAAGAAATGGAACTCTTAATATACGATTAATCCTCATTCTATCAAATTAAACCATAATCAAAAATTTTCTGTCTCTGGTCTACCTAAACCACATTTTGGGAAAGATCTTCTTCTCCAACAGCATCTATGAAGATAGATTTTGATTATGGTATTTTTATCGTTTCCGATCATTATATGAGCTCATATTTATCGAATTTAAACCATTTTAGGCTCCTTAAGTCTTCCTTAAATTTTGCTCATCTGCCATTTTGAATCTAGTTTGAACTAAATTCTAAAGATCTCGTATCTTGAATGGCATTTCGTATTGTATAAAACATTTGAGCTTTCTAGATCGATAGAAGATAATTATGGAAAATAAATCTTCTTAAGAATAGGTTTTTGTTTCAAGCACCCCCTCCCTCGTCTCCACTTATAATCCATTGTGAGGCTGAAATTCGTGTGAAGCTATAAAAAGTGTGAGACCAAGGCCAACGAGAGCCAAGTCAGACCCTAAGGCAAAATGAGTTTGGGCTCCGTGTGATTTTTTGTTTTTACGAATTTTTATAGCTACGAATGCTATGATTTCGATGAGCTGTTAATAGGCCGAGTCCGGGCCTTTGAAGAGCGTTGGGCTCGGGGCAATTTGCCCCCTGCCCCTTCTTGGCCTCCCTGTATGAGATACTTATAGCTTGACCACCTTCTCTCGAAGTTATCGAAAAAAGTTCTCTTAGATATCCACTTGATAATTCTTTGGTCTAGTTTTTAGTGATTTCTATTTCCACTCGTTTGCCTTTCTCAAGTCAAATGGGCTTTAGTACTTGTTGTGTTTATCCAAAACTCAGTATAAAAAATTACTTGTTTCCTTCGAGAAAAATTCCACATTTATGTTTAAAACAAAATGAATATTCGAAGCTAATAGAAATCTCATACTAAGTGAGTTCAGTTTTGCTGATGTTCATATTTTAGTGCTTCGGTTCCCAACTGCTTCTCGCAGATAAACTGGTGCGCGAAGTACTACATAAGGTTGGCCGTTGGGTAGTCGATACACATAACGCATCGCGTATGTTTTATCTCCATCAATACGCGCTTTACTAAGAGTATCGGATGCCTTGGATGCATGCTCTACTCCATACTCAACAATGAACGTAATTGTCTCACACTACCGTGTTATCATTTCACCAACCAGTAACCCAAGCAAGTCCGAATAACCCACGCCAAATTGCGACGTTGCCAGATGCGATTACTGTCGAAGCATCATTTTCACTATTACTGATGGCATGAGGTCAAGTAGTATGGGGGGGGGGAATGCCCCCACACGCGAGACAATTTAACTTTGAGGTAAGGAATGTAGGTCTGAAAATTCCAAGTCTGAAGGTTCGAAAAGTGGAATAATTAAATAATATTGTAAAAATTGTAGGAATAAAATAAATAAATAATACTAAAAAAATTAAAAAAAAAATGGAAAAAAGAAGTTGACCGAAAAATCGAAAAAAAATCGTGAGCCATGGCAGGATTCGAACCCTCTACCTCCAGTAACGCAATCAGTAACAATGTAATGGAAAAATTAAAATTTTTGTCAAATGTGAGTTTTCACTCTAATACTGGGTTCTCATAAATAATTTCACCCTGAAATTTGTTGCCTATAGTACATTTTGTAGTACTTATTTGCTCCACAAGATAGCACTCTTAACTTTTTTTTCATATTATTGACAAATGTTAACTTTGACTTCAAGCTCTTTAAATGTTTATTCAATTATTTTTCTGTAAATGTAAGACTGATTTCCATTATTTTTGAGCAAACTAATTCAGTAAAAAATTCATCTCAGTTTTGAAACAGTTTGTGAGTTGAAAAAAAGTAATACATTTTTTCCCTTATTTGACTCTAGAAACAAAATAAATTTTTTTCTTAAATGAATGTAATAATCTATCTTCAAGGAGGTTCACTGATGAACTCAGAAAAAAAAATCGTTGGAAATAATCTGTTTTTCATTTGAAAGAGGTTATAAAAATGGAAAAATCCTGTTACATGAATAATACTCGGTTTATTTTCATTGTTTTAAAATGAACGAAGAAAAATTGCAAAATTTACGCAATTTTTTTACATGTATTTTTTTCTTAGTATTATGCAAATGATACTTTAAAAACAAAAAAAAACTTCTTTTCGATGGGACTTTTCGACATCTTTTCATGTTTGTTGAGAAGTAATAAAAATATCGATACCGCTTTTCATGTGCGAAGTGAAATAGCGATGACCCACAAGTCAAGAAAGCTTTTTCCGAACTGGAATATTACCAATATCTGATTATAATGATACTTCTTGGCAAGTATTTGTCAGATGTATGTTATAAATTTGAAAATACATCTAATAACGTAACATCACGACATGCGATGTGCCCTTCGTGCCCGGCCTCGTTCGTAATGATATATCGCTATAAACACCTGTCGTGTCGTAGCAGTTCTCAAATTCGAAAACGATCGTTTTTCGACAGAATGAAAAAAAAAATACGAGTGTTGATGGCAGCTTTAGCCTTGACAAAATTGTATAGGTAATTTTATTAGAGGAAAAAAGAAACATCAATAACGGTATTGAAAAATGAAACGCGACTTCGGCGAGTCTTGTTGCGAAATAAAATGCCTATTAACGCGGAGTCGCGAAAATGTTATGTTTTGCCGAATCATTCCTCTTATTTCCCTGTACACACGGTTTCCAGTAATGTTTCTGAATGAAATTCGTCCGTAGTAAATTAATATGTTGTACGAAACGTCGACCCAGCAAACAATACACGTAATAAATAATTTCAACTCAGGTATACTGGCGAAACTCCATCCAATATCTAGCTCTGTTCGTACGAAAAAAAAAATTCCAACGGAGTACCGAAATAGACGAAAATGACGTAAAAAATGTTCGCTATGGAAAGAAAGGCGGAGTCGGGCTGGACAAAAAGCCACGGAGACGTTCTTATAAAATGATAAAGCAAAAACGAGCGTCGACTGGGTCGCAATAACCAAACAATGGATATAGAAAATTGAAAAAGCTGCTGAAATAGAAAAGCTCCGTATCATTTTTTTCGCCCAACAAATTTCCAACCGGACGAGGTTATAATTCGGATATAAAAGCGAGTATATGCTTTCGTCCCTTTCGGCGACTACAGCTTCGAGATCTAGCTCTCGTGACGCCCATGAAATCAAAAAAATTTTCCAGCTTTGCGAATTGATGAGGAATTATACCTCGAAATGATTTTCACCGATTTATCGGTCGAACGAACTGACGAGCTTTTGCAAAACGTTCGTCACGTGAATACGAAAGTGTCATCTATTATAATGTATTTCGCGTTACTCGAGATAACGAATCTTTTTTTTACGCCCTAATATCCGCACTAAGCCAATTTCCTGATATCTTGTCGTTTCCTCGACGAGATATATCAAACGTAATTTCATGTCGGTGCTGTTTCTCCCATTGCCTCAAAGAACGTTTTTACGAACGCCTGTCGCGCTAATATAACCGAATGCGAAGTAAGGCGGAAAAACGCGTACATCTTCGGGTTATAATATCTGCGGTTTTCTTCTCTTGGGCTTCGATAAATTTGTACCTAAGATGACGTAAATCTGTAAATTGATGTTAGACGATTTGTATAATCTCGTAACGTGCTTTCGATATCAAATCATTTAATTAAGAAGTTTGGAGTTTTTTTCTAACCCTCTTCTACTGTTGCTAGTTTTTGGTGAATTGAATTAGACAAATTATACCATTGTGCATCTTGAAAGTCGATTAGGATTAGAGTACATACGATTTGAAAACAGAAATAATAAACAAAGATCATAATTGCAAGGAGATTTGATACACTGAGTCGTTGAGATATTTTTACTCAGATTAGCGGACTAAGTTGTAAATAATATTTCGAAATGTTTCGTGTGTATAGTTTATGGAGACAAAATCAAGGCTGAATCAGCTTTATGAGGGGACAGGGGCTATCTTCAATAACATTGTAAATATATTTTAATGCATCAACTTATGCCATTGTTAATAATTATCTATCTCCCCCCCCCCGCCCCTTTAATCCGGGTCTGGATAAAATTATAAAAATTACATATTTTTGTATCTTTCCTTAGATTTTTTTTTTTCATTAATTTTTTTTGATCTTTTTGTTTTTTTTTAAATTTTCTCTTAAATTTTAATTTTAATTCAAAAAATTTCTCTTTGTTTTTTTAATTTTATTCTTGTTTGGACAATTCTCATTTCTATTTTAGACTTTGTTTTATTGTTCTGAAGCTTTTTCATTTTGTTTTTTTTTAATTGTATTTTTTCAATGTTAAAATATTATTTTTTTTTTCAATTTTTGGATATTTTTAAACTATTCAGTTTTTTTACAATTTTTTTTTCAATTTTTGAGCGTCTTCAAAATTCAATATTAATGAGCATTACTTTTTTGTAAGTGTTTTATTTTTCGAAATTTCTTCATTTTTTCGAAATTTCAATTTTTTTTTTTAGGCTTTGTTTTTTTTTCATTCCTCGAATATCTTTGAAATTTACTTCATTTTCTAAGATTTCTCTTAATCTTTGTATAATCTTCTTTCAATTTTTATTGTTTTTTAATTTTTTTTTTTTTTGCTATAAAATTTTTGTTCTTTTTTGGACAAATTTTAACTCTTGCTTTAGACTTGTTTCATTTTTTTGAATTTTCTATATTTTTTCTTTTTTTCAGTTTTTGAGCATGATTAAAATTTATTATGAGTATCATTTTTTTGTTAGGTTTCCATTTTCTGATATCTCTTCTTTTTTTTTTTTTTTTTTTTATTTAACATTTTTTTCTCAATTTTTTTTTCATTTGTTGAATTTCAGTATTAAAATTTTCTTAATATCGTTTACATTCTTTTAGATTTTTCTTTTTTTTTCATTTTATTTCTTTCTTCTTGCATATTTTAAAATTTTTTTATATCTTTTAGCATCTTTCACACGTTTTTCTTTTTTCATTCACCAAATTTTATCGAACTTCAGACATCTTCTAAACTAATTTTAGACTTTTTTCATTTCCCTCTTTTTTCGTAATATTTGTTTTCATTTTTTGAACTTCCTTCATTTTTTCCCTGTATTTGTTCCCTTCAGGTTTGTGACTTTATTTTTTTTGGTTCGAAGAATTTTATCTCTTTCTATCTAAATTCAAAATGAAATTTTGCCTCTATCTGATTTTTCCGTACATCTTGTCGAACAGATCCAAACATGAAAAAATACCCGAGCAAGACATGTAACAGAATACTTTAAAAGCATCGTTTCTAGTAGCGGTCAAATTTCCAACAATTAACGTAGTTCATCGTAAGCGCACATTTTGCCTCGTGCAATATTGCGTCGCGGCGTTTACGACTAAGGGAAATGGCGTAGGAAGAATCTCAGTCGGTCGTATAATAGAACGTCAGCTTTAATTCCTAGCGACGATAAAAATAAGGCGACGATGAGGTCGTAAATCCAAATTGAATATAGCTTCGATAAAAATGCAAATTGGCGCGACCTCATTCGGTCGTCGAGCTTAGTGATATTGTGTATACGAACGGACCAGGTTACGATTTTTTATCCTTCATAAATTGAATTCAAGAGCTTGCATAGGTTGGCAATCTTTTCAAACGTCGTCGAATAAATTGCATGAAAATATTCGCTAAACTATATTAAGCTTTGGATTTAATTTCGCCTTGTTCGGTGATTACCGGCGAGGCTTCGAATCGTCTATGAAAATGAGAAAGTTTAGCCATAAATAATTTCCAATCTAATCGTCGCCTTTCTTGTGTACGTAGCTTTAGATGATGTTTTACCATCATCTTCGAATCCTCTGTGTATTCCTCATTGGTAATTGTTGCTTGTTGGCTCGGGCTTGAAATCTAAATGATGAATTAATTATGATATTCGACGTTGTAGGTAGTTTCCGCTTGTGTATTTTTCACTTTTCCTCATCATTTTGTATAGGGTTAAATACGAGTCGCGTATTAACTCGCATTACCTTTTTAAAACCCCTTTTTAATGTTTCAAAAGTTCTTCCGCATTGAATTTTATATGGAAAAGATTTCTTCTCGGATTAATGCTTTTCATTTCGCGTAATTACTTCTGTAAAATGTGCTTCCACTTTCAACGCGGTTTCACAAGACTGTTCTGATACGTGACCAAAATGCTAATGAATACATGATGCGATCAGAAGGAAGGATGCGCGCGCATCTACAATTCAAATTCCTTCCCGTGCAGAACGTGAATACTAGTTTTCAAAAAAAATAAATAAATAAAAAAAAAAAAAATACTACTAATTTTAGTGGATGCTACTGATTTGAATTTTTTTTTTTTTTGATCTGTGCCGTGTACAGTAGTGAGGCTAAACGCACCGGCATTTATTTTGTAATTACTCTTATGAAATGGTGTGTTTCCACTTACACCGCAGCTACACAAGACCATTCTGCTACGTGACTGAAACGCTAATGAATACATAACGCGAACGTAGAGTAAATGGGTGCGCACGCATCCATAATTCAACTTCCTCATGCAGCTACTAACACGCGTCTGTTCGACTCCACGACCAAGTCGTTAATGAACAATAATTCAAGCGTTTATGACGCATATGCGCGCTCATGGCTCATATCTCGAATACAGTTTACAAAAGGTTGTGTTTATTGCTCGTGTTCGGCTAGTAATGAATTTCTGATTGGCTACATATGTAAACATACTTCAGTAAATTACAGAAAAATATTCGTTTCGAAATTCGACGAAAATAGGTCCATAAATGACAACATATACTCCAGGCACGTTTTTAGCATAGGTGAATTGTCGGTTAACACTATTCAAATAGAAATCCAATCGAAATACGCAGTTTACTCGTATTTGATATTTTTATCGACATTTTTGTTTGCCAATTGTGTATTTATTATGCGCTCGATGAGAATATTTATTTTTTGTGATATGTTTGCCCGCCATTGGCGAATGGTTATATTGTAACGATTGCGTTATTGTTGTGTAAGATTTCGGCAACATTCTACATTACTTTTAGCCTTTCTTAATTTCAAAAAATATACTGAAAGGAAACTTCATACGTTTATTCACGCTCATTCTGATGAATATATGAAAAAGGAATGAGTTTCTTGAATACTATATCCCAACTTTTTGACTTCATGAGAAGAGATGAGAAGTGGAACAAACTCTTGTAATCACTCAACTTATAATCTAGCTATATCTCCGAGATTATACATTTTAATGTGTTTTTGAACAAGCGAGTCATAATGTTTAGTAAAACGTTTTCGACTATTCGAAAGAAAATACGATTTCTATGCTTTTTTCACGCTATGTGTAAACGAGTAAACGAACGCAAAGCACCCGAGGAGGAGGATTTAACGAAAGAGAAGCTAATAAATGGCGTTTATAACTTTGATTTAACTTCGTCTCGTCGATTTGTTTAAAGTTTGGCGTATTTTCTCGTCGTTGGAACAACGAAGACGGGTTGGGTCCGTACGAGCTTCGTTTCATCGTCGACGCGAACCGACGAGCTTCCATATTTTTCCAACTTTTTTTATTTTCTCGTCTTGATGGTTAAATGCACTCGGTTGTTATTTTTATAGCGGCAATTCTTTGCTCCTTCGTTTGATACGATTTGAGGCGGCGACGACGACGGCGACGTTGTTTTCTCGGATGCTGTACTTACTGCTCTTTTTTTTTCCATCCTTCTGTCGTATATATATGAAAAGGCAGCACGCCGCCTTCTTATATTATTCGTCATTACAAGTTAACCGTTTTCTACGCGCTCTTTTCCCGTTGGTCGGACTTGGCGCTCGGTAAGCCGTATTTGATAAATTACATCTCGCGACTAACGGCTCATTTATACTACGTTTGCGGGTTATTTTTTCGTATATTTTTTGCTCTGCTCCGGAGCTTCTTTTATCCGTAATTGAATTTAATGAAATTGTTTTTAACCGGCGAATATTCCTTATTCGGCGTGTTTTGCACGTTTTTAATTAAATAGATAACGTAATGCCAGTTTACGGCCGTTGGATTTTACTACTTTTTACCCTTCGATTATCGCGTACTGAGCTAGCAGCAAGATGGTGTACTAAAATCCAGCGTATACGTAATAAAATGTTACTTATTAAAGAAAAAGCCCAGCTAGCGTATTTATTGGTCAATTTTTTCCACCAACTAGAGGAATTCCTTGCAAGAATTAAGCCGGCGAGAAAAATGAAAGGAAGTGTTGGACTTTTTTTCTTTATTAAACTAACCTAACAGTACTAAGAGTCGGTTCAACGAAACCCGAAATATTTTCGTCTTTGAATACGCAAAGTATCTGTAAATGGCTCTTTCGAAACTATGGCTGTGTCGAGACCTCGAGATACGACAAGCCAACTTATTAATCCAAAAGCGAAAATACGATTACCGAGAAGCCGACGTTTTCTCGCTCTTTTTAATACATATTTCTGCTAAAACTTTTCCGCAACTTTGTAATTCATGCCTTTAAAAATTGAAAAAATCCCTATTCCCTATTGCGTTCAGGCGTTGGTTGTTACTGGAAAACTTTTCTCAGGCATTATTTCTCGCTGTTCGAAATTGTTTTTTTTTTCATCGCATTGCACCGCTCGACAGATACCAGCGATAATAATTTTATGCGTATTGGAGCAATTTACAAACTATTTAGTATTGTTGTTCGGGGACTTTTTCCTTTTAGGATGGCATACCGCAACTTGGAGATGGAAAGAAATTTTTAATAAATGAAAAAGTTTTTCGCTATGGGTAATGCCTAACGAGCTCGTTTAATTGAAGCATTGAGACTGAAAATAGCCTTCGACTCTATGTCTGTATGCTGTTTGTTGATATTTTATTATCTGTGTACAATTTTTTTATTGTAGCTCCTATTTTTATATATTTCAGTAGATAAATTAATCGTTTTTCTGGCGTTCTGATGTTGCAGGAGACAAGGTATTGTGGATGGTGTCCATGATGAACTCGCTGTCAAGCCGTTAACGCAGTTTCCTGTGTCTCTTAAAGAAGAGGTAAGTTTTACTCCCAGTGTAAAATGATGTTGGTATTTTTGTAACATTATTCGAGTAGGGCTCCTATAACTACAGGTGTTGCGAAATCCAACTGTACCTATCTATTATGTTAGTATCAATTTCTATTTTTACCAATCCTCCAATTGTATAACACAGCAATGAGGCTTTAAGTAGGTATGAGAGCGCCACCGTCGCTCTTCTAAAATAAGTATTGAAAAGGGGGAACGACCAGCTGATCACACTGATGAAGAATAGATGTTCAATATTATTATTACTTGTTTGATTTTACTTCAATGTTTAAAATGAATAAATTTGTAAACTTCAAATTTTATTGTTATAGTTTACTATTAATTTTCTTTTTAGTCAATTTGTAACTTGGTAGGTGTTGAAAAACACTGTCTCATGTGATAAATTTTTGCGATGACTATGTAAAATCCATAAAGTAAAGTTTATCAATTTTAAATTGCGACCCTCCTATAAAAAGTAAATGTGATCGAACAAAATAAAATAGTAAATCAACATAACTTCATATAACATGTTGAAAAATTAGTGAACAGCTGATCAGAAGTAACTGATTTGTCCGCTAGAGCGCGACTATTTTGCGTTGTAAGCAAAGCTATATGTAGATACCAAGTTCCTGCATTCAAAAATATGAGCAAAAAAAGCAGAGTACGATTATTTGTTCACTATACATGCGCTGTGATTCACTAGACATATATCTCAACTCTGATTGGTTGTTTTGAACAGGGATGGAAAGCTAGCCGAAAGCCGAAAGTTGGCCAAATTTAGGCAGATAGCCGAAAGCTAAAAGTTCAAAAGTTTTAAGATGTTCAGCTGAGAGCTAGCCAAAAGCCTTTACAAATACAGCTTTTTTTCAGCTTTTTGGTTTTGAACTATTGGCAAGGTGCCAATGGCAACATCGTAATAAACCCATGTCAGTGTTGCCAACTTGTGTTGTTCGGCCTGTTATTCGAGTAGTCATGTTAGATCTAGTCTAGATAAAAAAAAAAAAAAAAAAAAAAGGTAAAAATGTAAAATAATGTAATTCCGCCAATTCGCCAGCTGAAACCAAAACAAAATGCCAAGTTTGTCAAATCTTGCACAGTTTTACGTATTGACATTTTTTTTTTTGAATTTGACCTGAAATGTTATGCTGAAAGTTTTTTTTTTTTCAAATAAATAATTTTTCTAAATGTTGATACTTTGTATGTGTGTAATAATTATTATTAATTTTAACATAAAAATTTGAATTTGAAACTCCAACTTTAAGTGCATTAAGAAAATTCAAAAGTTTCAAACCAAAAGTTTTGAAAGCTGAAAGCTAAAAGTTTCAAGCCAAAATTTTAAAAGCTGAAAGCTAAAAGTTTTAAGCCAAAAGCTAAAAGCTCATTAAAATATAGCTAAAAGCTGAAACTTTAGAAAGCTGAAAGCTAGCTAAAAGCTAGCTATAAAACCTGAGAAGTTTAAAGCGAAATCTAAAAGTTTTATTTCTCAAAAACCTAGCTGAAAGCCAAAAGCACAAGTTTTATTTTTCGGCTTTCCATCCCTGGTTTTGAATTCCCTGCGAAATATGGTTAAACTGATCATTGTTTGTTATTTTAAGCACTGTTTCCTAGATTACAGCTAACCTAGCGATCGTTTCTGAACTAATTACATTACTCTTATGGGAGTCTTGTAACTTGGTATATCTATATAGTTTAGGCTCCAAGTTTCAGTACCTTTCCACCAGCATCGAGTCATCTGAGGAATAGTTCCAAGAAAATGGCGACTGATAACAATTGTGTATTTATCAACTTCCATCTGTGTGCAGTAGGAAACCTGCTCGGAATCCGCAATTTCACTTCGGATTTATAAAAAACAGAGAATCATCTGGTTTATTTTGAAGATAATAAAAAATTTACTGAAGGTACGAAATTAGAGGATATATCCAAATGAAAAGGGCAGGATTTCGTTTTTTCCGTAAGTTTGTAATAATGCATATTCGTTTGCTGAAGCTGAAAGTTCCAAGTCTGAAATTTCGGACGGTGGAAAAAATAATAAATAAATTAAACCTAACCAAACCAAACTTTAAGATAAGGAATGTAAGTTTAGAGTTCCAAGTCTGAAAGTTCGAACGGTGGAAAAAATTATGAATAAATTAAACCCTTTGACTATACATATATGGACTGCTACCACACATGTAAAAAATTAAAGTTTGGCACATACAACATCTGTGATTTTCAATAAGAGCTAAATCGGGATTCACAATGCGCATGCGTCAATACTTGAAAAAATATGCTATCAGCCAATCAGCGGCTCAGCGGACTTATCACAAATCATTTTTTACAGTGGGAACCAATGGGAACACTGCAAATCCCGATTTGCCTCTTACCATGTTGTATGTGCCGATTTACACTGCAAGTAGCAGTCCATATATGTATAGTCAAAGATTAAACCCAACCTAACCTAACTTTGAGGTAAGGAACGTAGGTCTGAAAGCTCCAAGTCTGAAGGTTCGAAGGATGAAATAAATAATAGCGTAAAAATTGTAGAAATGAATTAAAAAAGAATCAACAAAAAAATTGGAAACAAACTTACAAAAAATTCGAAGAAAAAATTTCAGTAGAAAGGAAGAATCGAACCACAACCGCCTACACATCATATTGTCTCACTAACCTCGCAGCCAAAGATTGCATTTTAGCCAAAAATTCGTAGACATGTGTAGCGTAACATACATTAGATTCATTACGTTTGTTATTAGGTACAATGTAAATACACAATTGTTATCAGTCGCCATTTTCTTAGACCTATTCTTCAGATGACTCGATGCTCTTTCCACCCCTCTGTTATAACTAATTTCCATCATTTGACTATAGTATACTACATGGACCGCACTACATGATGGAACATCGACGTTGAACATTAATTTCTGACGCGCACTCCTGCGCATGCGCAAAGTCTTGTTATCAGTATTATCTCGCTACTTGTTTACATCCCTTTTAAAAACACACACAACCTTCTATCAGTCGACGCATGCGCAGAATTGCGCGTCAAAAATTTATGTTCAACCATTCTATTCTTCAAATGTGATTAATGATTATTGGCGAAATAATTATTAATATAATTTTCTTATTATTTATAACCTTTTATTATTATTATTTTTTTAATTTTTATAAATTTACCGTAAATTTTAAGCGAAAGAAATGTAATTATTACCATATTCATTTCCATATTCATCTTGTTATCAGTACCCAAGGTCACTTTTGCAGCGTTTTCAGGAGTTGCCACTTGGACGCAACTCTTTCATCGCTCCATTCGAATTGTCTCCAACATTTCTTTCCAGTGTTCATCCTCTTACTTAAGTTAATTAAATATCATCTATCATGGATTGGTGTAATTTGAGCTCATTTAAAGATATGACTCCATAATCGAAAATTGTCGACTTTTCGCTCATTCGCCCCACATTTTGAAAACAATCTTCTCCCCCCTCAACATCACCTGTAATAATAGATTTTGAATATAGTATATTCCATACTGCCAGTAATCATATAAAGTCATATTTATCACGTTCCAACTACTTGAGATTCTTCAAGTCTCCCTAAAAATTTGACCCCTCGTTCTGACCCGAATTCAAGACACCATATTTTGCTCCTCGAGTAACCTCACACACAAAATTGCAGAGTTTTAGGATGATTTGATAAGGAAGATTTATAACTTATACCCCGTTCGTAAAGTCATTTTTTGTTTTAACTTCTCTCCAAGTTCACTTGAAATGCTGAAATTTTGATATGTTTTTGTTTTTGACCCACTTTTTTACGTGAAATAATGAAGAAAAATGTTCAAGTATCTGGTTCCCTTCAATTCTTCTCAAAATTAGAACTAAGTAATATTTTGAGCTAGAGCAAAATCCAAACTAATTGCTTTTTGCATATTAACGTGAAGAATTGTTCTCCAAATTTTGAGCAACTTTCATCTATTCAGTTTTGTCATTCATAAAAAACCAAAAATTACCTTTTTTCTCGTATTCTTCCATATTGATTTCATTACGTTTCTTCATATAGTCCTCTATCACAATTATTTTTTGATCGGTGAAATTTCATCTTATGCTTCGCATATGTTAGCACCGTCATATTTTCATCATTTGCAATAAAATTTTCAATGTTCATAATCACCACATGTGAAAGATTTTTTCAAGTCAACATTTTGTCCCTTTCGAATTTTTGAGTAGGCATACCATCATACATGTGTGTAACTTGAATTACCTTACTTATCACATTCGCTTGGTGCGATCGAAATGGAACACTCCGAATTTCTTTTTGGATTAGGAATATTGAAAATTTGTCCACTGGTTACTTAGATCTCATAGAGATGAAAATATGAAGATTCAAAGTATAATATTCGAATTATTTTTTTTTTATTATTTTTTTTTTTATATCAAATTACGCCATGTACAGCCCTAGGCTAGAGGCGTTTCTTTTTTATTATTTTACATGGTTTGGGATTATATGAGGTTGTATAGGGACGTGGAGTGTAGAAATTTTAGGAGCTTTGTTATTTGATTGGGGTTGTTCTGATGGATGCATGGCGGATCTGGATTAGGAAAGTATAGGTGTCTTGGAGAGCGGTATTTGGTACAATCGGTCAGGATGTGGTGAACGGTTACAGGAACGTTGCAAGTGTCACAGACAGGAGAGGGCTGTCTAGAGAGGAGATGTCCATGGGTTAGGAGAGAGTGCCCGGTATGTATGCGAGTGAGGATTACTTCGTCTCTTCGGGAGAGGGACGAAGGATAATTCCATGGTTCTATGGAGTGACGGATAGATTTTAGTTTGTTTGAATTGGGAATTTGAGACCAGTAATGTTGGAAGAGTGTTTCGGATATGTTTTTTATAGATATTTTAATGTCAGGCAGTGGAATGGGAATGTTGGGAATGGGAGAGAGGTGAAGGGATTGTTTTGCGGATAAATCTGCCAATTCGTTTAACGGTATGTTTTTGTGTGAAGGGGACCAACACAGTGTTATGGATTTTTCGGAATTTATTGCAAGGAAGTGGGCGATATCTTGTGAAATGGGGTGCTGTTTTTTGGAATGATAGTTTTGGATAGTCAATAGAGCTGACCAACACGTTATTCCAATTTTTTTATTAGTAGCAAATTTTTTTTTAATTCGAAAAAAAAAAATAATTTCAATATTTAGGACAAGCTATGTAAGCGCAGGAAGTAGTGAAATGTTATAAAAATTTACGAATTTTGAGAACCCTTGTTTGAAATATAGTGGAAATTTTTCCGTTAAAGATTATATCATTTATAAAACCATAGTTGATTACGCATTAGAGATGCATATAGATTACAGATAGTGTTCATATACACAGTCTTGGAACCCCTGAAGAAAAATAATCTCTAAAAAATGTACATTAATTACGAGTAGATAAGGAGTTACATTAATTCGTAGTATTGATTTAAAAAACGAATAAGTACGAGTAAACAAATTCCCGAAAGAACGAGTGTACAGCTTAGGTGTACACTGTAGAGGTAATAGCGAGTAAATATTACGAGTGACATGAAAGAAGAGCTGTGGCAAGAAAAACAAAACTAATGAGTGCTTAGCGCAGTTTCTATGGCGCTGATACGAAAGACGCAAAAATTTACGCAATGAGAATTTAATTTAGAAAATTTCTTTCTTGTTTAAACCTATTATTTACGTATTCGCGATGTATCAAGTTATAATGCTAATGTTATAAACTGTTTTTTTTCAGACACCCGAAGAAAAATACGCAAATTTCAAAGGAGTTCGCGTAATTTCAGTGAAAAAGGTTCGTATATTGCTTATATAATTTATGATGTATTCGCGACATGTTAATATAGAAACTTTTCTTATGATATATTCGTAGTTTATATATACATTAAAATGGCTCTCGGAAAAAATTTCCGAAATGTTTGTGGAACTCCTTACTAGGAGTTACTTTAGATTCATTTAATGAAAAAACAGTTTGAAAAATTTTTCGGATCGTTTGATACAATCAATGCTGAATTCAGTAGTCAATCCCTTAATTGATCAGTAAAGTGAATTTCGATTTTGGAGCGCACTTCACCGAAAAAACGAGCATAAACTTTGTAATATGGTCTACTATAACATAATATGTTTTTGTTGTTCCTGAAAACGAGTGGAACATGATCAAAAA
Organism: Phenacoccus solenopsis; assembly: GCA_009761765.1. Classification (NCBI taxonomy): domain Eukaryota; kingdom Metazoa; phylum Arthropoda; class Insecta; order Hemiptera; family Pseudococcidae; genus Phenacoccus; species Phenacoccus solenopsis. Next base: position 33,944,800 of record CM019754.1, on the reverse strand, counting down.
TAGGAAAAACTCCCAAAAAAACTCGTTTCTAGCGTTTTTACAGTTTTAACCTTCTCAGCTTCAGATGAATTTGACTTAAATATAAAGAGCACATCGAAAACAAAAATTCATATTTTAGTTAAATAAAAAGATGTTGAACTGTTTTATTTATATGATTTAAAATAAAATATTAATTTGTGATATTAAAAATAATATTTAATATTTACGAATTATTTTTTTTAATATTTTTAAAAATTTAATTGAATTATTTTATAAAATATTCTTATGCGATTGAATTTCCAAAAAATTAAGTAATATGAATTTTTTCCCCTCGGACCATAATTTTTGAGTTATTAATGTACTCTTGACATCAACATTCCAAATAAATTATGAAAATTACTTTTTTTGAAAATATCTCGGTTGTCAGCACTGTCCTCTACATGACATAAAAAAATAAAATTTTCTTTTCACGAAATGTTGCTTCGATTCTTGATTTCGTATTCTCAAAATTATCAACTCTGTAATTCATGATTTTTTTTTTCATTAAAAAAAAAATCATGAATATATTCCACTAACCTTTTTAGCTGAGTTTTTAGTAAACATGATTGCTATTACAGCCAACTTGACTATGGGAGGAGAGGGGTCGGGGGAGGGTGTCTTCAAATCTTTACGTTTCAGACCATTTTGTAATCATCTGGGAAGTGTCTAACTTTTTGGTATTTATATATTTTATAACGACTGGGAGTATGCATGAGATTCCTTTAAAATTTGGTGAGAAAATCTTCTTGAAAACGGGAAAGAGGTCCTTTTTTGTTTTTTCGATATACTTCAAAATGGCGGATCACTCAAATTTTTTGTGGAGTTGGAGAAAAAAGCCAGTAGCTCAAAAAATTATTTTTCTGATTTCATATGATAGAGTGAATTACGAACACAAATATACCCAAATTTCAGCTTCTTGAGTGCATTTGGATGGGAGTTGGAGCAAAAAACGTATATGACCTCTTGCATTTGGGCCAAAATGGATCAATTTGAGTAGAGGTTGAGGGGCCTTAAATCATAAGATGTATATTATATCTCAAACTCATTTTTATAAATAAAATTATAAATAAATAAATAAATGGAAATGATAATAAATGTAAATCAATAAAAAAAAAAAATTTAATAATTCAAAAATATATACTATACATATAAGCAGAGCTTTTTTTGTGGTGGTGCTTTGAAAATATCGAAAAATTGCCATAAAAAATGAAAAAAAAAAAATTTTTAACCCTTACAAAAATTTTTGGATTTTTTTTTTAATAGGTCAAAAGTATCCGAATACAAAATCTAATCTATCTTTTTTAAACAATTACCGCGTCGCCTCATACGAGATTCTCACAACAAGTTAAGATTAAACAATAAAAAAAAAAATTTACTTCGATTTTTTCCTCAAAATACTGTGGCTAGGGGTGGGAAGGGGGTACAAAAATTATGGACATACAACTTTTGAGAATTAGCGTGCCCTCAAAAAAGAAGTGAAAAAAAAAGGCCTGTATATAAATGAAAAATAATATCATGTAAATTAAATCTATAATATTTAATATTAAAAATAAAATTATAAAATAAATTAAACTAAATTCGATGTTATATCTGTAGACAAATCCAAAAAAAAAAAAAAATGCGTAGTCAGAGGAGCCTTTCTCTTGCGTCGAGAAGAAGGGGCTGTAACGTCACTGACTCCTGGTGAGGGAAAGACAGCCTGCTTACTTCGCGACGAGAGAGAGACGCCTCGGGGCAGTTGCCTTTTAGAGTTTGTCGGGATTATTACATTTTCGTGTTTATATATATTTCTTGTGACTTTCTCATTTTTTTCGCGTGTCTATACTGAGTAATAAAGGTTCGTTGACAATAAGTGTTTTCTCTTCATTTGTATTTTGTGGTACTTAGTGCTACCTAGTATCCAACAACTGATTCTGATTCTCTTTCAAAAACACATCGCAAATTCACCTTCATGCTTGATATTGGAGGGGAGAAGGAGGGGTTATTGACTTCAAAATGTAGTAAGGGTACACGAGAGGTCAAAAATTTTATCATTGTGTTGTCGTATGATGAAATGTACTCAAGAGACTGACCTATTCTGATTTTTACTTCTCAACTGAATTTAGAGGGGAGTTGGAGCAAAGAACCACTATTGGCGGGGAAATGTATGGCTGCTAAGGTTTTTTTTTTTTCGCAATCTAAATGTCATCAATTTATTTATTCTAAATTTTCATTTCAATTTTTTCTTCTTCTTCAACAAATGTGAAATTAGATTCTACACTTTCAAATTAACAGTATGTTTCCAATTTCTAATTCAAGAAAAAGAGACATTATTAACCAGGTCCGTGCAGAGGGAGGAAAGAGGGTTTTCCCCTCGGGCGCTAGTTTTTTCTCAGAGCCCGCGACTTGACACATCGTCGCTAAAAATTTCTCTTTACCTCCACGACCTTTCTTTTTTTTGCTCTTATGACTTTTCCTCCTGTCGTGGGCTCGGATTTTTAGTGTTGGGCGATTAATAATCGATTAATCGAAAATGTCGATTAATAGGTAAAAATAATCGGATTAATCAATTATTAGAAGTAATCGATTATTTCAACAATTATTTTATAAAATAAGTAATCGATTGATCGACCAATTTCCAGTTTTTATGTTTTTTTTTTCAATAATGCTTCGATATTTCTGAAAAAAAAAACTTTTTATTAAAAAAATAATAATTTTGTGAAGATATTTCTATAATACGATGAAATTGTCTCTCATCGCATACCTTAAATATGCTTGTTTCTTAAATAAGAATTGCTACTTGATATAAATACTGTCATTTTTGAATAAATGATTTTGTTTTTGTGAATAATTTGAATAAATTATTTTATTTTTGTAATTAATTCAAATAAATGTTTTTTTTTTTTTATTATAATTGAACAAAGCGTAAAAAAAGGAAATTCGAATTTTTCAAATTCTGAATATTTTTTTCAACTCCAAATTTTCTCCAGATTTTTTTAAATCTCCAAGATTTTTTTTCAACTCGAATCTTTTTTCTGATTTTCTCAACATTTTTTCTATTTAATTTTTTCTCAAAATCTATTTCGAGCCAAAAATTTTTCTCAGTATTTTTTCAATCAAAAATTTTTACAATTTTGTTCCAAATTTGAGTGCTTTTTTCGAAATCATTTTCACTTATATTTATTTTATCTCAAAAAGTCAATATTCATTTGAACTTTGGAAACATTTTTTAACGCTACAATTTTATTGAAAAAAATTTCAAAGTTGGCAAAAAATTGAAGAAAAAATTTCTAGGTTGAAAAAAATTAGATGAAGTGTAAAATTGAAAAAGCATCTGAAGAAATTTTGGGTGGAAAAAATTTCTAATGCTGAAAAATCGATAAGAAAATTCAAAATAGGTATAAAAATATTATAAAAAATTTTTGGATTGTAAAAAATTTCGAGGAAAAATTTCAAGGGATTGAAAAAATTGGTAGAAAAAATTGGTAGAAAAAATTTTAATTAGTGTAAATTTTTAATTTATTCTTTAATCACTCGTGTTCCGTAAATGTTGTAACTGCAGAGTATGGACAATATAAAAAAATCAATTAATCGATTATTTCAATAATCTAGATCCGATTAATCGAATATTGGAATAATCGAACTTCAATTAATCGATTACTCAAATAATCGATTATTCCCAACACTACGGATTTTCTCTGCACGGCGCTGTTATTAACTGCGTTTTTGTGGTCGAGTCAAATTTAAGAATATTATTAATAAATTATTTGAACATTTTTTATAATGTTAATTATTTTATTTTTTTCTTTCCCTTCAATTAAAATTTTATACTTAAATAATGAAATTAAATCTAATATTATAACAATCGAAACTATTAGTCATTAGTGTTTATATGTATCAAATGATCTGCAAAATTCAACCAAGTATTTCCTCCCACCTAATGAAATCATAGTGGGAAGAAATAAGGTTGTAAGGTTGTGCAAAAATTTCGAAAATTTGTTCCACCGAGTATAAATATAAGAGCCACCCTCACACACGTACATAGTGGAAACACAGAAAAAACAAGAACAGCAAAAACTGCGCGCAGTTAAAAAGCAGAAATAATCGAATAAATAAAAACAAAACACCGTATTAAAGTAATATCGTTGCACATTTTATCGTCGTAATTATTGCCTTTATTGTGCGACGTACGCAGCAGTTTAATTGCAAACCTTTTTCTCTTACGTACCGTTTCCAAGTACCTAGTAGCGATAATAAAAAGGGTACGAGGCGCTCCGTCTTGTGTAAATTATTAGCACATCGCAACCGCGCTTATAACGAGTTAACGACGTCGCCGCGCCGCAATAAGTATCGGAAAAATATTCGCCCTGTGAGGGAGAACTTTTATCTACTCACGGAACAAGGAAAAAACCGTCATCGGCGGCCGGAAAAAATCCCATCGTTAAAGCTGCGCAGATTTTAGCCGCTGTTTTTTCTCACCGTTCGCTTGACGTACGAGTACTCGTTAATTAAGGTTTTAATTGATGAATACGCCGAGTTAGGTGGGCTTTGTAATCGTCTTATGATTAATGTCTGGTTACTGGATCGGTGAGGGGAGGCGTATGCTATTCGGAATGCGGGCTAATTAAACGTCGTTAAAAATATATTAAAACGAACTCGATACGGTCACCGATGAGGTCGTTCGAAGAGCGAAAAAAACTTCTAGGTAATTGATTTAACGCGCCCGATCCTCATTCACGTGTATTTAGCGCCGCTTAATTGGCAACTTTATCGCCTCATTTAAATGCATAGATTGTGTGTACGAACGTGCCATCGTATGTAGGTCGCAGCTCGTACAGCGATCGAAAAAAAAGGGGGCTTGAGTTTCGTTTCGCGCCAAGTTCAACGCGATTAAAAACGTACGCTAATGCGGAAATTCGCCGGCAAAATCTATTATTTATAATATTTTCTGGTTACACAAACACCATCCCGTTACGCGGAGACGCCTACTCGAACGCTGTATATTGCGAATACCGCGCCACCATCGTTTATCGAAATAAAATTCCAATATTGACAGTCGCCGATACGGTTAAAATGGTAAATTTACATTTTATTCGGCCTCGTTCGACGCTCTCACCGTCAAATTTAATGTTTCGCTCGGCGTCGAACGCGTGTACTTGGCAATTTTCGCGCTCAATCGCCGTTTCGGGAGACGCGTCGCAATTTACGACTTGTATTCGCGTATGTGACGGATCCAAGGCTATGTAAATATCCTCCCCTTTTACACCTCGCTCACCCACATCTCCCTTCCATCGATCTAATCTCAAAGGCTTACCGGTATTGTGTGATTACACGATGTGACTAAGCCCTCGCGCAGACCAATCAAATTCACTCCTTTCACCTCCATGGTCCCATTGTAGATGCCTCTAATCGAGTCAATTACCTGTGCACTGATTTAAATACCTAAACCTATGTACTGTTTTATTTATTATTTAGGTAAATACTTGGTACTTAAATAGAATACATGTATCGAGATTAATAATACTATGCACACAGTAGTTTATGTATTCTTGTTTATTTTGCCGTAGGCTGATTTGTCTTCCGAAGGTCACAATGTGAATTCTGTTCCCTTACAGGTACCTGATAAAAAGTGTTGCGCGTATATTTGCTTCGCTGTGTTTATTTACTTACTCGTATGTATAGCTCGAAACGCTGAGTAATAACACTCCAAAGATGTCTTACGTTAGATAGTTCGAATAGCTCGCAGTTATGAGTTATGTCCCTTTGAGTCCGCAGCGTGTGATTAGTTTTTTTTTTTAATTATTATTATTTTTTTTTTAATACCCTATAACCCACTCATTGAATGGATCGATTTCATGTGACGTCATTACATCGAACGAGCGAATCATAGAATAATTATGGTAACTATAGTGCGGTCCACGAAACTAGACCCTCCTGATAAGCACTTTGTTGCCATATCTATTATTAATAATTATGGAGATAAAAATATGGTAGCCATCTGTTTTTCGGCTAAAAAAAATGTAATTATTTAATAAAGTGCGAAATCGTTCTCTTTTTTATCCAACATATGATTATTAAAATGAATGATGAGCGAACCTCTGATGCGAATCACAATTCGATTTGATAAAATAGCTGGTTAATTTTAAGAGATTTGGCAACGTCTTTCTTGTGAACGCAAAAATTTTGTTTTTTGTGTATAAACATAAGGGTCTAGTTTCGTGGACAGCACTATAGTACGCTTTCTGATTGGTGTACGTCAAGCGTGTAACAACCAATCAACGTGTTGGAAAGTGGTAAATTACATCGAGTTACTCATAAAATAAAAACCAGGGCTGTAATAACAGGGTGTTTCGTTCCGTTCCCATTCCAGTGTTGCCAGGTTGGGCGATTTTTCCCAAAATGAGCGACTTTCAACATGATTTTTGCGATCGAAAATATGGAATGGCGACTACTCGCAAATTGGGCGATTTCTTACTATGCCAAAATATATAACAAATTCATTCAATATCACTCTTCTGACCAGTTTCATTTTTAGACATTTTTTGTTTTCGTGATTTTTGTACGAATTAATGAATCATCGATTATTAATAACTCCAAAGAACTGGATTTTCCATCGTTCAATTCAAATTTAGATGATCGTAGAAATCGCTCAGGGTTTATTCATAAGTTTGGGCGAGTTGAGTCGACGAAACTTGCGACTTCAACCATGATAAACCTGGTAACACTGTCCCATTCCGGTATCCGTTCCTGAGTCGTTCTGTTACCTTCCCGTTATGTTACGTTCCAACTTTGGATGTTCCGTTACGTTACGTTCCGTTTCGTTCCATTCTATTCTATTCTATTCTATTCTGTCTTTACCTCTTTTTTAGTTCGAGTTGATATAAGTGAATTAAGAGTCTCGTCTTTTTTTAAATTTTTTTTTATTGATGATAGTAATAGTAAAAAAAATTTAAAATTAAAAAAAAAATTAAAAATCAAACATAAACATTTAAACAATGACTCAAAGTTGCAAATAACACAAAATGATTTACATTGTATGAAACTGCAGCAATGCACTGAGCAGTTTTGCCATTTCTTCTTTTTTTTTTTTTTTAAGGCAGATTGATAATTGATTCAGTTATTCATTCAAGTCAGTTTACAAATTTGAAAACGTTTGAGTAATTTCAAGTTGAAGTTAGTTAGAGCCTTTCAGGCATTCATTCAGTTTAGATTCCATTCAGAGTAAAAATACTCTGTCACTAAGCCTTCAACAATTAACGGTTAGCGATCGAGTTACCATCCCCTGTTTTTCACAATTTCACCTCAAAGAATGCACATTGCACTGGACTTGCAAGGTAGGAACAATTTTGCCAGCATTCAAATTTCAAAAAATGAAAACAATGTAAAATAACGGAACACTAACAAAATTGATTCGTTACGTTCAGTTCTCAAAAATTTCGTTCCGTTCCGTTCTGTTACTGAAATGAAGAAATTACCAGTTACGTTCCGTTATTCCGTTACGTTCCATTACCGTTATTACAGCCCTGATAAAAACATCAATTAGCTGATGATTCAAATCACAAACTAATTTCAATCGTTCACTGGAAATTGAACGATATTATTTAGGAAGGTAGAAATCAAATTACCTAGATTTTATCACATTCTAGGGCTTATGATTGGTTGTTACGCGCGTGACGTATGACCAATCAGAAAGCGGATCGGTTATAATAATTAATGTATTAGTCCTCACGAAGATACGACTTGTTTTTGTTTCTTCTGAAAAAAAAAAAAGGATACTTCAAATATTCATATTTTACGCAAAGAATGTCTATTTTTGAAAACAATATGAATATTTCAAAAATAGATGTTTCGAAATTTTTATTCATAAACAAAGCATTTGAAATTAATTTATTTTAAATGTGTCCTAAAAGATGCAAAAAGGTGGTCAAGTTTTTAATTTTGAATTTTTCCATTTGATAGCTTTGACATCGAAGGATATCAAATTATATAAAGACAATAGAATATTTAGCCATTTCTTCTTGACTAGAGTTCAAATGTAATAGATAATATATGATAATATCCATACATGGTGTTACACCTTAATATGAGCGCCTTCGTATTATACATAGGGCAACTTATGTGACACCCATGCATGATAATGTATCTTTTCTAAATGTTGAAGGGGCAAAGATATAAAGATTTTAAACTATTTTTATATCTTGATGATGGCCAATGTCATAATTTCTATTTGATCTCGATGATGAAATAGAAATTTTTGGATGATTTTTGTTACTGATTTTTTTTTTCTTGATCATCACCATCAAGTAAAGAACCATAACCTAACCCGAAACCACAAACTTGACCGTATCGGTTTTACAGGCTTGCTCTCAAGTTGCCAAAAAACTTCGTGACCTTCACTGCATCAGCTTTCAAAATTGAGTTAATATATTCAAATTTTTGTAAAATAAGTAGAGCTCTTAGATATTAGACGATTTTAAGATTTTTCTTACAAATTGCATTTGGTTCGATAATTTTAAAGATTCCAATGGCTCAAATTTCCCTTTTCCTCGAAAAATTTAGGGTTGAGGAAACATCAGTTTATCAAAAGATGCTAAACATAAAAGAAATTTCAATCTTCAAAGCTAATAGAAGCACTTACCAACATGATCAAAGTTTCCAGAATTTAGAAAATTTCAAATTCTTATTAGGTACTAAAGATCTTTGGTTTAAAGACAGGAATAATTTTTTAAGAGACAGTTCTTCAAAATTCAAGTCCTTTTTAAACCATTTTTAATTCTTTTGAAAAGAATATTAAATTTTGTGTATTTTCAAAAATGAATAATTAATGGGAAATTTGTTGGTAGCTATTTCCTTTTCATTTTCTTGTGAAAATGATTAGAAATGAATTGTTATGATTCTTTTTTTGTTACGTAAAAATTTAGTTGGTATGTACTTGAAACTAAAATCAATTCGACACCGAGTATTTTGACTGCATTACGCAGCAATAGGCAGAAACGAAATAAGGCATCATAAACTTGTTGAGCGATGTTATTTTTGTTTTTAAAGAGTAAAACATGAAATCATTTACGTTATTTCAATAATTTCAAAGATAAGTTAGCGAAATTTGTTCAGTTTCATCAGTACTGGCTTTTTAGACTTGAATTACATTCGAAACATGTAGTTGAAGTCTGTGCCGCCTAATTTCGTTTCTGCCTATTGTTGTGTAATGTAGTCCATTTAAAATTATGATTACCTATGCATTCGATAGTTTCGGGTATCTTCGGATAATTTCGAGTACTTACGGGTACTTCCGAGTGTTTTCGGGTATCTTCGGAGAAGTTCGGATAACTTCGTAAAACTTCGAATAATTTCGTATACCATTGCAATGTGAGTCTGAAATCATATCGAAATTTTATAATCTCCCTTCACGTTGTAAATTTGATAATCTCTGTGCACTATAATATTGCAATTACTCATTATTAACTAATGACTAATATTATAAAATATTCCATTCCAGCGAAATTAACTCATTTCTCACAATTATTATAATTTCTCAAGCTATTTTTATATTGGCCACTAGTATAGAATTTTTTCGATAATAAATTAAATTCTGTGTATTTCAAATTTTTGCCATTATTATAATTTTTACCTCCATTGAAATCAATGTTCTGGAGCAATCGAAGGCAAATTGTACCTCATTTGCACATCTCGTTTGTAAAACCTTAAACGCGATTACAATAAAAATATTAATAACTGAAAATACGTAAAATGAAATTTCTCTTTGAATAGAACCCATGAAATCTCTCCATTTCTATGATACCCACGTTCAGCCACAGGCCTCTAAAAAAGTGAGAATTGATCAAATTTAAAGCGTTTTTAATAATATCGCTTTGATATACTCTCAGTTCATCCAACATATTGCCATTTCGCCGAGTATCTTTCTTTAAATTTATCGCATACTGTAATTTACATTGTTGTACTCTCCTCCCTTCGACATTGCATCAGTCATCGAAAATAATACAAGATGATTACAACTATACGATATGTTATCGCCCTCTCAGATTCAATAAAAGCGTACCTAATGTTATCACGTGAGTTAAATGAGTAAATTCATAACAGAATAATGAAAGCGTTCGATGTACATGGTTGTTTGCGTATATGTCGTAATAGTGGCGCGGTTTTTCGACTAGTTAGCTTATTATTATTCTAACGAGTGCGGTTTTCTCAACTTACCAAGTTTTTCGTTTAATTTTTTTTTTTTTACTTTCTTTGATCACAACATGTAATTTTTTTTAGCTTTGTACGCTTGTATTTGTATTGTCGACGTGTGTGACGATTAATGTTGTATACTTGATACGCGCGAGTGTTATGAAAAAGATGAAAAGGCACCGATAGATGGGCCGAGTGTGGTACAAAACAACGTATAATAACGTCGTTACCGAAGTATAGTTCTTGTAGTGGCGTATGTTGCGTGATTTTTCGTTCATTAATTTCGGAAGTAATGTTTAACACGAAGAAGGGGAGAATGCCCGAAGCGGTTACAATTTATCAAAACACTAGATGACGCTCGTTTTGACTTATATGGTTTCTGTAAAGTGTAATGTGAAATTTAGATGGCATAACCAACTCACTTACTCGCTTCTTGTTTCCATATCGTATTAATGAATAGATTAGTTATATAGGATGAATTAATTGATCGAATCTCGCCGCTCGATCGTGTTTATTAAATACTCCTCTAACTGGAATATTTTGTGTTTTTGCTAAAGGGCGCTCAAGGCCTTGGAATAATGATCATCGAAGGCAAACATCCAGAAGTTGGGCACGGTATATTCATCTCCGATATTCAAGAAGGAAGCATCGCCGATCAGGTATTTATAGAAAATACATTTCTTCGATAAAACATCATTTATAGACGAGTTCCATACATTAACTGAATAAAATCAAATTCTAATGGACAAAATAAAACCAAGTCTAAAATTTTTATACGCCAAGGGAAGCTTTTAAAACTGAATTTAAATCACGTCGAAACTTTACGCAGAGTTCGACTTTCGCAGCCGATATATAAAATCCATAAACTTTTCATTCCACTCGAAAATCTGTCATTGTCCACCGGCGCTTTTGGGCGGCTTTATTAAATTTTTGTTCGCACTTTTCGCACACCAGTGTTTTCCTTTTATACCTTCTAAGGCGAGTTGTCGTCGTAAACTTTACGTAGGTGTGAAATTTATATAACTGCATGATACGATAGTCTTGAAAGTACGCGACGCATTATGTACATTTTTAGCTGAGTTTTTAATAAAAACCGTATCTATTACAACCTACCTAACTTAGGAATGGGAGATCGAGAGAGGATTGGGTCTTCGAATCTTTCCCGTTTCAGATCATTTGTAATCATTTACCAAATGTTCAATTTTTTGGTATTCATTGTGAGCTCCACCGAACTCCGAGCTCAAAAGTATCATATTCCGTACTTTGGTGAAATACGTTATGATTCGATGTTGGTAACACTGTTTTGTGACAAAGAGCAATGAACAAAAGTAAAGTTGATTTTTAATTTCTTTACAACGGTGTTACCAACATCTAATCGCAATGTTTTTTTTTACTAGAGTAGGGAATTTGACGTTTTAATGCTCGGAGTTCGATGAGTCGCACGGTACATATATATATTCATATTTTTTTTTCACGCGTAACCTCGACGGATATTGATGAAATTTTCTCAAAATTTGGTGAGAGACTATTTTTGAAAATACGAAAGAAATGCTTTTTTGTTTTTTCGATACATCTCAAAATGAAAGATCACTCAAATTTTGAGTGAGCTGAAGGGGAGGGGTTAATAGCTCAAAATTGTTGTTTTTGATCTTATATAAAAAAGTGAGTCGCGGACACCCACATATCCAAATTTTACTTTCCTGAGTGCATTTGGAACGGAGTTGGAGCAAAAACGGTTTTTTGAGGAATTTTTGAGACATGAAATTTTCGAATCATCCATAATATCTTCTCACCAAATCAATGTAAAAAAGTCAAACTTCGTGTGTGGCATTACTTTGGCACCAGAATATGACACCTTAAATTAAGGTCAAAATGGATCCAAAATGGCGGATTTACAAAATTTGGGTAGAGTTTGAGGAGGCCTAAATTTGTAAAACTGTAATTTATATAAATTCATTGAATTATTGGGATAAAAAGTATTAGAACCGCCTTGTCTGGGCTTTTATCAGACGTTTTTTATGGGGTCAGCAACGTTATCTGCAGACGTAAACAAGTCCCAGTTGAAAACTTAGCTTCAGTAACGGGACATGGCTGCTTATATTTTAATTTTTTCTTAGTGAATTTAGTTTAAAACTTATTAGCAAAATTAAAACGTTTAAATCGATAATGGGATAAAGCTCATATTTGTATTATATGGTTGTATTATATTTTGGAATGAATAAATTTTGATATCCCTCAAAATGGCGAATCACTCGAATGTTGAGGATAGCTGAAGAAGGAGCAAATGACTGAAGAATTTTGATTTTTGATTTCATATAAAAAATTAAACCAAGAACACCGCCATATCGAAATTTTAACATCCGATTTGTATTTAAAGTGGAGTTAGAGCAAAACATGACTTTTTGAGGGAGTTTTGAGTTATGAAATTTCATAATCGACCTGAAAGGACAAACTTCGCATGTTTGGTTAATTTAGTAGCTAGAATATGACTTCTTGAATTTAGGTGAAAATGAATCCAAAACAGCGGTTCACCAAAATTTGAGGAGCTTGAGGTGCCTCAAATTTATAAAAATGTAATTAATATAAATTCATATGATTATTGGGATAAAAAGTATTAGTATAAAATCCAAGAATAAAAAAAATATTATAAATGAAACTATAAATAAAAAAATAGATATATAAATAAATATAAAAATTAATTAAATTTAAATTATTAAAAAAAATATAAAGTAAAAAATATTATGTAAATTATGTCTACGTATTCAATTCAAAATGAATTTATAAAAGAAATAAAATTAAATTCATTGTTAAATCCAGAAACTTATTCTGATTCTCTTTCAAAACATATGTACTGTATATCCCAAATTCAACTCAACACATGATGTTGGAGCGGTGCAAGAGGGTTTATCAATCTCAAAATGTAGTGAGGTTACATGGGACGGGAGGTGCAAAATTTTATATTGTGGTGTCATCTGATAAAATGAGCTCAAGTGACTAACCTATTTTGATTTTAACTTCCTTAGTGAATTTGGAGAGGAGTTGAAGAAAAGAAAACGACATTTGGAGGGGAAATTGCTATAGGAAATTTCATGAATCTTCCATAAATCTCCTCACCGTATGATTACATTGCAGGAAATACTATATTCAACTTTTTAAGTGGATTTGGAAAGGATTGGGTAGGGGTTTTCACACTTGGTAGGTGTGGCATTAAAAACTCAGCCTCAGTAATGTGGCATGGCTGCTTACATTTTCTATTTCTGTTATCGAGTTTATCCATTGTTCGCGTCATCTCTGGCTTTGGGCGCGTAAAATAAATAATGATAAACTCGACGGGAGAATTTTTTTCCATCTCGAATTTCGCCAGCCAGGAAATTTTCATTTTGCGTAAAAAAACATGCCACTGAAATTAAAAAAAAAGAAAAAAAAGAGAGAGAAAAAAACAGTTATATGAAGAATGACGGCGAAATTATACTGTTCGAAATTAATTGCTTTAAATTACGCTCGTTTGAATTCGAATATAAAGTTGTTTTTTCGAGGGGATTTGTATATTATACGCGTTTATATATTTCGAAAAATGTAAATAAAAAGGATTTTAAAACGGAATTTCGAGGTTCTGTACATGAGAGGATTTTTTTCGCGTTAAATCCGTTTTTCGCGCCTGTTCTTTTATTTTTATTGTAATTTTTATCGATTCGAGCGAATTTTTCATTTCTACGAATTATTCGCGGAAATTTCCCGAAGTGTTTTGTGTATAATACCTTCAGCCAACGAGCGTATAATACAGGAAGGAGGACCAAATAAGTTTCTTTCACGAGCCAATTTTACGGGTTCAGCTATATCTCTACTCTTTCAGTTCGTGAAAAATATTCTGTACTGCAGCAAAATGAATATTTCGAAACATAAATATCAGAATTTTTATCGTTTCACTTTTTCTTTCAAGGCAGTTTTTATGCCATGCATGCAATTCATTGAAAATTAAATTATGATCTCCAAAGAAAAATTAATATTAATTTTTATTTTATCTTTTTATATATTTGTAATTTTACACGCTTTAAAAGCATTAAATTTTCAAAAGAAAATTTAATTCTTTAACAAATTTTTTAAATGACCTCAAAAGAATGTTGTGAAAATTTTACCCCTCAACTCAATTTTCAAATCTCCCCTTCCCCGGAAAAAATTAAGTTAAAATTCAAAAAAAAAATTTTTAGGTAATCAAAATTTTATACTTCCAAACCTTATACATATTTTGTTGTCCAAAAGTAGGAAAAATTTTAGCCTTCAATTTTTTTTTTTCGGAAGGTCCAAACTGTCTTAAAATTTTTTTCAAAGATCACTTATTTTGGTTATTTTTAAAAATCAACGACAAATGGTAATTTATAGGTCGTGTGCTCGATATGGGCTTAATTAAGGCTATTTCGAACGCGATACGCAAAATATGCTCGATTTTCACCTCATAAAGCTTCTCATAATGCGACAATCTTGCTTCAAAATAATATCATGTACATGTTTTAGCATAAAAAAACTGAAAATTTAGAAACCCCTGTGGAATAGAAATCGAGCATACTTCGCCTCTTGAGTCCGAAAAAACCTAAATTGAGCCCTTACTATACACACGACCAATAAATTACCCATTTGTCATAAACTTTCAAAAATGACTAATGTGATTTTTGAAAAAATTTTTGAAACTTTCTCAAGAACTGAATTTCAGAAAAATTAGCACCTATAATTTTTTTCAATCTGGCAACAATGAAATGTTAAAAAACTCATAATTGACAAATTGACCATTTTTTACTTTTTTAAAAACCTGATCTCATTTGCGGGAAGAAGGGGGAGGGGGTAAAAATTAAGTTGGAGGACTAACATTTTCACGACGTTTATTCACTGAAAAGTTAAAATATTTCAACTTTTCACTGAAACCTAGAGAATCTTTCATTGCCTGATTCACTGACTATTATAAACGGTTCCATAAAGAAACACAGGTTCAACTTTTTCTGTGAAAAATTCAGTGCCATTATAACCGACGCTTAAGTTTTTTAATTCAAGGCTTTCGTGAGTTCATTTTTCATATGCCACTTAGCCACCTCTTGAAGTGGAACTTTTTGGCCAGTAGGAAGTACATATACGTGGTTTTTACTTTTTGAGCAATCACTCGAAAATTATGAAACGTATAAGTCCATTTTATTAGATACTTAAGGGGGGGGGGGTTGGATATAAAATTTTCTGGTTGAATGCATACAGTACACAGGCGGACATTTTTAAGACTTTTATGTTACGCATTTTTTTTATGTGTAAAATTTTTTTTTTAAATTGGGAAACTAGATTCATTCTAATTTTTATTGCAAAAAATTTGAAGACTTGATTTTTGAAAAAAAATGCATGCAGTTCTCAAAAAATAAAATAAAAAATCATATTGAATTTTTATGATGTCATTCTGCGAAAAATATTAATAGATGTTTTGGTAAACAAAAAATTGAAATATCAACATTGTGCGAAAAATACGATTTTTGCATTATGCCCCGTTTCCAGAAAAACTATGCAACCCTTGAAGATCTTTCTGAAAAATTTTTATTCAGGAGTGCCTGGTCAATGATTTAATGCAAGAATTGTGCTAAATTCCTATTTCATCTTAACAACTGTTCAACTTTCTCATCATTTTTGTCATGTTACTTCAGTCCATTCCGTAAAAACCACCACCAAACTAAAATTTTAGAAAATCCTCCCATTAAATCATTGACCAAGTACTCCTGAATAATTTTTATTAAAAAAGATCTTCCTTGGTTGCATAGTTTTTCTAGAAACAGGGTATAAAACAAAAATCATATTTTTCTCAAATTTTGATGTTTCAATTTTTTGTTTTCCAAAAAATCTGTTAATATTTTTCGCAGAATGTCATCATAAACATTCAATATGATTTTTTATTTTATTTTTTGAGGACTGCATGCATTTTTTTTTGCAAAACATATTTTTTTGCAAAAAAAAAAAAATTAAAATGAATCTAGTTTCTCAATTTTTTTAAAAACTTTACATATAAAAAAAATGCGTAATATAAAAAAGTCTTAAAAATGTCCGCCTGTGTATTGTATGCATTCAACCAAAAAATTTTACATCCACCAACTCCCCCCCCCCCCATTTAAATTCATTTTGACACCATGCTTGTTCAATTAAAACAAATAATGAGGGAGATATTTGCGAAAATCTATTCTATCTGTTTGAATTTCAAATCGAAGTATTTTTTTCGCCATATAACTTTTTTTAAAATTTTAATTTTTGTTTTTATGATGAACAATTATAAAATTTTCATCGAATTCGTGCTCTTTATCTGATGTTGAATTTTTTTACATTTTTATACGACCCTGCTGCCAATCAGTTTAAAAAAAATCAAATTCCTACCCCTCCGTTGCATTCATTATGCCGTAATAAACTACCATTTTTCCTCTAAATTTTAATCACACACGCGACATAATTCATACGCGAGCACGAATAACGTCGAATACTCTTGTAACGAAATAACAAGTCCTTGAAGATAAGACTTCGTATAGGTACATTGGTAATTTGGTAAACGACGTAAAGACGAACGCGCCAGTACTATGTTGTCGCGCGTAACCGGCGACCATTTGGGCTAACTGCGAGTTAACACGATCGCGTATAATTAGCTAATAATAATCATCGTGCTGCGGTCTCTAACCAAGGTACGAATTAATTTTCTCAAAAAAGAACAACGCCGAAAAGCTGGCGCGCGCACGCACACATTGTAGAGCGCAGCCCGGTCAGATAATTCGTGATGAGACCGAACCAATAATTACCTAGTTCTGTTTCGCGATACGTAACCGGTTATCGTGCGATCGGTGAACGACGCGTAAAGGCTTCCCCGAGCCCCGAGGTAATTTATTCGGCCGAAAAGTTTAATTTAAAACGTTTAATTATTACGAGAGCGTAACACGAACTCGCGTCAGTTGAGGAAATTAAGAAAGAAAATTTAAGTTTTAATCAAGCCTCGCGTTTTTTTTTCTCTCATCTCGTTTGACGCAGATCCGCAGCGTCAGGTTGGTCGGTTTTAATGAAAATGTTGACAGCTCGGGTAATTTCTTTTGGCGATATTTTAATGCCCCTGAGCCCTCAGTTCTGTATGTCGAGCGACAATGACGTATAAGAGTTACGTAATAATTGGCAGCTTAGTTTTGATCAGATATCGCCAAATCCGTATTGAAATATTCTAGAGAGTGAATCGTCGGAGTTCAGCTCTCAGTTCTAACGATGTATTAGTAATGACTCAGGACAACAAAAATTTTGCACTTAGCAAACACGTGTTTAAATTTCGTCTCATCCAAGTATCGTTGTGCTTCATTAAAAAAAATATGTGGTTTTCCAAAATTAATCTCTGTAGATGCAAAAAGTACTGTTTTGTTCGAAATTACGATTTTTGAGCCACTACTCACACTACAAGGGGAAAGACTGAAAATTTCAAAAATGAGATATACTCGTATGTACTAAGTTGAGCTGTAAATTGTCCATATGTAAGTCAGAAACCCTAATATAGTTTACTTCCAATCCCTGAAATTTAGAAACTACACCATGCATGAGTATTGAGGGGAAGGTGCTGAGCGAATTCCATAAATTCTCTGAATTAAGGTGAACTGCGCAGTACCTGATGAATTTTTGTCAACCACTTGCCAATAGAATAGGTGAGTGCTTTTGGGTATTCAGATCCCATTAGGTCCCTAAATTTTCAATTTTTTTCTCCTTATTCATTCAATCAACCCAAACGAATCTGGGAGTTCAATAATTTTTAATACAAATTTTAATTTCAAAAATAACCAGAAAAAATTTTTCTGTAGCCCATGAGACTTATAATGCAATTCATGAAATTATATTAAACGAAATAAAACAGTGTTCTTTTGACCTTCAAATGAACTTCCGAAAATTTCACCCAGATGAAATGAAATCATCACAATTGAAGGGATTTCAGGTCTAAAAAACTGTTAGTTTCTTTTTTTTTAAATTCTCTGAAATTCAAGTTGAAGATTTCATGTGATTTGAAATTTGTTGGTGTTTGAGTTCAAAATTAAATTAGGAAGTTGAAATTTGCAGATATTGGTGTCCTTGGCTTACTCTTTCATATAAGATCAAAAATGAAAAATTTAAGCTATTTGCCCCTTCTCCAGCCTTCCTCAAAATTTGAGTGATACGCCATTTTGAAATTTATGGAAAAAACAAAAAAAAATATTTTTGTACATTTTCAAGAAGAGTTCCACACCAAATTTTGAGCAAATTTTATGGATCCCCCCCCCCCAGCACTGCACGTAGGGGAAAAAATATATGTACTTGAAAGTTGGACATTCGCCAAATTTGAGAGGTCATATTCTAGTCATCAATTGACCCTAGATACAAAGTATGACCTTTTTTGATCGATTTAGCGAGACCTTTTTTGATCGATTTAGCGAAGAGATATGGAAGATTCATGAAATTTTCTGTAGCACTTCCCCTCTAAAATTAGTTTTTTGTTCCAGCTCTCCTCTAAATTCACTTGGGAAGCTAAACTTGAGCTCATTTTATCATATGACTGCATAATAAAAAATGTTGACCTCTCGTGTACCCTCCTCCCCCCACCATCACATTTCAAGGTCGATAACTCCTTCTTCTCCCCTCCAATATCACGTGTGAACATGAAGCATACGTCTTATCGGCAATAATTATATGATTTCATAACAATAGGATTTTTACAAATTTGAGGCTCCTCAAGCTCTACTCAAATTTTGATAATCCGCCATTTTGGATCCATTATGGACCAAATTAATGAGATCATATTCTGGTCACCAACTAACCTTACATACCAAGTTTGACTACTATAGGTCGATTTGGTGAAGAGATATGGAAGATTCGTGAAATTTCGTAACTCAAAACTTCCTCAAAAAAACGTTTTTTGCTCTAACTCCTCTCCAAATGCACTCAGGAAGCTGAAATTAGGATATGTTGGTGTTCGTAACTCACTTTATCGTATGAAATCAGAAAAAATTTTTTCAGCAATTTGCTCCTTCTTCAGCCTCCCCTCAAAATTTGAGTGATTCGCCATTTTGAAGTATATCGAAAAAACAAAAAGTGTCTTTTTTCCATTTTCAAGAAGAGTTTCTCACCAAATTTTGAGCGAATGTCTAACTTCCTGCGTTATGGAACATATCAATACCAAAAAATTAAACATTTACCAGATGATTATAAATGGTCGGAAACGCAAAGATTTGAAGACCCCACCCTCCCCAACTTTCCCTTCACACTTCAGGTAGTCTGTAATAGCTATCCTTCACAAGTTAAAAACTCAGCTAAAAAATATGCATGCTATTTATGTACATAGGGGGGGAAGTGAAAAAACAAATATTGGATTTTGACAAAATTCAATGAAGTGGGAGACCTTTCAAAAAAATTTTAGCTCTCTAGGTGAGCAAAGTGCACCTCCTTTTGCCAAACACGCTGTTTCTTTTGTTTTTTAGCCAGTCAGAATGGTGTGAGGAGCCTTTTTTGTCGCTTAAAAGCTGCAACTTGAGTTTCTGCATCTTCCTGGACCATCGCCAATCCATCTTGGACCAAAACGCATTTCGCAAAATTGGTTTAATAAAGGGGCTAGATCGGTAGATTTGAAGAAAAGTAGTCTTTCCACGAGATTGTGATTCTGTAAGAGTGGATTGAATGGTGTTATCGATATGAGGAACATCGTAATTTTTCATATTTTTTTCACCTCATTAGCAGTTTAAATAAATCATTTATCTTTCACTGCAATAATAAATTATCAAAATTAATTTTTTTTACTCCCCCAAAACAGGAAAATTTTCGCTTCCTTATTAATTGATGAAAAAGAAAATTTAATGTTGATAAAATTAAAATAAAATTTGTTTTTATTTTTATTTTTCAACTTCGGAATTTTATCTGGGACCCCCTCTCCCCTCTTTCCAAATATTATATAGAATGTTCAACATGAATATTTTTGTTTTAATATTATAATTTTGAGAACGACAAATCTTCTAACATCAATAGCACTCAATTTTTTGATAACGAAGTCACATATGGTAAATTCCAAATTTAAAAAATTCATAAACCCCGTCGCCACTGAAATGGACAACTTCAGCTAAAATTTTTGTTGTGAAGTAATATAATGGTATACTTTCGAAGATTCGAACGGACCTGAAGAGAGCAAAAATTGTTCCTAGGGCAGAAATTATTTACGATCCCTCTTTTATTTTCATTTTAAAATTCGACGAAAATTTGAAAAAAAAATTGATGAAAGGAAAAAGAACAGTTTGAATTAAAGAACTGTTTAAAACCCAAAATTTTGATGATCGGCTATTTGGAATGCGGAGCTCTGCCCTACCTCTCCTCGGCCCTGCTATCAAGTAGAGTCATATCTCAGAAGGTTCGTTGTTAGTTGGTTTAAATGATTAAGGCATTGGGGTAGAATTCTTCGATAGGTGAAGATAGCGAATTTATTTTGAAAGCAACTAAAGCTCTCGTCGCTTGAGGTAAAAAATATTCCCAAAAAATGTACTTAGTTACTCATACCCAATTGAACTTTAAAGGGGCTAAATTCAACATTTATAAGAGATTCCCAGTCCTCATTCCTATCTTGATCTCTATGAACTCTCCATTACTCCGTAAGGTAAATAATTTTTCCCCCATTAACATAATTACCAATTAGTTACGTTAATCACAACTATCTCGGAGCAAAGTAATAATATTATACGTATCCGCATTAATTATCGCACCTATTTACCAACTTATTAATGAAAATTTTTGAACCAACGAATGATATGATTTCTTACTGACCGTTAACGATCAAACATGTATTACAGAAACAACCTACAACCTTTTAACTGATTTTTTAATAAAATTGGTAGCTATTACAGACTACCTGATCAGGGATAATGAGGTGGTGGAAGAAGGAATTTCCATATCTTAGGATCATAATGCAAGGCACACATATTTTTGTCCCCAATTAGATGAATAAAAATCGCTCAGAATTCGTTCACAGGTTATTTTTACGAAGGCTACAAGTAATTTTTACATATTTTCAGTTCCACTCAAAATATGCTTTACTCAAATTTTGAGAGGGACTGCTGGAATCAAATTTGATAAATATGGGCTCACATGACTACAGATCATATCCTGAATTTATTTTCATTGGTTATGAAAGGAGGGAAGGGGGATTGTCTTTAAAATCTGATTGTAGGAAATGAAAGCTAGAAAATTTTCAATTATTCTCTCATACGATCAAATGAATTTAAATTAAACGCGTATTCAAATTTCAGCTTTCTAAATGGACTTTAAGGTGAATTTCAGCGAATAACGACTTAGGGAGGTGAAGGGGATTGAATCAGGAAAATTTATGAAATGTGCATATATCCTCACGACATATAATTATATACTAGGAGAAGTCAAATCTGTGCCTGAGATTTGTCGAGAACCAGAATACGATCCTTTGAATTTAGGTTTAAAATCAAAATGTATGTAAAATGATAAATATAGTCTGTTCAAAATAAGAAACGCCAACTGCAACCCGCATAACAAATCATTTTAGAGCCTACGGTAGTCAAGAGGAAAAGCGAGATAAGACATTCAACATTAGCAGCCACCCTGAGCATTATATTATTCATTTGTATTGAAATAATAATTAACATTTAAAACCAGTTTTTAATCAGTTCATTTCTTCCCCTAATTTTTTGTTGTATACTTTTACTTTGATATTTTTAGCATTCTGTATGGCATGGCTTTGCATTGTAGGAAAGTGAGGTACTACCTTTTTGTACTTTGTAAATATTCGTAGCATGGTATAATAATCTCCAACGTGGTCTAAACAACTAATGCCCGACTTGATGGCCAACGTAGCCTTTTATAGGCTATTTGGTTCACCCCCACTATGATGACGTGGTGATGTCAGTAGGAGGCTTCTACAAGAGTCGACCAACTTGGGATAAGGGTCTTTTACACTAGGGTCGATATTTTTTTGATTATTTTTTTTTTTGGTTTTATGCGGTAATAAGTTTCAAATCAGAGATGTAAATGATTACTGAATACTGATCGATATAATCGATTATAATTTTGAAAATAATCGCCAATAATCAATTAATCGGCTCTTAGTGCTACGAGTGTAATGTTCAGGAAAGCCGAAAAACATAACTTTTATTGTTTTATTTTTTGGATTGCGAACCTACGAGTGTTTTAAAAAAAAGTGACGTAACATTGACTTCGTCCAATAGTTTTTCGGTTTTTGCCAGAGGTATCACGATTCTCGATTAATCGACGATTAATCGCGCGATGCCAATAATCGTTAATAATCGGCAGTACATCGATTAAACGGCCGATTATTTTGTTTTTTGGCTTTGTAACGATACCCGGAAAATGCCGAAAAAGTATTGGACGAAGTCAATGTTACGTTACTTTTTTTTAAAACACTCATACGTTCGCAAATCGCAATCCAAAAAATAAAATAATCAAGAGCTCTTAAGAGTCGATTAATCGGCCGATTTATTGATTATTGGCGATTGTTTTCAAAATTATAATCGATTATATCGATCAGTGATCGTTTACATCTTTGCTTTTTGCTGGGTATCGTTACAAAGCCAAAAAACAAAATAATCGGCCGATTAATCGATGTACTGCCGATTAATAACGATTATTGGCATCGCGCGATTAATCGAGAATCGTGACACCTCTGCTTCAAATACCTCAAATTTTATAAATGGAAATTCTGCATATTGTCTTATATTCAAATTCTCATATGATTTTAGAGTTGATAGGTAAACCTTTCCCCTCCACAGTACTTGGTGTGAATGTAAAAAAATTAATATCATCTGCAAGTCTAAACAAGCCCCTATCAAAAATTCAACTCCAATAGTATGGCAGAACTGCTTACATTCTTTTGTAAAATTTAACTACACGATTCTCAGCGACGATATCACATATTCGAGTTCCCAAAGCAATTAAAAGCTTTATATGAGTGTAGAAGATTGTCTCCGAGTCTGTCATATTAATTCATACTACATACTCGAATATTTTCCGTTTCAAGCGTTGCATAAAACATTTATTCAAATCGTCGTCGAAGTCGTAGAATAAATTACGCAACTTTGTATTAATTTTTGAAAAAGAAGATCTCACCGTCCTATCGCATAACATAGCTGAGTACGAAAAATCGAAACATTCGCTTCGTATTCGAAGAGAAAACTCGGCAACTTGGTTTTAATATGGAGTGGTCTGGTTGTAAACGACGAACACGTAGTTTGATCGTTAATCCGGCTTGTCACAAAGTGATTGAGATTTTCTTCGAGAATATAAATTCGTAATGTTTTTTTCAGAAAACTCTACGAGCCGGATTAATTGGGCGCTCAAGTATTTCATCTTATCTGAGTTTTTCTTATCGTTCGTCGCGTAATTAATCCGATGTGGTTGGTACGCGAATTTTTTTCCACCACGGATTATTCGAATCTTCGAGGTATCTTATGGCAGTCGTGGCTCGAGCATGAAACACGTTCGTAGTTGATTTCGACCCTGTCGTGAGGTTTTCTTGACCAGGGTATTATTTGATTTCGAATTTACAGCTTTATCACTCTTAAATTCTGGGATTCTTGGTAAACCTCAAGCGTTCGTTACAACTGTGTTTACTGGTAAATATGGCGACTGCATTTTCATTACGAGGCGGTGTCTTTAAATGGATGGTTAATAACGAGCTGATGGTTTTATGTTTTGTTTCCGTGTCTACCTAATGAAGTGGTTTAAGTATTCAGCTTTTAACTGTGAGTTTATCACTTCTCTGACAGTCGTTTTGTGATTTTAAATTAACTTATTGAGTCGAAAAAACCTTAATATATTATTTTGATAATATAAATGAGAAAGTGAAAGGTAAGTGAGGAGAGTAAAATTCAAGTTCTTCGATTAGAATAATATTTTTGCTGACGATGAACTTTGGAATCGTTATAAATCATATCACAGCCGGTCAAATAAGACGGTGATTCATATTATTAAACTATAATTTGATTTTAAATTTAGAATAGCATAATTATTTCCTTTCTCCCTCTCCAATAGAATTACGTTGGGTATAGAGAAGCAAAGAATTTTTCAAGTTTGATATGATAAACAAAAATACAAGAGTATGTGGCTCCATTTCAATTTTAGTTATTAAGATAATACCGAATTTTCTAGTGAAGTCACGAAGATAAGGACTGGGATGGGCAAAATTTAATTTTTTTATTTTCAAAGTGGAAAAGGGAAAATTAGTTGTCACGTGATTTAAGGTCTGAATAAATTTTAGCATTCAATTTTTTGTTAATTTCTATATTTGTTGAATTTGAGCTATTCGACACTCCTCAAGCCTTTCTCAAATTTCCACAATCCGTCATTTTGGATTCATTTTGATCAGAATTCAGGAGATTATATCTTAGTCGTACATAAACCTCACATACAAAGTTGGAGCGTTTCACATGGATTTGGGGAGGAGATATAGAAGATTAATGAAGTTCCCTACCTACTTTATTTCCCCTCAAAAAGCCGTTTCTTTCGTTCTAACTTCACTTCAAATTTTCTTAGAAAGTTGAAATTTGAACATACTGATTATTTGAGCTCATTTAGACGTATCACACCATTATCGAAAATTTTTGATTTTTAATTTACCACCACCATATTCTGGCTACAATAAACCTTTTCCAACATCATGATAGTAGATTTGCGATACCGTTTATTCCTTACTGCCAGCCAAGGTCATATTAGCCAATAGACACGGTATGCCAGTGCCTACGGCGGCAAAATTTAAGGGATCCAAAAAACCTACTTAATTTCAAAAAAAAAAAAAAATCAAAAAACGTTTCACAACCCTTGTCTAATATTTAGATCTTCTGACCGCGATACACTTATGAATTAAAAAGAGGAGGGATGAATTCATATAATTATGTAATTTAATTATTTTTTCGTTTGTGATTGAAAAATATATTATAATGATTTTTTTTTTCAAAAATATGCTATACTCTGGCAGTTTGCAGAGGTTTTTCTTGGGGGGAGAGGGGCCGGCGGAATTGAAGAAAGCCTATAGCGTAGAAACCCATAGTGCCAGCCCTGCTATCAGTACTCATATTAACTCGTATTTCTCACATTTGACCTTTTTGCGATTCCTCAAACCTTTCTCAAAATTTGACTCTCCGTCATTTTGGATCCATTTTGAATCAAATTTGAAGGGCCATATTTACGTCATCAACCAACTCTATACACAAAGTTTGAGCTTTTTAGATCAATTTGTTTAGGAGATATGAAAAATTCAAGAAATTTCATCACTCAAACTCTCCTCAGATTGTCTCTTTCTACTCCAGCTCCCCTCCAAATTCACTCAGGAAGGTAACATTTTGATATTTATTACATCATGTACCAAAATGTAAGAATTTGAGAGAAAAGAACTTGAGAGTCAAGAGATGCCGTGGAGGGGGAGTATTTTTGGTATTTAATTGAGACAGGTACATACTTGCATACTACAACTTCAGTTATTAAAAAAAAAACACAATATGTTTATTTTTTATTTTTTGAAATGTTGTCGTACATCCTAAATTTGCTTTAAAAAGGAAGGTGCCTGGGGGCAATCAGCCCCTTTGTCTCCTTTTGGCTAGGCCCTTGCCCCTTTCAAACAATTTTTCTTTAATCACTTACATATTAATAGATCTGATATTGATCTTAATTAAATTAGGGTAAAAGTGAACACAATTCAAATAGAATTAAAAATCTTTAAAAAGAAGTTGAAAAACAAATAAATTCTAAAAATTAACGAAAAAATGACCAGAAAATCATAAATTATTAATTGAAAAATTTTCTAAATAATTTACTATAAAAATGAAAAAATCACTCGTAAACTTCTTTGCTTTTTTCAGTACACCGCCAAGAGGTAGATCACTTAAATTTTGAGGGGGGCTGGAGAAGGTACATATAGATTTTTCGTTTTTCATCTCATTTGAAAGAATCCAAATTTCATCCTCTTGATTGCATTTGGAGGGGTGTTAGAGCAAAAAACGTTTTTTTGAAAAAGTTTTGAGTTATGAAATTTCACGAATCTTCAATATCTCCCCACCAAATCGACCTATAGAGGTCAAACTTGGTATGTAAGGTTAGCTGGTGAGCAGAATATGACCTCTTGAATTTGAACCAAAATGGATCCAAAATGGTAGATTATCAAAATTTGAGTAGAGCTTGAGGGGCCTTAAATTTGTAAAAATGTAATTAATATGAACTCAGGTGATTACTGGGTATGAAAAGTATACTATATCCCAAAATCAACTTCGCACATGGTATTGGGGGGAAGGGGGAAGATATCGTCCAATTAAGTGATTATTTGTCGAGAAAAACGCGAAAAAAATTGACTTTTCAGGAAGCCATATTTCACAGCACATAACTCTCTTATAAATTAGAATTTGAATTTTTCGTTCTAAACAAGTTAAATAGATGTGTCTCCCTTTTATTTTCAAATTTCAAAAATTTTCCCAAGAAACACGAAGAATTTTAGTCTCAGAAATGTCACTTTTTTTCCGTTATCAATTTAGGTTCCCATAATTACACATAGTATACAGGGTATTTCGTTTCGGGCGCACTACCCGCAAGTGGCGGATAGGTCAACTCAAATTACATATATGTATCATGAGTTGCCTGCCTAAAAATTGGAAGGGGCCGAGATATGCCAGCTTGAAAAAAAAATTGCTCGCAGTGATCATGAAATAGAAAAATTTATATCTCACGAACTATAAACGATAAAACTTTGCGGCTTGCTTTGGTATGTGAGGTATACAATGAAGTTTCTGTGGTGCAAAAATGGTGGGGGTAGGGGAGCTAGATGAGGAGATATGAGGAAATTAGTGCCGAAAAACATGTGAAAAAAAGGGCGAATTTTTTAATTTTATGTAAATAACTTTTGAAATTGTCCCATCAAGAGCTCTCTTTAAAAATTTCTTATTGGTGAAAAATGTGTCCCTTACAAAATATAGTGGGTGGGTACCCCCTACATAGTTTTGATAATGATAAAAAAAATCTGAAAGAAATTAATAAATTTTTGTTTCACGAACTACAAATGAGCATTTTTTTTCAAGCTCGCATATCTCGGCCCCTTCCGATTTTTAGGCAGGCAAACCATGATACATGTATGTAACTTGAGTTGACCTATCTACCATTTGCAGGGGGTGTGCCCAAAACGGAACACCCTGTATAGTGCCTACGAGATTAAAAAAAGAACCGTGTATGCGAAATAGACTCTTAACTTTTTAAGTTGTTTGAGGAAGATAGGATTGGGGTTTTCAGAATTCTTATTGAGTGTGTCCTATAGACATGAACCGGTTAGCAATGCTACAAGCTCCAATTAAAAACTCAGCTGTAGTAATAGGGCATGACCGCTTATTTTCCTTTTTTTTTCGAATTACCAGTATAAAATGAAGCTTTCAATATCCGAGGCGAAGCATCACCCTATATGCTTTATTTATGACAATACTTGGAACGATGTTCGGTAAATTTATGAGTAAACTTCGACGCGATTATTTCTTCTATTGAAATAGAATGCAAGAAGGGATGCTACTGTTTACAATTTCAATCTTCAGAAACATGTGAGCGATATTATCTTCCCAACGTAGCGTAGAATTTTTCGTAATTTTCGTATTCTACCATAGAGAAACTAGTACACGATTACAATGATATTAAAAAATAGTTACGTAATAATCACGATCGTGCTTTGTCGTTTTTCCCCTTGAATAAAACACTTGGGTATACAGACATGATGAGGGGGGATGGGGTACCGCGAAGTGTACTTTATTTCGAATACGCTCGTCACTGTATTTTTTTTCGGACGTGTATAACTGTATAATGTATACGTGCGTACACAGGTAGCGGAGTAAATCGCATATTTAACGCGATATCGATATTTGTGTTGCAGGCTGGATTGATGGTCGGAGATATGATATTATCGGTGAACAAAGACTCGTTAATTGGAGCTTCTTACGATTCGGCAAGTACCCACGAACATACTAATGGCAAAATGGAGATGTGGTGTTGAAAAAAATCATTTTCTGTGTTTCAGGCTGCGACGTTGCTGAAGCAAGCCGAAGGTATTGTTACGCTGGTGGTGTGCAATCCCAAACGAGAAGTTAAAGCTGAGTCCGCTGCTACGTCCAACGACGCTGATCCATCGAGTAATGTATTTTCTTGTTTAAATTTACGTTCGAATGTACCGAATAATATGGCCATTTGTACCCCCAACTGATTGAAAATTCAAAGGCCACCTATGACTAGGTACTTGGTACCAAATCCGGCGTAATTCGAGTCTAATTTATGCGTTTTTCTGGGCGCGAGACACGACGTTGGTTTTTTTGTGCTCTGGACTACTAAACACGTTATATTTACCGGGCACGCTATGCGTATGTATAGCGAGCCAGTGTCGTCGGTTTAAGCTACGCCCTCTCATTTACCTAATTGAATAGGTTATTTTAGTACAGTGTAGGTTTTTCTGTATTCGCGCTTTTTCTTTGGACGACGCGTTCGGCTATGCCCGAAAATGGTAATTAAATTCTAGTTACGAGTATCGTGCGAACGTCGTCGTCGTGTATATGTATTTCGGAATGCCTGTACAATGCTCGTATTCGTTTGACGTAGAAATGCAACAAGCGGCCAATACTACAACGTCAGTACCTGCCGCCAAGCCCGATGTTCCCGAAGAACCACCGCCTGATCCAGCCATTGCTCCTATTCGCCCAGGTCACGAGTGCACCATTGAAATCAACAAGGATAAGATGGGATTAGGGTTGAGTATCGTCGGTGGCTGTGATACGTTGCTGGTGAGTGGTGCTGCAGCATTCATTGTCCTTATATTAGGCGCGAATGTTATCACCAGTTTGTGTTTACAGGGCGTTATTATCATACACGAAGTATATCCAGACGGAGCGGCCGCTAAAGATGGACGTTTGAGACCCGGCGATCAGATTTTAGAAGTGAATTCCGAAGATTTTCGAAGTATACCGCACAATAAAGCTTTGGCAGCTCTGAGGCAAACTCCTCCTAAGGTAAACTTGCAAGTTTTACGCCATGATGAATTTACTCCGATTGGTGATTTTGAAGGTTTTCGTTCAGTCGTACCTCGTGAACGAGCAATTTTCTAGGGAAATGGAAACTATCGACTTTTTCAGCGCTAAGAGGAAACCTACGGATGAATTTTCAAAATTTCCTCAGTGAAACTGATTTGGTGAAGTTTTTGGCATTTTAGATCATATTAAGCGTAAAAACTACGAAATGATTATTTTTTCGGTATAACCAAACTTTGCAGGCACTGTATGTAATTTTTACGGAAGGAAAAGTTTAGACCACTCGAATAATGATATTTTTGCAGCTTTTATCCTTAACAACTATGTGACAAAATTCCAAATATAATTAGAAGTTTAACAGACGCAAAACATTGAATCCTTATCAGTAGAATTTTATTTTAATTTTTTTTTTTTTTTTGGAAATATTAATATTTCTTTCATCGAAAAGATATTGCATACGATTTTTTAAATATCGATGAAGAGTGTTTAGTGCAATTTTCTTAGGAAACCGTTTATTTCATTAGGGAATTCAAGTGCGTTCAAAAATGGGGTTTTAGCAGGCAAACGCTTATGCAATCGTGTATGTATAATGCACTTTTAATTTGAACTTTTTCTTTCTTAATGTCGAATTGCAGCAAGTAAATTAAACTATGAAAATTTGTCGAGAGTAATGAAAACAATTAATAATACATAAATACAAAAACGTAAGCAGCCATGCCACTATAGTGGAGCTGAGTTTTTAATTTAACCATGTTTACATTTGCAGGTGATACAATCTCAAGTAAAGTTTTCAAGCCCCCCACACCATTATCGCATCCTGAACCCAAACTTTATGCCAATCAAAAATCGCTCACATAAGCCCATATTTTTCAAATTTCAAGTATTTCAGGCTTCTCAAGCCTACCTCACATTGTGATAATTGTTATGAACAAAAACGACTGCATGATACATCATAGACAAATAAACATTAAATTCTTCAAATAACGTTAAAAACTAAACACAAAAAATAGTAAACCATTCATAAGCGTTAGATAGGTCAGTACCAAAACAAAAGCAATCAAAGTTCAATCAATAAAATGACCCTATCAGCGACGCACAAAAATCATGTCGTTGAAACAAAATTATAATGAACAACGAAATCGAACCTCTCAAGTTATCAATTTTGATGCCGATTTAAACGGTAAATTTTTTGGTCGCCAACTAATCCCACGTACAAAATTTGACCGTTTTAGGTCACTGTGGTGAAGATATGTGATATACAGGGGTGGGCAAAAGTCAGGCAAAGTAATCTCAAAATTGAAAAAAATGTTAACCATCTCCAACTAATTTTCAATAGATATTTATTTCGACTGAAAAAATTTTAGAAATTCGAAAAGTCGATGAAGTGAATGACAATTTTAAAAATTTTATGAATTTGAAAAAAATTGAAAAAATGCATTTAAAATTTTATTAATTGTTTTTTCATGTTTATGCAAACGGTAGGTAAAAAATTTTAAAGAACTTAATGAATCCGAGAATTTAAAGAATTTGAATTTTTTAAAAATGTAAAAAAGTCAAAAAATGGCTTAATTTTTTTAATTTGTTATGAATTGTAAAAAATAATTTTCGAAATGTAAAATGAAAAAATTGCTTCGTTTTATTTGTTTTTTTCAATTTTTTTTTTTTTTTAATGGAAAATAAAATGCTCGTCTAATTTTTGAATTGTTGGACGTCGTTGCCTGACTTTTGAGCACCTCTGTATTTATGAAATTTTCAACAATGATTTCCTCTCTAAAAGCTGCTTTTTGCTCTAAATCCCCTCCACACTAAAATTTAAATGTCTTAGTCACTTGAACATTTGGAGGCTGAAATTTCGGTATGCTAGTGTCAGTGGCTCGCTTTTTCCAAGTAACACCGACAACGGAAATTTTTAATTTTATTTGTTCTTTTTTCATCCCTTCTTAAATTTGAGTAAAGCTTCGTTTTGAGATGAATCACAAAAACAAAGCAAAAAAATGATTTTTCGGAATATCGCAAACAGTTCTCATCAATTTTCCAACTATTTTCATCTATAGTCCTCGGTGCTATACGTGGGGGGAGGGGGAGATATACATAATTACACCAGTAAGTTGAATAGTCACCATATGATTACAAATGAGCCGAAACCATGAAATCCCCCTCCACCCTTCTTCTTTTTCCTAAATCAAGTAGTTCACAGAAATTTAAAATTCAATTAAAATGGAGAATCGTTAAAAATTACG
The DNA here is from genome assembly GCA_009761765.1 of Phenacoccus solenopsis. NCBI lineage: Eukaryota > Metazoa > Arthropoda > Insecta > Hemiptera > Pseudococcidae > Phenacoccus > Phenacoccus solenopsis. Next base: position 33,913,311 of record CM019754.1, on the reverse strand, counting down.
ATTTCAAATAAAATTAATATAAAAAATAAAAAATAATATATTTAAAAAGTAAAAGTAAAAATTATAATTACCTTTTTATTTTATTAAAAATAAATTTCATTTTATTGATAACAAATTTTATTTCATTGAAAATAGATTTTATTTTATTAACATAATTTATATGTATTAATTACATTTAATTGTCAATTTAAAAAAATTTCACCTATCTAGTAAAATTACTTGGAAAATCATCGTTGAAGTTTCAGGTATTCCCGAACTTTTTTGAATATAGGTAACTGTAAATGCCATGCTTAAAACTACTATTTGAAGAATACCTGGACAGATTTGTATTAGTGCGTAACCTCTTTATTACTCCCCTCCCCCCACCTCCCTAAAAAAAACAAAGTGAGAAATTCTAGTGTACCAATTTAATACGCACTTTGTTCCTATCAAGTAGACATCCCTTCTTTATTTCCTATTGTATGTAAATACCCTAATCAATTTAGTCTGCCCCCTCCCTCCCTACCTCCCTCCTGAATTTTGTCGAATTGAAATTTTACGATAAAAAATTCTAAAATAATTAATCGCTCACTCATAACTCTACTCAACATTAAAAATATATTTAAAAAAATACTGAACAGAAATTAGCGTAATTTTTGTAAATTTCGTGTACAGTAGTGTACCACCTTTATCTCTCGAGCAAGGAAGCACGTCTATTTAGTATGACATCTTACGAGCTAGTGAGGCGGTGAACGTTGCGTTGATGGTAGGGAGCAGTTGCGCGACTTTTTCTGCGCGTCGGAAGTTCATGCGTAATAATTTTTAATTTTGATCGTTGATGAAAACTGAAATATCGAGGCTTTTATACTTTTAGTTTCATTCTATTGCTTCATTATTGTTAAAAAAAAAAAAAATTGAATGATAAAAAAAACTATAAATTTGTTTCAACTGATTCGTGAAACTGTTTCGAATAAAATCACCACTTCTGAATTAATTTTCATAAATATCAGTAATCAGTATACGTTTTGCTTAGATTCAAAGCATATAGTTAACTAATTTCTATTCCAGTTTGGCTTCACGAAAAAGTAAATTTTTTTCGAGTGGATTCTTGATGAAGCTTTAGTTGAGGTACAATATATCTTACAATTGGGGTTTATAGGGAAGAACTAGATTGTGAATCTGTAAAACTAACAGAACTTGTTTGTTTCCTTTTTGTTTATACTATTTCTGAATTAAACAAAATCTAAACTTGATAAGAAACAAATTCACGAATCGTTGGTAAAACCTTCAAACCTCTAAACTTCGAAAAGCGAAGCTTCTACGATGATTATGATTATAGATTAACCATACGTGATCCAAAATAAAAAAAAATTGGTAGTTCAGATTTAATACATAGGCTTTTTACTCTTCGTAGTAAAATCTTGAAAGTTCATCCATCGGTGTATCTCTGGTTATTATTGTTTCAGTTGTTTACGACAATTTATTATTAAATATAAAATTTATTATAATTGATTATTTCATTCACATATAGATAACTATGGTGGTATATCGCGACGAATCCGTGGCCAACGGCACGGCTATCAAAGACGAAGATTTACTAGACGTAATTGACGTCGAATTAACGAAAAAACCAGGCAAAGGCTTAGGCTTGAGTATCGTCGGGCGGAAGAACGGCAACGGAATTTTCATATCTGATATCGTAATTACTCATTGTTTTCTCTCTAATCTGACCTCAATCTCACTCCTACTATATCGAATATCTAAAATCTTAGGTTCCCGGAGGAGCGGCTAGCACCGACGGGCGGCTAATGAAAGGCGATCAGATACTGGCTGTGAATGGTCAAGATTTGAAGAATTCGACTCAAGAAGAAGCGGCGGCTGTTTTAAAATTAACTTCAGGCAAAGTGTCCATGAAATTAGGAAGACTGAAAGCACGACCTAGTCCTTCGACTTCGGATAAGTGAGTTATAAATAATTTTCCCCTACTTTTTCACCGTCACAAATAAAATGAAGGAGAAATGCGCCAACACGAGCGGAGCGAATTTATTGCTTTTCAAACTCATTTTGAAATTCATTCAAATCAGGATTAACGCGATCAAAGACGAAGCCCTGGTAACCAACGGAAGCCTGAGGTCGCCGTCTCCGGCGCCGTCCAATCATTTCCTTCGTAGACGTTTTTCTTTAAAATCATTCCGTAGAAAGTATAGAGGGAAGGTATCCGCATAAGTATTTCAACTATGGAATTTTACGTGTGTTTTTGTTCTGTGTGGGTGTTCCGTGTTTTGGTACTTATACGATGGCGGGACGACCAATATTTGTATTTAGGGGTTTATTCTGCTGCTATCTATATTATGGGCGTATATGTACGTTTTTTTTTTTCGTGTTTTTTCTTCTTCCTTTCGCGTTAGTATGTAAACGATGAGCGGTGTTGTAACCGTCGATTTAATGCGTGTAACTTGTGTTTGTTTTCATGTCTTGCCTTTATAATAGGAAACAAGGAAAGGTATGTAGCTCAATTAAACCGTATTTTCATGTCTTTTTCCCTCATATCAGATGTACATAGTGAAGACTAAGTAGATAATACAACAATCCTTGTATTTAATTTTATGTATAAATGTCGTCAAATGCTTTCGGAAGCTTTTTGATCCCATACCACAGTTCATCATTACGTTATTATTTTCAGCCTGATTATTAGGTTGTCTATCTGTTTCTAGAGGTCTCGTAGACAAGTATCTCCTCTCCCCCCCCCATTTGTTCTTGATGACTTATCGTTTAATATTTTCACTGAACAAAAGGCTTACTCTATAATTACCAAAGATTTAGAGCATGGTATTTTCTTCCCAATAATGCAAAAAAGTTTTACTGTTATTCTCTGATGTAGTAATTTACATTATTAATGAAAATTTATATGGTATTTTTAATCTCTAAAAACATCCATAATCTCTGGAAGTATGAAAAAAGTTCATACCTGAAATTAATTTGCATTATATCACATTTGTGATTTATTAGAATATTAGAGAACAGGATGAAAAATTTTCTGTATCATTTAAAAAAAAAATTTATGCTTTTTTTTTTTAAAACTGGGCGTCCTTAATTACTAGTGTAGCCTTGATTGTTCAGTGATGATCATATTTGTGATTTATTAGAATATTAAAGAACAGGGTAAAAAATTTTCTGTATCACTTAAAAAGAAATTTTATACTTTTTTTTTTTTTTTTTTTTTTTTTTTTTTATACTGGGCGTCTTTAATTACTAGTGTAGCCTTGATTGTTCAGTGATGACTAGTTCTATCATAATCATAACTTTGAAATTGAAAAAAAAAAAACTAGTGAATGCTGATGTATATAGGTAGGTATAGAGATAGGCAGGAAATTACCAATGTGTTATACTCGGTTCGATGAAGATTTTTGAAGACTTAAAATGTTTTACTTGAATGTCAAATTTACTTGAAAAATTTTCACGATAATTTTTTTCTTCAACCAAAAATTGATACTTGATGTTTTTCTCATTATTATAATATTTTTTTATATATTTTTAATTTGTCAAGTGTTATATTTTTATTTTATTTTTTATATTTTAGTTTCCTTTGTTCTCATTGTTTTTCCATTTTCTCGCATTTGTATTTTGTTGTTTATCTTTTTTTTCTCCTGGTCTCTTTTCAGTTTTAGTATGGTTTTGCCTTCATTGTTGAAAATTTTGAATGAGGGGATTATTACAAAGGCTGATAATTACAAAAAATATTTGGAATAAATTTTTTCATTTTTTTTTCTAATTATACAAAAAAAAATTTTTCATTATCGTACCGTAAAATTTTTGGAACGCCTTAACTTCCCTTGTAAAGGTGGGAGTGCAAAATTAAGCGATAAATTGATTTCTTTGATACGCGAATGTCGGATCTTTATATCGAAAAGAATTACTCATTTCTAAAACATTGAATTTTTGGTCAGCCCCCCCCCCCCCCCCGGACACCACCGATTCTTCAAATGCAAAATTAAACGTTAACTTGGCTAGAAAAAAAAGTTTTTGGTGAAAATCGAAATTTTGGAAATCCCTGAAAGCTACTGTAATCTTTGAAGTCATTTCGAGGTCTCGAAGTGTTAAAAAATGTCAAGTTGTCTAGACTTGAATTGGTATTTCGTGCACAATTGGGATCTATAATTTCATTCCAATTTTTTTTTTTCCAGTTGTGAGTTACATATCAACCTTCTCTTTGTTTTGTAATAAGTTTTCAATAAATTCAATTTTTAATTTTTTTTTTAATTTGGCAACCCTGTTATTTTTTTACTTTAAGCATGGAGGGGAGAGGTTACAGCTATTCAAGGAATTCATATAGAAGAAATTCAGAAATTCGAGATAAATTACTTCTTCCAAACTATTGCTCAACTATGGAAGCCATAACCCCCTCCCCCTCCCTTTGAACGAGTTTTGTGTTTGAATTTTAAATTCCCTCTACTATTTTGCTGCAGAAATTTGAAATAATTTTCTTCTTAGACCAAAATGTTATCATACGTTTTGACTTTAAATCAAAAAAAAAATTGAAAAACGTGAGAAAATGTTAATTTTATTATTTTAATCATGTAGGAGAGAAATGATGGCTAATTAAGGAATTCAAGTTTGAAAAATACCGGACTTCTAAATTCAAATATTCCAGAAGAATTATTTCTTTCAAACAGTGGCTTAGCCATGGGAACCATTTTTTTCTCCCCCACCCCACCACCCCACAAGAACGTATTTTTGTTTAAATTCTAAATTCTCTCATCTATTTTCCTTCAAAAATTAAAAAAAAATTTTAAATCTAAAATATCTCACATTTTAAACCTTAAAAAAAAAATCTAGAAAAATTTGCTTTCTATTTTTGCCCTTCTCTTTGAAAAGTTCTAGCATTATTATTTTTTTTTTAGTAATGTAATGTTTTCTCTTTTTTTTTTTATTTTTTTTATTTCATGGTATTTAATTACATATGCTCAAAATTTGGGAAATTAATGAAAAATAAGTAAAAATTACTTAGTAATAAATTGTGAATATTTTTGAACTAGCTAAATGCTCGAAATTCCCGAAAATTCTCACTTTACGTGTAATTTCCATTTTTCGTCGCAAATTAGCGGTATCTAGTTAATTACGAAAATCTCTTCGCATTAGCGTTATAAATAAGACTAATCTGATCGTATATTCCTTTCCTTTTTACAGTTTAATTTGCAACAAACAAGACTAGGTAATTAGCGACGATGTGATTCATATACGATTTGAGTTGCTTTTTCTTTTAATATTGTTTTGAATGTTTTTAAAAACAGATGAAAATAAATTCTGCCAATTTAACTCAATAAACTATCGCTGCTCGGCTGATTTAATTATAGACTTTGAATTCTCGTATTTTATCGTTTAATATTTTGCCCCGATGCTTTAAAATGTATTCGAAGCGAAATAAACATTTTGTATGGCGATTTCGGTGCCGTTGGTATTATTGCGATGTTGTATGGCTTTAGATTGAAGTTGGTATTGCTGTTGATGTTTTATTTTGTATCGGTGATTTCGTCGTCTCTACGTGAACGAGACGAAATCACGAGTTTGCTACGCTGATTCCTTATTCGCTTATTGTTACATGTTTGATAATATGATGAACGATACGACGACGCTAATCTCGATTGTTTATTTTGTTGCCGGTGTAGTGAAAGTGTTACCTCAGATGCACCCACGTGTCGTAATGTGATATTGAAACGTGGACCGGATGGATACGGTTTTAGTATAGTAGGAGGGTATGGAAGCCCTCATGGTAATCTTCCTATTTACGTAAAGACTGTTTTCGAAGATACGTGCAGAAATTTACTACGAAGAGGTGACCAAATACTCGCCGTCGACGGGATTAGGATCGAGGGACTGACGCATCAGGAAGTTGTAACTATACTCAAGAATGCCAATGATGTCCTCACTTTAACAATATTACCTTCGTAGTATTCCTCTTTCCTTGTTTATTTGTAACGAAATACCTATTGAAAAAAATTACGCTGTATATACTTATTCTATATACCTACATATTTTTACGTTGTATAATTTGGTCGCGTATACGCTGCGCTGTGTTCACTCGTTTTACTCAATCAAAATGGTTTTTTCGTAGCTACCACGAATATGTATTTATACAATTTTTTAAGCTCGCCTCTTTTTTTTTTTTTTTCTTCAAATAATAAGTTCGAGAATTTTAACGAAATATTTTTTCTTCGTATTTCTCATTTACACGATATGTAGCTTGATTTTAAATTAAATAGACTAGATTTTTCTTAACATTTACATTTACTGCATTTATACAAATTTGTTTGCAGAAGTTTTTTTTTCAATTCCATTTTTCATTGCTGAGGTGCTAATAAAGAAAATGATATTGAAAAAAAAGAGGTAAAACTTTACTTTTATCGTTCCATTATTTATTTATTTTTTTAATATTTTATTTAAAAAATTAGTTTTAATATATTTTTTAACTTCGGATTAAATATTTCCTAAGACTTTTTGTCATTAAGAATTCTCATTTTTTTTTCTTTTATTTATATATTTAGTTTTTTTTTTTTTTTTTTTTTTTTTGTTCTGTAGATTATAATAAGTAACTTTTTTATATAATTTATTATGGGGACCACGTGTATAAAAATGTCGAGGCAGAAGTATTCAATTATCGAATTTATAACACGCGATTATATGAAATCAAAAATCATCAATTTTTTCGCTTACTTTACGAGCGTTTATGTTTGGTATTTGAGAAATGTTGAAAAAATTATTCTTTTTTTAGAATTAAGAATTTTGTGTTAATAATCGTTATTACCATTTTGTCCTTTTACCTACCATGTTGTAAATTAAGTTACTACCTATATAAATTGTTACTTATTTAGAAGCATTTAATTTTTCTTTTTAGGAAGGTCAAGTTTAAATGTCAAATTATCAAATCATTGGTCGATTAAGTTTTCGTTTGTTTTTCTTTCTTATTTCCGCTATTATGTATATACGTGTTATATACAAATTCATAATTTATTAATGTGTAGTCAATGCTCTATTTACATCGATACCGGTAGTATTAATTATGTTATTTAATTTTCTAAGTTTAAACGTTAGAATCAGTATTATAATTTTCTTTTTTTAATTTTCCTGACCTTTTTTCCATGTGATAGTAAATTAAGTGTTATTATTGGTAATGTTAAAATGTTGTCCCCGGTTTTTTTTTTCGTTGCATTCTACTAAGGTTGTTGAAAATTATTTTTTTGTTTTATCATTTGTTCTGTAAATGTTCGCGCGTTTCGATTTTAACTTTAACTTTTGGTCATTATTTGTTTTTCAAGTAACGAATGGATTCTTTTGGTAACTTTAACTTCCGGTGAAGAAATAAATTGAATTTTTTGCTAGGTGGGGATGGAAGTTCGATAATCTTTAGGTTTTTTTTTTGCACTTGTACTCCGAGTAGAATGTTCAGAATAAGCACGAATTTCTTTAATGAAATCAAAACGAAAATACCTACGCCTGGTTTTGCGTTTTAGCATATCGATGAAAACTTAACTGTGTATATTTATTGATATTATTAAAAGTTTTATATTATTTTGTTGTGTTATGTTTATTTTCGTGAACTGGGATTTTTAGTTGAGTCTTTAATGATATCTATTGCAAGCTACCTGATTTGGGAAGCTTTGCGTTTTAGACCTTTTGTTATAATATGGCAAATGTCCAACTTTTTGGGTGTATATATACATAGTTCAGTACGTTATTGCACCCTGTATGATCTTTAAAGTACTCGAAATCGAAGTTCTTGCAGTGTTGCGAGTGCTATAACGTTTGTTATCGGAGTGTGTTACAGTGATTGGTAACACTGTGTAAAGTCCGTTGGTGAATTTCACATCGGGTGCAATAAAGTACATATTTCACGATACATACCATATGTAGCATATATAAAATTATTTCTTTCTACAATACATTGGTGATTGAAAAAATGTTGCACGTATGTGTATGTGATACTGAAAAAAAACTTCGATAAAATTATCACTCGAATTCTTACACGGCTTTTATTAGTACATACATAAATTCTTACGTTGTTGCGCCCAATTTGGTGTTCAAGATACATCACTTCACCCTTTATCAGGTCTCAATAATGTAGGATTTTATATACGTGGGTGGGTGAAAAAAATATCGTTATTTATACATTGAGTGCAACAAGTACTTTCAAAAACCAGAATACAAAAAATTTATCAAAAGAAACGGGTCTAACAAAGTCTTATTGTAACTAGGTACATAATCATACAGTAGATTACGCTTATGGTGTGTAGGTGTACGATTAATAGAATAATTTGCTAAAATGGAGTTGAAATGGGTTGGAAAGGAATTAGGGGCGTACCGAGGACATTCTTCAGGGGGGGAGAAAACCAAAAATTGCCAATACCATGAAATTTTACCAACTGTTGACCTTTTTTTTTTTTTTTAGTCTTCAAAAAATTTAAAAACAGCTGTTGTAATAATACTGCGCAAGTGATCAAGTTTACCAACTTTACGCTAAAACTCCAAATTTACCAACTTTCCAAGGGAGCTACGTCCCTGGTTGTGCGCTATACATGATTTAAGTAGGCATCAGTTCGAATTTATTCGAGTTCTTATTTTCCTAACAAAAATTCAAGTTCCCAATTTGAGCGTTGAACAATTATAAATTTCCCAACTTTTCAAAACATCTGGGGGGGAAGCTCCCCCCATCCCCCCTTAGTTACGCCCCTGAAACGAATGTTTGCATCTTTTTACATGCATATTATATCGCTTATCACTCACTCTCTCTCTCTCTCTCTTCTATTTCTATCTATCTATACATCCATCTATCTCTCTATATATTAAAATCAAAATGAAATCGGTTTTGAGATCCGCGCGCATCCTTGTTTTGAATAGCAGCTATAAAAGTATGTAAAGGATAGCACGTATACAAAAGAAAAAAGGTTATAAATTTTAATAAAAGCCTTGTACATGCGCAAGGGTAAATCATGAAATTGTTTTGAGTATTAGCAGGTATACAAAAGGTACGAAAGGTGATAAACTTCAATAAAAGCTTTGTACATAGGCAAGAGCAAGGGTAAAGTTATAAAATTGTTTAAAATGGCAGATAAACAGAGGTATAAAGAGGGAGCTTTTGACTATATACCCCTGGACCGCTCGAACTGTAAAGAAAAATTCTGTCAATATCAAGTGAACACTCTCAGATCAAAATGCGTCTGCGCATGGGCGAGTTAAAGATAAGAACAGGAATAACTGATATCAGTTGAACTTGTTATGCTCGAAACTCGAAATAATATTGATACCTTTGAACAATCGCATGCGCAGACGCATTTTGGTCTAAGAGCGTTCACTTGATATCGACAGAAATTTGTGTTATTCTAAACAATGAGTTCGAGCGGTTCAGGAGTATATAGTCAAAAAGGGGAGCCCATCCTGAAAGGAAGAACTCTTGGTGGAGGTAACAAATAAGAATAAATTGGGTTGTGTAGTTTGGAATGTAGCAGTACTTGTTTGATAAAATAACCTTTTTTTCTACCTTTAATTTTTATTGCGAGCCCCGAAGGGGCGAGAAGGCACTAGTCTATATTAAAATCAAAACTTTGATGAAAACTGCAACGCTAGAGTTTTTGTACCTAAGAAAGTTTGTCTCCGATTTTATTGTAGTAAAGGTGCATAGACCAGTGCACTGAATTGTAATATTGTGATCAAGCAAAGCTATAACATTTTATTTTGATACATAAAGGTTGTATTTGGAAGAAAGGTATTGTATTAAAGAGCAATAAAAATAAGGTTTAATAAACAAAGAATGGAAAACAACAAAATCTAATAAAGGGCAACTGGCACCTATAGCAATTAGCAACATCGAATTCCAAACGAAGCTGTTATATTAAGGAGCGCAGGTACATATAATGCTCTACCAAGGAAAAAATAAAAATGTATTATTAACCTCATGCTATGAATAATAATAAAAGTTCATAGCTTGGTGTAAATCCTGCACTCTTCAATGCAATAGATTCGTTTCAAATTAAACCTTTCCATATAGTAATAAAATTTTATAGCTTGGTAGACTTGAAACCACAGGATAGTGCTTTACTTTGTTCCTTGCATTGTATTTACTATTGTGTGGTTAGTTGGATATCTCAATTGGTTTTCCCCGTCTTCCTTTATTTCGCCTTTGTAGCCAATCATTCGTTGCTATCTGATAACAAATGAGTCATTGAACTCGTCTGTGTGCACTATCGGATGACGTGCTCGTTTTCTATTAGTCGTTCTAGAAGAAGACAGAATTTTCACAATCCGATACCCAAAAGTATCGGAGAATTGTTTCATTGTACCGGACGATGGCATAGCCATCACACAGATGAAGGCTCGTTGTGTCGGTGATTCGTATTTGAACGAGGGATCGTACATCGGAAGCTTCGTCAATCTGTCGATTGCTCTTCGCAAGGTTCTCGATGTTGGAACTTGGTGAGACGTTAGAGAGAAGTCGAAGGTGTACGAGAAGTCGTTGAGTACGTTTCTTCGCACACGATGGGTAAGGGAGGTGGTCCCGCTCAGATACAGTCGTGCGGTACAGGCTCCTTCATCTCCTCGTGCTTTGCGCCGAGAGCCGTTGCTAGTCTCTGCGTTGTAGACTTATAGTCTTCGGTGATTCGGATGAGGTAGAGGTGAAGTCCTGATCGTAAGGTATAGACTGGTGTGCGACTCTATAATAAGAAACTAACTCCTCGCCTTGGCTTAAGAGCTGAAATGAGGGCACGGACAGGGCCATTCGAGGGCAGGTCTCGGTGGCGCTCAACTGTGATTCAAACTAGAAGAAAATACAAGACTTGATTCTACATTCTTACTCAAGGAATGAATAGAGTCAAGTTGAAGTTTCAATCACGATTCGAATGCATAACAAATAGAAAAGATTATCTCTTTAGGAGCAACTTTGATTAAAAAAAAAAAAATTGATTAAATTTTTTGTCTGTGATAGGGCGATAGACAACCATAAGTACGCTGATGACAAGATCAATGAATTAAATTAATCAATAATCGTAAAAAATTAATTCAAGTGGCGCCTTCGTTTGCCCAAGTATACCACTAAGAACACCATGTAATCAATTTTGAAAATTTGAATAAAATGAAATTAATTTATACTGAGCCTTCATTTGCAAAGGTGAACAACCAAAATAACTTGTTGAAATAAAAAAAAATTCTAATTACCCCTTCATTTGTGAAAGTATGCAATGCAGATGAAATGGCGACAAGCTGCCTTCAAAATATAAGTTAGGCAACCTATTAGACATGAAGTTGAGAAAGAGTAAACTGAAACCGAAACCAAATACTGAGCCTTCATTTGCAAAGAAAAGCAACCAAAATAACTTGTTGAAATGAGGAAAAAAATTCAGGTTGCACCTTCATTTGAGAAGGTATGCAACACTAATTAAGTGCCGATACTCTGCCTTCAAAATGTAAGTATGGCAACATATTCGACATAAAGTTAAGAAAGAATAAATTGAAACCAAAACCACGAAATCAATTCCTTACTCATAGTTTTGATTTCGGTTTCAGTTTATTCTTTCTCAACTTCATGTCGAATAGATTGCCTAACTTATATTTTGAAGGCAGCATATCGGTACTTTATTTGTGTTGCATACCTTCTCAAATGAAGGGGCAACTTGAATTTTTTCCCCATTTCAACAAATTATTTTGGTTGCTTATCATTGCAAATGAAGGCTCAGTGAATTTAGAGAGGAGTTAGAGCAAAAAACCAGTTTTAGAGGGGAAATTACTATGGGAAATTTCGTGAATCCTCCATATCTCATCATCAAATCGACCAACCAATGTCAAACTTCGTGTTGTAGAGTTAATTGTCAAATTTAAGTCAAAATGGATCCAAAATGGCGGATCATAAAAATTTGAAAGCAATTTAAGGAGCCTTGAATGTAGTTATAATTTGAGAAATATGTGTTCATTATGATTACTTTTTTGCAAGAAATACTGCATTAGTTCCAAATTCAACTTCTTAAGTGGCTTTGGAAGGGATGGGTTTTCAGACTAGGTGTTGTGTGTGGCCTATAGTCATGAAGAGCTTAGCAACGTTATCACCAAACCTGAACACGCTGACGCTGCAGTTAAAAACTCAGCTTCAGTAATGCGGCATGGCTGCTTACGTTTTTATTTTTTGATTATTTCCCTATTTATTATTCATATTTCACTTTCAATCTAATCGAATCTTTGAATGTGAGTATCTCAAAAATATCAGCAACACCATATGTACTTGAAGAAGGTGAAATGATCAAGATTTCATTCTATTTCCAGCGGTAAGTCCATCTAATTCCATGTAATTTTTTCACCTTAAGTTGTAATAATTGTTATTTGAAAAAAACTTCAAAATTTTCATATTCTGGTTTATATTCATCCCTGTGCTATATTTCCAACTTTCAAACGAAAATTTCTTGAAACTTGATCTAAACTGTAGATCTTCTTGTAAATGATGTGTGGTGATACCTGTACGATATACTGTTATCTGTCGCCTATTCACTACTCAATGTTAGTCCGTTCATAAATCTCATGGAATGAACATGATGTGTCGTTACATATTATTCAAGTTTTGTCTTGCGAATTGCATTTCATAACAGATGAGTCTGTAAAATCTAATTATCTTGCCTTAAGTTGCACCAAGCTTTGGGTACTCTAAAAAACGTAGATTTCTTCGAAATGTAGATAAGTTAATTCTTGCATATTGTCTAAAGATTCATTCATAAACACCACTAAATGCCAAGATGATTTCACCGTAGTTCATCTATAAAAATATTTCACGTTGGCGTCTGTCTAAATAGAAAAACGCCTTTTTTGAATCACTTTCAAAAAAATCCATTTAATGATAACCGTCGCCACGGAATGCTCAATATTCGTAATTTATGCGTAACGAATTCCTCAATGGAAGCGACCAGTTAATCGTATTTGGGTTTATTTTACCATCGGGTATAATTACTATTTTAACGCGCATTCGATAAGTATGGTAGGATAGGAACCAGTTCAGTACGTCACTAGGTAACTAGAATACTTTCCATCGGGTTAATGACTAGAATAATTAAATTTATTTTACCGGGGTTCGCGAGTCTCTTACTTTGTACTCGCCGGCCCAATAATGTACATAGTCGAGAATTTTCGAGAGTGTTTTACAATATGGCACGACAGAAAATCGTTTCCTGACCATTTATATTCTGCAACTGAAGTATGGTAGATTTTATGCGATACTTAATGCGAACACATGACGGAAATGGCAATCTTGCGATATCTTCGCTTCGCAAACGGACATTAGAGTGTTTTTGTATTCAGTTTTATTAAAGGATAATAATTTCACCTTCGGTGTAGTAACATTGTTTTCTCAAAATCAAATATTTTTGGTAGAATATTTTACCTACATATATGAGATCAATTGTAAAAGTAAGGTGAAAAAAATTAATAACAATTTATTTTCTTCATTTTTTTTTTTTTTTTTTAATCTCAAGGTCTATGGAATGGGAAAAAAATTTTATAAATATTTTCTTCTCGTTTTAGAATGAGGATTAGCACATATTATTTACATAAATGTTCAAAATGTAAAACATCACAAGTTGGTAAAATATTTTTTTCGAAACATTATTACTAGAAGAATGACGCAAATGTATGCTGTATAAGATGAGTACCTATTTGTGAAATATAAACGAATTACTTTATTCGGGTTCATTCAAGTTCATTAGTCGAACTATTTAAAAATTAAACTCTCATATTTCTTTAAATGAATATCTTAATTATTTCCGCAACTAAATAAACGGTTTTATGAGAAACAAGGAAATAGCACTGAAACTATTATTATTTTCCCATTGTTTCTTTACTACATACTAAAAGTATATACTTACAATTTCACAAATTCGAATTTCTATTCGGAAGCAAACTGCTTAGTCATACGAGTATGATACGCCCCCGCTAGTATTTCTATTGACCCGCCCCCTACTCCTATGGACTTGGTTCACTTAAGAAGTTAAATTTAGAATAAATGCAGCATTTCTTGCCATATAATAATCATATAACACCATATTTTTTAAATTATGTGTAACTTGAGGCTGTACAAATTATCTTTAAATTTTTATGATCCGCAATTTTGGATCCATTTTGACCCAAATTTAAGAGGCCATATTCTGGTCATCAACTAACACTACATATAAAGTTTGACCTTTCTAGGTCGGTTTGAAATTTCCTACATTAATTTCCTTTTTAAAAGTATTTTTTCCCCAGCTGCCTTCCAAATTTACTTGGGAAGCTAAATCCAGAATAGGTTAGCCAGTTGGGCTCATTTCATCGCATGACACTACAATAAAAATTATTTGACCTCTCGTGTACCCCCACCACATTAAAAGGTCGATAACCCCTCTTTCTCCCCTTCGAAATCATACGTGAAAATGAATTTGAGACATAGCATACTTTATGAGTTCATATTAATTATATTTTTATGTACTAATTTGAGGCTCCTGAAGCTCTACTCAAATTTTTATGGTCCGCCATTTTGGATTCATTTCGACTCAAATTGAATAGGTCATATTCTGTTGATCAACTAACCCTACACGTGAAGTATGACATTCCTAGATAGATTTGATGACGAAATAATGGAGGATGCGTGAAATTTCCTGTAGCTATTTCCCCTCCAGAAGGGATTTTTTGCTCTTACTCCCCTCCAAATTCACTTGGGAAGCTAAGATCAGAATAGGTTGATAAATTGAGCTTATTTTATCATATGAAACCGCAATAAAAAATTTTCAACCTCATGTGTACCCCCACCACATTATAAGATATATAACCCCTCCTTCTCCTCTCCAACATAATACATAGAAGTGAATTGGGGATATTGTATACTTCTCATTCCCAATATTCATATGAGTTTATGTTAATCACATTTTTACTAATTTGAGGCTCCTCAAGATCTACTCAAATTTTGATTATTCGCCATTTTGGATCCATTTGGACTCAAATTCAAGAGGTTATATTCTAGTTACCAACTAACTCCACATACAAAGTTTGATGCTCCTAGTTCGATTTGGTAAGGAAATATGGAAGATTCAAGAAATCTCATCACATAAACCTTCCTCAAAAAGCTTTTCTCGTCTCACTCTCCTCCAAAAGCACTTGGGAAATTGAAATTTGCATATGTCGGTGTTCGTGACTCACTTTTTCATATGAGATCAAAAACGAAATTTTTGAGCCATTCGTCTTTCCCCTCCACCCTCTCAAATTTCAGGTGATCCGTCATTTTACAATATATCGAAAAAACAAAAAAATACATTTTTTTAATTTTTTAACAAGAGTCTCTCACCAAGTTTTGAGAAATTTTCATCAATACCCCCCCAGCGCTATAGGTGGGGGAAAAAGTGTAAAGAAATAAATACGCATACTTTTGAGGCTGGGCGTTGTCTAGTACTATAAGAATTACTCCTCGGGATAACGAGCCTTTTCGTTCATTTTGAATGAATCCTTTGAGTTTTTTCAAGCATTCGCAATCCAGTCACTTCTTTCACCAAGTTTTTGAAGGGTTCTCGTATAAGGATACTTTTCCTAAAGTCAGCAGCGTACTGAGAAAATCAGGACCCAGGAGGAAAAGTCATAAGAGCAAAAAAAGAAGGTTTTGAAAGTAAAGACAGATTTTTAGCGCCGATGTGTCAAGTCGCGGCCCCTCGGCGGGCCATCAAAAAAAGCTCGGAACCGAGGAGAAACCCCTCACCCCTCTACTTAGGCCTGCCTGAAGTAACCAATGTATATAAGAAAAACGATCAAGATCAAGAACATGGCGAGCAGGAAACGAAGCAAGAGAGCAAAAAAATAAAAAAATAATCGTTTTCTCCATTATATAATAATGTCAAATGTTTTTACCTACTTTGTACCTAATTATTGTTCTTGTTGAATTTTTTCTTAATTTTATCATAAAAAGTGACTTTTAAGGTAATAAACAAAAATTTTTTCATTTTATTTTATTTGTTTTCAAGAATTAAATTTCCAGTAAAAAATAGCTCTTCTAATTTTTACAAATGAAATTTCAAGTTCTGGTGCCTCCAAGCTTTCCTTACAATAACCCCTGTATCCATGTACATATGAGAACTGAACTTACGCAACCATTAATAAATTATTTGAAATGCAAAGATATGAGGACCTCTCTGCCTGTCCTCTCCTTTCTAAACGAAGGAGGCTGTAATAGCTATTGATTTCACAACAAATTCAGCTAAAAATATGGCATGTTATTAAAAATATACCTTTTTCGACAATGATCACTAGTTATACTTACATAAGTGTATTTAGACGAGTTGCAATAAAATTTCTACCCAGATATATTTTCAATTCATCTGATATCAAATATCCCCAACAATCCCTATTAAGGCCAGTAGTCAGAGGGAGACTAGAAGGCTAAACTCCCTTCAGAAAAATTTGAACCTCCGGGTGGAATTTTGTATACACGAAGTTTTACTTATATGGAGTAATAGTAATACATACTCATGCAAAAAAAAAAAAAAAAAAAAAAAAAACTGTAGAAGGCAAAGCAACACCTCAGTTGGGCATTGCTCCCATCCGCCCCCCGCATGGGCCTGGTTTTCACACTTGGTACTGAATGTAGCTTGTACACATGAAAGGTATAATAATTCCAGCCCCTCAGGATTGATGGCCCTGCTTATTTACAAACAGCAAGTGTAAAAAATTTCACGCAAATGTGTAATACATTTCTACACAATCTCAAACACCGATACCCATTCATCAAATTTCACCTATCACCAATTCACGAATTTTCAACAGAAAAATACAAATTTAGTTAAACGTCGAATTCATTCCAACCGTCACATCATTTAACCGCCAATTCCGCGGTTTTATAGGCACATTACATACCTATCCACATACGAGACTCACGCAGTACTTCGGCTTACCACTTTCTTTCCACTTCCCAAAAGGATCTGAGACGTTGAACCAATAAAGAACGTCTCTCGTTATCTATGGGATACTTTCTTCAGTTTTACTATCAGTGATCGAATATTCTCGCGCGACACGCCGTGCGAATTGTAATTATTTTTCATTGCAGTTTCATACGAATTGATAACGCGAGCTATTTTTTTTCGCTTCTCTTTCTATCGAGCATATTGTTTACGGGAGTCCGAGTGAATGATTCTTCGAGTGGCTATTCTCGGGTGTTAATTCGTTGAAGTGTGATTTTACGATAATTTTCGTTTATTTATTATGATTTTTTGAGTCGTTTAATATTGTATATAATCGTTGGTGGAGTGAATTGCGTTGATAAGTTGTTGGCAGTATTTTTTTTCGAAAACGTCCTACGGTAAATATATGCATATTTTTTAATTATTTTTACGCCATCTTATATGACTAAAAATCGAGCATTTTTAATATTAAATATTATCATAATTTTATAATTATTAATTATTAGGTAAATTTATTTACGGCTTTGAGTTCTGCAACTTCCACTCGAATATAATTATATTCTAACAAATGAAAAGCAAATTGAATGGAAAATTTTTCTCTACAAATTCTGCCAAGTTTTCTTACGTATGTAAATTATCTTTCGGTGTCACTGAGCTATAACTGTTTGCTTAAAGCATTCTCTACCTCAAACTCTAATACCTATTTCTCTTCGCACAATTTCTTTTCTTTTTTGTTGCTATTAAATCGCCCTTCAAAGCCCTGAATTCACATTATGCATGCATCCATTATGGAAACGTCTACAAATATATTGAAAGTTTTCACATTATAATCAGCTTATTAACAATCAATTTTTCGTATCGATGATGTACGCGTGTGCAACGCATTGTGTACGAAAAGCAATCATAAGAAATAATCATTGACGGATAACCATTTGATCGATGGTAATTTATACATTTTATATAAGCATCTACAAAATATAGGATACAGCATTATACTATTAAACGTTCCCATATTTCCATTTATTTATTGAGTTTCGTAATAATGAGCATATCAGTCCAGGAACATGTTAAATAAATATTTGGACGGTGAATCGTCTGAACCTAGAGATAAAGGTTCTCTCAATATAGGCCTCTTTTTTCGTATTTAAGAAACATAACATAGAGTGAGCTATTGGTATCAGAAATCTAGAATTAGTACGTAATTAAAGGTATAGTAGGCCACAATCCTCCAAAAATTTGTTAAGCTCAACGTTGTCCTCCTTATTGGCTTACTCGAGAATTCAAAACATATCTTAAGAATTGAGAAGTGACCGAAAAATGTAGCCTGAGAAAATATCGAATTCGAATAGTGACGAATCATCAAAAAGTAAAATTTTTTTTAATCCCCTCCAAAAAATCCTGATTACACCAATGTCTATAACCATTCAATAAAATGAAAACTCAAGTCTGAAAAACTGAAGTTTGAAGGTTTACTAGTAAGAAAATAATGTTAATCAGGAACTAAGATTAGTAAACTTTCGCGAGAAAATTATA
The DNA here is from genome assembly GCA_009761765.1 of Phenacoccus solenopsis. Taxonomy (NCBI): domain Eukaryota; kingdom Metazoa; phylum Arthropoda; class Insecta; order Hemiptera; family Pseudococcidae; genus Phenacoccus; species Phenacoccus solenopsis. The sequence continues at coordinate 33,894,862 of CM019754.1, read as the reverse complement.
ATATCAATGAAATCCCAAAGAAATCTTCGGACATATTTTCATTAAAAGAAAGAAAAAAAAATTTTTTTAAATGAATACTGACTTAAATTAGTCTTGATAGTTGAAGATGCCACCATAAATAAAGGAAAAAAATATAAAAAAAAAAATCACTAGTAAATTTCTTTATTGCCAAAAATTTGTTGAAATGTAAGAAAAATTTGACAATAATAAATCGAAATTTAAAATTGAAATTGAAATTGAAAATTTTTTCTGATGGAGGACGTGGGAGGGAGGGGCTGATCTAAAGAGTCATTGCATTTTTGAAATTTTCATGCATCTTAGAGTACGTACGAAAATCATTATCTTTGATTTCAGCCTATGAGAGTTCTTTAACATTTCATCACGAGCCAAAATTTAATTGAGTTATTTCTTTATGCAATTTTTTGAAATATAAGCGAAGATAAAAATCTTTTTGGTTTGAAAATTAGTTCATGAAATTCATCCAACAACTCCAGGAATGCAGCAATAATCGTAGAAGAGGGGTCTATTTCTATACAGGTCCACCGAAATACTGACAGCAACAATTGGGGTTAGGTGAGAATGATATTTTTGACTATTTGGATCAATATGTTACTGCAGTATGGGGAGGAGTGGGGGTAAATTGATTTTTCCAGCAAAACATTAAAAAAGGGAATTATTAATACAGAAGAAATAAATAGTACTTTCCTATTCAATTTTTGGAAGCATTTTTTTTCGGTTTTATTTTATTTATTTTTTTTTTTGCTTATTTAAATGTTTTTTCTTTAATAAATTTTTTTAGTCACAATTAAAAAAAAATTTTAGCGAGTTTTTTTTTTTAAAAAACGAAGCTATTACAGTTTACCCGATTTGCAAAAAGGAGGTCAAGGAGGAGACAACTTACACATTCACAGTTTAGGCAGTTTATAATTTAATTGGCCAGCATCCAACATTCTCCCTAACTAATAGCGCAAATGAGTCCGTATGAAAATTTCTCAATATTTGGTTGCAGAACATTCGTGTGAATATCTGGGAATATTTCTTTTAGATTTTTAATTCGAGTCGAAATTTAACCCAGTTTAAATTCAAAGGGCTAAAGGACACCAAAAACCTCAAAAATTTTTGCTTATGGTTTCGGGTTTCATATGAAATAGTAGGTCAAACACTCGAACTTTTAGAACTACAGCGTTCCAAGCGGATTAAAAGGGGAATTAAAGGCTGAAACAACGTTCTCTAAAGAAATTTTCAGTCTTACACTTTGTTGAATCTTTCTTCACTTTTTACTATAGTTACGATTTTAGGATAAGTTGAGGACCAAAGTGGAACCAAAATGGGGAATGTCTCATAATCAATACCAATATAAGCGATTACAAACGTTTAAGTTCAGGATGAGGTTCAATGGCAAGGTAGCAACTGCACCATATACTAAATTTACTGTTAGGAATCCATTGCGCCCCAAAAATAATTATCACCTCAAATAAATTTGAATTTATTTTCATGTAATAAAATAATATTTTGACGACATTGTAATGACTCCATAGAGTGCTCTGCAAATAAAACACATCTATCTATCGATCTATCCATCCATCCACGCTAGAAATATTTTTCTTGCTCTCTATGGATTCTCCAAACTGCATTCTGTGTAGAAGTAGATCTACTTAAAAGAATGCAAGCCATCTGGGAATCCCTAGCTGCAGTGGCAATTTCATTGATGCCAGAACACACTTAAATCCTTCTTCAGTCTTTTTCTATAGCTTGGTTAAAGGTATATCCGGAAACTTATCAAAGGGACTAATAAAATCAAAGTATATAATTTGCATTGCAAATTCTTGAAGGAACTGGAAAGGAAAAAGTTGAAAATTATCCTTAAATACCTAACAACTCATTTTAGGCTCAACAAACATCTCCGTGTACTTGTAATAGTAACAGTTCTTGTAACTGTAGTCTACAGGTTTTGTAATAAGATAGAAAAGGAAATAGCAGATCATGTGGTGTGGTGCTGAGCCTTCTTGGTAAGGAAAAGAGGTATTTGTGTGGAGCTAGACTCAGCTACTCTGATACTGATCTCTTTGCTGCTTTGTCTGGTTTTATTGCCTTTATAAGTGCAGCAGAATACATCCTTGATATAGAATTGAGATGTCATACCAATCTGGGTCGAGGAAAAAGAGCCCAGACATACATCGTTAATTTTTTTTAATATTATCACATATCAGTTATTACATCAGTACATGGTGTGTAATAAGGACCTTTGATAGATAGATAGATGAAGAACTGCAGAAAAAGTCCTCGAGCTAACTACAATACATTGAGTTAACTAAGCACGCATTTGTGAGGTGCAAATCCCAGAGGGGAACCCCAACCTTGTACGCAGAACTCGAATAATGTGACATAGGTACTTACTTCATTTTTTGTTCCTTTTTAACTGACTTTCTCCATTTCGAGTGCAATGTAACATCATCTGCCATCTCAAAACTTGAATCTCCAAGTTCGAGATAACTTGCCCCTCTGCTCTTCTCTCTTTTCTGTTTTATTTTATAAGACGATGAATTATGGCGACTTTTGATCTATAGAGAATGCCATATAAACCGGCTCAGAAATCGTAATTTCCTGAAACCATAAATATGAAAATTAATTAATAAAATGACGCGAGTTGTATTTAAAAAAAATAAGCAGCTATGCTGCATAACGGAAGCTGAGTTTTTTATTATGCCTGGTTCTAATTATAGATAATGTTGTTAACCTCTTTATACATGAAAGGCCACACCACGTATGATATCTGAAAACCCCAACTATCCCTTCCATAACTACACGAGAAGATGAATTTAGGATATGTATTACTTTTTGCCTTTACAAGAACCACATGGGAACATATTTTTAAATTTTAGCTATTTGAGGCTCCTCACAAGCTTTCGTCACGAACTTTTTGGTAATTTAAACAATTTACTATCTTTTTCACTTAACTTTATGGAACTGAAAACTCCCTCCTCCAAGCAGTGATCCTAAAATCGGCACTGTACTTATATGAACACATATTTTTCAAATTGTGAACAATTTGAGGCTCCTCAATCTATACTCAAATTTTGATAATCCGCTATTTTAAATCCATACTGATTCAAATTCGAGGTCATATTCTGGTCATCAACCAACCCCACATATGAAGTTTTACTTTTCTATGTTGATTAGGTGATCCTAATTTCCCTTCTCTTCTCATCACCGTTCAAGAGGAAGCAGCTCTGTGGATATGTTGCCATCGAGGGTAGCACTTTAGGAATATTCCCCTAACAGCTATAAAGAAAGCCTTGGTCGAGAGGAGTCTCCGAGCCTGGGAGCACGACTGGGAACAGTGTTCTAAAGCTGTTTGGACACATAGATTGTGTCCCTCCATTTAGTCACGATTCTCCAATAACTTCCAGTTAGACTTCTGGTTGAGCCAGGCCCCATTGGGACATGGCTGCTATGGCAGCTACCTTTATAAGTTCAAAAAGCGCCCTTCCTCTTCTTGCAGATGTGGCCACTGAAACTCCGGATTATGTTTTCCTGGAATGCCCACGGCATGCCTTGGGGCGATCGGATCCACCTCTGTCACCTTCCCTCCCAGAGTATGACATGTATATGCGGCGGGTTGTTGAAAAACTCTGAGACGAAGAACGTCTACCCAGGCCTTAATATCCAGTGACCTTGATAGCCACTTAAGATGCCTCCTCCTCCTTGCTCTCCTACCCTATCTCTCACTAGTGAGGCTGTAACAGTTCTCACAGGTAAGGGCCCTGCCTCCTCTGGTCAGGATTTTGTCCTACAAATACTCTCTGTTCCCTGTTTTTCTAATATGTACCCTTCGTGAAGTGAGCGTGCAGAATTAGGGCACATAGGTGAAGACCCTACTTTTCCTCGAGTAGATGAGCTCCAGCTCCCACAATCCTTTGTTCTTTACTGCTGGAACTCTCTCCCTGAGACACCTTATGAGTGAGAGATTCCATAAGGCAGCATGGGAAAACAAAAAAAAAAAAAGTTGATCAGGTGAGGGCATATGGAAGATTCCAGAAATTTCATGACTTGAAACTTCCTCAAAAAACCGTGTTTCGTTCGACCTCCTTTCAAAATGCACTTAGGAAGCTGACATTTGGATATGTTGGTGTCTAGGACTTACTCTTTCACATGAAATCAAAAACAAAAAATTTGACGTATTTGCCCCTTCTCTAGCTCCCCTCAAAATTTGAGTTCTAAGCCATTTTGAATTTTTTCGAAAAAAAATAAAAAAGTTGTTTCTTCACATTTCTAAGAAGAGTCACATCAAGTTTTAAGCGAATTTCATTTAAATTGGACATTTGTCTGATGATTATAAATGGTCTGAAACGCAGAGATTCAAAGACCCCCACTCTCCCCCGACCCTAACATTTCCAAATCAGGTAGGCTGTAATAGTTTTTGTTTTCAAGTTAAAAGCTCAGCTAATAAGAATGAATACAAGTATAAGGTTCAGGTTCAGGTCTAATTGGGTGGTGCAAGCACCGTGCACTTTGGTCATTAATAGCCCATTGTACCCCACAGCTCATCATCACCTAGGTATCAGGGGCCCATAGGAGTCTCAGCTGATAATAAAAGAACTGCTGTGCAGTTAAATGAGTGCAATGGTGTCAATAAGGGTACTCTTTTGGAGCGCCAATTTTTATATAACCCTACCGCTTTTATTAATAGGATTACATCCCATTTCATTTTCTACTTAGCAGATTCTAAGGCCCCAGATGGAGCACTTAAGGAATCTGACGTTGCTGTGCAGTTAAATGAGTGGAATGGTGTCATTAAGGGTTCCCTTTTGGAGTGTCAACTTATATGTATGTAACCATACCACTTTCATTAATAGGATTATATCCCATTTCATTTCCTACCTGTCAGATTTTAAGGTCCCAGATGGAGCATTTGAACAATCTAACGCAGCGGGACTCACAAACCCTTTAAGGGCTTTTTCTTCAACTTTTAGGTTGATGAGCTGCCACATATACCTGTGGCCAAGGTATGGAAAGTGATTGAAGAAGGATTTGTTTTAGGAAGGATAGACAATCCGGCAAAAGAGTGTGCTTTGGGGCCAATGGGATTACTTATGCCCATTGGAGCTGGGATTCTCTGGGTTCGCAAAGCCGCTCCCGTAACTACAGTTGCTCTAACACATAACTGCAAGGCACTATAGCTTATAACGATCAACTTTGAGGTATTTGATGTTCCTCAAGTTTTCCTCAAATTCCAACTATGCGCCATTTCGGACCTACGTTGACTCAAATTCAAGGGATCTTTGATGCCCAAATAACTCTATTATACCACATTTGAACTTTTTAGATCGATTTGATGAGGACATATAGAAGACTCACAAAATTTCATAACTCAAAACCTCCTTAAAAAGTCTTCTTTCGTTCTAACTCACCTTCACATATACATAGGTAACTGAAATTTGGATGTGTTTGAGTTCTCAATTTACGTTTTCATATTACCCTATGAATGAGAATTTTGATGCATTTGCAATTGCCACCAGCTCCTTTCAAAATTGAAATTAGGCAATATTTTGAGATAAATTGAAAAGTTGAAGAATTTTTTTTTGCATATTTTCAAGGAAAATACTTTAAATTTTGAACAATTCTCATCTTCACCCTCCACCCTACAACTGAACAAGGAAAAAATATACATATATATGCAAAAGTTGGACATTGCATGATTGCCTATACAAATAGTCTGAAATACAAAGATTTGAAAACCTCTCCCCTTCCCTTTGACTTCGACTTCTTCCCGAATTAATTAGTTTGTAATAGCTATCTTTTTCAATTGAAAACTCAGCCAATAATTGAAAACTCAGCTGAAAATAAAATACAGCTTTCCAAAGACTGCGACCACATATCGTGAAACCGCGTCAGCTTCGCAACAAGATACTTACACATTACACCTATTCGATGGAATTATTTATGGCACAATTATCGACTTTCTGATGAAATTTCCATTTTCATCGTCTGCCCGAGCATTTTACCAGCAATTATCGTCACATCGATCAAACACCGTACCAGTAACACCTTGTTTTAAGCGGAATTAATTACTCCGCAGTATGAAATCAACGTGCCGCATACCCATACATAAGATGAACGCCGTCTAATCGTACGTTATCTATTCGCAACGAATTATCATCGCGTGTTAAGCTCTCTTCAAATTGTTTCGATGGTATCTCCGAACTTTTTCTTTCTCTTACACCATCTTCACTCTGCGCTCTAAACGCGACGCGTACACGCAAAATCGCGTTAAAATGACGACGCCGAATTTTAATCCAATCCGCGTTACATAACATCGCTTATTTTCGGCCGACGACGAAATTCTTAATAAGCCGCTCTTATTAGCAAGACGGATGACATTTTGAAATAATGGTCGCACGCGTGAAAGCAAATTTATAATCAGCACAGAGTACGCGCGCGTTTTAAACACGAGCGTGACCACTGAATATGTTGAATTCTACCGTTCGGCAGCACGTTGCGACATACGCGGCACACACGTACGACAAAATGAAGACATTTGAAAACGCGTTTACCATACATGAGCATTTAAAATGTTGTCGTAATTACCGTCGTTATCGATATAAACGTCGTTGACCGAGCTCGGTCGACTGGTTTACATGTCCGAGCAGCCTATACACGTTTATAATTAAAACTTAATTAAACCTCGCTTCCATGTTTTCGCGTTTGCTAGCCTCTAAGGTAACTACAGCGGAGAAATCTTTAAAAGGGATGATACGGTGTGCCAACCAAATACAGCTTACAGCTTATTCACCCGACAGCTCTGTTTCCCGTATCCAATAATAACCATTACGCATTATCGTTATTGTTAATCCATCGAATCGAGTTTATCAAACCTGTCCGCACCATTCAGATGTAATCGACACCAATACCATTAGGTACTACAGGGTACCGCCGATGATGACTTTGCACTAATTACTACGGTATGTAGGCTCGGATACGGGATATTACATAAATCGTCTTATCTATTAATTAGGTAATAACGGGGTGCGTTTTTTTTTCAACCAGCTGTTGTTGGTGTTCGAAAAGGAATTACTAGGTTTCTTAGTATATAGGTGAGGAATTTTGATGCCGTTGAGATATGGCAATTAGGTGAACGCATAAAAGGAAACAAGTTGGGTGTTGCTGTTTGTACAGCATACCATAATAACATTATGTCAATAAGCGGATAAGTTTAATACAATGGTGCAGGCTCACAAAAATAACTCCTATAGTCCTTTCTGCGATACGAAAACCTGGTGAATTATTAAATTATTGACAATGAAAAATAATTAAAATTAAAAAAAGAAATTTGAAAGTGTTATAACCAGTTAGCCTATAATATTAAATGAAAAGATGCACAGATCTGCATAATGATGATCTGTGTTCAGGTAAATTAAATAAGTCAGTTTATACTCTTGCATCGCTTCGAATGTAAGTTACGAGTATAATCAGAGCCTAATGAGCAGCCGGGACAATGGAAAATTTCCAGTGAACTCTTGTATGTATTTGAACAATCAAAGTACTTTTCTACGTACAGTATGTTATTTATAATATTACTTATGATAATATCAATTACGAAATGAATTTGGAAGAAACTGAAAAATTAAAACTTGTACCATTCATCGAATATAAGAAAGAAATTATCGATATTTATGAAACACTCACCCCCACCCTCCACAACAGATTGATCCGATTTTTTTTTTTTTGAAAAATGGAAAAATGAAGAGAACAAGAGAAAAATAGCTTTCAAATGATTCTCAAAATTATTAGAAACATTTGGAAACATGAGGCCGAAATTTTTATTTTTATTTTTTTAGTACTGTGTACACAACTGAAGCTAGAAGCTTATGCTTATAGATTCAGACCTGTTTAAGGAGGCTAGTTGAGATGAAAAACTTGAACAGCAGGGGAGTGAACGGAACGATTTTTTCGTTTACTTCGATTCCGAAATCTAAAAAGAATTTTATTATTCTGTCCTATTCGTTCCTCTTCATTTGTTTCCCAATAGTTCCGTTTCGTTCTTTTAAATCTTTTTTATCGTTTCGTTTCTATCTGTTCCCGTCTCTTGAAATTGTTCCTTTTCCCGCGGGAGGGGGGGGGACAATGAATAATTTAATTTAATTTTGTTTTACTCTGAAAGACTACTTACCATGCAATTAACGTACCAGTAAAATAAATAAATAAATAATTGATTAATGATTCGAAATCAATGAATTTTGGAATTATGAAATTTTTCATTCATTTCTTAATTTTTTTTTTCATGAAAATTGAAAAATAAAAATTATATATTCAACAGTAATGGAAACTGAAAAGTGAAACTAAAACTGAAACTGAAACTTTTATGTCATTTTTGATGAAAATTGAAAACTGAAACTGAAACTAAAAATGAAACGCAATTTGAATCAGTTTCACTTTTTTGAAAAACTTTTCCCTTTCGCTCTTTTATTCTGTGCATTTTTGCCGCTTAATGCTGCTCAATAGCAGTGAGAGAAACTGAAAACTAAAACTGAAACTGAAACTTTTATGTCATCTTCGATGAAAACTAAAAAATTGAATAAAATTGAAGTTAAAAAAACTAAGAACTGAAACTGAAATTGAAACTGAAACTATAATATCTTTCAGTTTTCCATCAGTCCATCACTGATAATCAACACCACCAAAACCACAATAACCTTAGTCGAATCAATTTATAAATCAATTATTAATAGAAAAATAAATTAATATAAAAAAAAAATTTAATTAAAATTTTTTTCTTAATATTAATATAAATAAAAATAATGTAAAATTATAATAATATTGTATCAGCTAAATTAACATTAGCATAAACACAAAAAAAAATCGTTTCGTTCCCATCTGTGTTGTTTTCATTCTCCATCGAATTCGTTCCGTTACGTTATCAGTTCTCGTAATGCAAATTATTTCCTTTCTTTCGTTTCTATCCCTTAGAAAACGCTTCGTTATTGCGGTTTTGTTTCGTTCTTAACGTTACCCTTCCAACCTTTGCTAAAAAGTGACTGAATGGTGGATTCTGCATCTCCAGGGAGACCAGAGAGGGATTCGTGTTGAAGAAGCCTTCATCTTTGGGAATTGTATTACGGGTAGATGTCAAAAAAAAATGATTGTTATGCAATTGGAATTTTTTCATTTTAAAGATATACATATTTTGTTGTAAAAAATTGAAAAAATGTCACTTGGCAATTTTTCGAAAATTTTTGGAATCTATTTTTTTTGGCTTTCTTGTTTTTTTTTTTTTTTTTTTTTTTAATTAAATTCTGTAAAATGTTCAAAATTCATAGGTAATTAAATCTAATTTTTAGCTCACATGTAGCACAGCCAAAATTAACAAAACAAGAAAAGTAGTTTCGCAAAAAATTCGGCATGCTGTATATTTCTAGAAAAAACAAAATCTCTTAATTCAAATGTTGGGAGTGATTAAAACCATAAATAAAGCAGACTTAGGTTAGGTAAGTTGTGTCTTATTTCATTTTTTGCAATTTTCAAATAACAGAAAAATTAAACTCATTTGTTCATTTGAGAATTTATGTGATTAAAATTAAAAAAAAAAAAATCATTTATACGTATGTACAATGTCAGGAGCCCATTATCTGAAGGCTTTCAATAGATATTCCTAAAAATATTTTATTGCTTCCATAACATAATATGTATGTGTTATTTAACTGAACTCATATGCTGGTTTCTATTCTTTGTAATTTTGCACTTTTCAAAATTGTTTATTTTAACAAAGGAATGGTAATAAAACCTTGGAAAATTCAGCGTTATTCTCAATTATGGGAAGGAGACGGGGGTCCATAAAACAGGATGATTTGTATTCTTTGCGAGTTTACAGCTCTTCCGAATTATTTATTCAACAAAGGAATAATAATAAAACGTTAAAAAATTCAACATTTTGTTCAATAGGGGAGAGAAAGCATGAAACAGGATGGTCTGTATTCTCTGCGGTTTCACCGCTCTTCCAAATTATTTATTTAACAAAGGAATAATAATAAATAAACCTTAAAAAATTCGACTTTTTTCTCAGTAGAGGGGAGGAAGGTCATAAAACAGGATGGTTTGTAGTCTCTGCGGTTTTACAGTTTTTCCAAATTATTTATTCAGCAAAGGAACAGTGAAACTATGAAAAATTTAATCGTTTTTTTTTTTCAATAAGTGGTCATATAACTTCATACTCCCTTTTCCCTCACATTTTCACTTTTTTTCACTTTGCACTTCTCCACGCAACTTTTAGAAACTTTTTTTGACTCATGATTCACTATACCACCATACCTAATATTTTTTCATAGTTTCAACATTTCTGTGTTCATAGATTTCAAAATATTTTTTTCGAAATTAATAATATGCTACGGCACCAAAAAAAAGTAACCTTTTCTCCCATAAAAAATATATATATATATTATTATATAAATTCATATAATTCACGTAAAAGGAGATCCTTTTTATGCATATACACTTAAACGAGATTATAAGACTCGTTTGCCAGATTTCGTTTTAGGCATTATCTATTTATAGGAGTTAGATATAAATAGTGGAACCTAATTTCGGTACAACTGTTTTCTCACAGAGCGCGCTGCCTCAAAAATGATGTATTCGTAATGAATCCAATGCACGTTTGTTTCGATATGCAATTTTCTAGCCACAGACATTGCTGGATTTTTTTTCAAATCATTATGAAATGTACCTACTGTGTTGTGTGAGTTTTCAAAAACAATTCTCATGGTAACATATGTATGTGGCGGATATATATATATTACATAATATTTTACTTAAAAATAAAATCTACATGAAATGGGAAATACCCAGCAACAATTCTCCTCGAGGATATTCCGCATTCTTGGAACAACAAAAGATGGAGTTTTCACCAAACTGAATGACATTTCCCAATAAATCGTTCTTTTTTCTCTTTTCGAGTGAAAATTCGATTCTATGTTCAACTCGAGCAACTTAGCATTCTCACATAATCAATCACGAAGACGATTCGATAAAAAATAATCTCCAGCGGTTCATCAATCAAAATAATTTTCTCCATATATCGTGTAAATAAACCACTCGTACACTTACAGTAGTCAACATACAAGAGATACCTCGTAACACTCACTCGAAAGCAGGAGAACCCTGAGAATATCCTCTAAATCGTAAAAATATTACGCCTCTAAATCAACACGCGTTGATTATTTTCTCTACAATTACTCATTGACATCGTTACCGCTAACATAAAGTATTTTCCGCGTTCGCACGAGCCGACATCACCGGGTCTGTAGAAATCAACGCGCGGATTCCTCGAATTCCCACGAACGACGTTACGACGCCGCCATTTCCAAACACCACAACGACAATCGAATAGACGTAGAAAGCCATATACACGGTACTCGTCAATAAATTCCCCTTCTGTGTCATATCGACGAAAACCCATCAACCGTAGAACTGGACCTATAGTGAAAACGAAAACGCTTTCCCGTTAAGAATTCACGGTCATCACTCCAGAGGCCACGTTCGTTTTCCCGACTCGTCGCCATAGTGTTGCGTAACATCTACGAAATGCAAGATAAACAAACCGGTTCGACGAAATAATCAGACTATACAAGTGGTAATGAAAACGGTGAATTGAGAACGCGGAATTATCGTGATGCGGTATACACAAAGGATGATTTTTCTTTAATTATTTCGCAGGATGTTACTCAACCGGGTTGCGAAAATCGATGTATGTTTGTTCTTCTTCGTTCAAGTTGAAATATCCGACGTACATTATATAAATCTGGGCTAGTCTAGCACTCGTGTAGGAAAGATGGCAGATTGGTTTTGCCCGCTGCGATCACCATGTGGATAACTTTCTTCGAGACAAATCCACCGACTGGACGATCAGAATGGAACATACGTCGAGGAAGTATTACAACGTACGGAAATAATGGCGAAAATAGCCGCAAAAAACTCATTCTGTTTGCGTGTAATTGGAACGTGATACGGTTAAAGCGCATATCCAGCGAGTAAACCGCGTATACGTGTGAAATGCGTCCGTTTTACCGGTAGGCGCTGCGATGCAATCAATATCTACTCGATCGTGAAGTATTACTCAATAATCGATCGAGTAATTTCGAAGGTTTTCGCGTGCGACCAGCGAAAGGTGTAGAAAATCTGAGGTCTGCGATCCAAAATTAGTGATTAGCTCGTTATTAAAACTCGTGTAATCAAAAGGGGAGCATGTTTTATCAACTTATGAATAAATCTTATGGTCTTGACTTACACAATACAATCATATCCCATATGCGAGTCCCCCTCGGTTCTTGTTGAGAAATATTCGTGAGTTTTCTTTTGTGTATGTGATAGAATTATACCTTACATATACAGTGTATCCAAAGCATCTTTACACCCCCTTCGATACAAATCTCGTTCTTACCTAAGTTTCTGAATTTTATGTTTGTTGTTAGGGGGAAAGAAATGTAAGCAGCTTTGTCGCTGGAGCTTGGTTAAATTTTATCGATTATCGAGTCCAAAACCTGGATATTATCCTTTCTAAAAACATGCAAAAAGTTGAAATAGTAATATGTGGTGTTTTTTGTCCATAAGATTCAAAAAAGTCCATGTTTTTCTAATTTTAACTGTTTGAGGCTTCTCAAGCTTACTTCAGGTACATATTGGCCATCCTCCATTATGGATCCATTTTTGAATAATTTTGATCAAAACTCAATCGCTCATTTTTTCATCTCCTAACCCTATATTCAAAGTTTGATCTTTTTAGATGAATTTGAAGAGGAGATATGCGATGTTAATGAAATTTCTTAACGTAATTTTCCCTTTCGTTACCTGTTTTTAGCTGAGTTTTTGAATTGAAAACGACAGTTATTGCAGCCTACCTGATTTGAGAAAGGGAGTCGGAGGAAGGTGGGGTCTTCAAGCCTTTGAGTTTCAGACCATTTAATCATATGCGAAATGTCCAACTTATTGGTTGAGCAAAAAACGGCTTTTTGAGGAAGTTTTGAGTGATGAAATTTTTCGAATCTTCCATATCGCCTCATCAAATCAACGTACAGAAGTTAAACCAACCAGAATATGCCCTCTCAAATTTAGGCTAAAATGGGAATCGTCAAAATTTGAGTACAGCTTGAAAATCCTCAAATTAGAAAAAATGCGATTAATATCGCCTCATAAGATTATCAGGAACAAAAAAATTCTATATCTCAAATTCTCTTTCACACATTATGTAGGAGGGGAGAAGAAGGGGTTATCAATCTCTAAATGTGGTGGGGGTACACGAGAAATCAAACAATTTTCATTGATATGTCTTATGATAAAATGAGCCCAGTTCACTAACCTATTACAATTTTAGGTTTCCTAGTGAATGTGGAGGGGAGTTAGAACAAAAAACAGCTTCTGGAGGGAAAATTATGATAGGAAATTTCATGAATCCTCCATATCTCTTGGCCAAAGCGACCTAGATAGGTCAAACTTCGTGAAATACACATTATTACTAGAAAGTTTATGAAATTATATTTATCAAATCTGAGCTATTCTGAGGCTTCTCAAGTGTTCCTTAAACTTTGACCATCCTCCATTTTGGATCCACTTTGACCCAAATTTGTAGAGTCCTATTTTGGTTCCCGACGAAGTGCGTATACGAATTTTTACCTTTCCCATTCGATTTGGGAGAAAATATTAGAGATCGAATACATTTTATAACTCAAAACTTCCTCAAAAAACTGTTTTTGCTCAAACTTCTCCACAAGTATACTTGCTGAACTGAAATTGGTATATGTTGGTATCCGTGATTCACTCTTTCATATTAATAGCAAAAAAAGATTTTGAGCTATTTGTTCCCCCACCAACCTTTCTTGAAATCCCATAATGTTTCAACAAATTTTCATCCATATCCATCTGCGCTACGTGCGAGCGAAGAATATATCATGCGTCCAAGTGATTTGACTGATTTGGGTACAATCAACGAAAAATCTCTTTTCAAATTATTTAAAATTGATTTCAATGAAAATTTTACAATGCAGTGTTGCCAATTTTTGGTTTTACCCCCAAAATCGTTCTAAAACGCTCCAAAAATATTTGAAATTTCTCATGTTGAGATTTGAAAATTTTTCCAGTTTTCGTGATACAGTGTTACCAACTTCTTTTTAACTTTTTTTCTGTGAAAAAAGTAAAATGTTACATGGTGCAATACAAAGGTATAATTTAATGACTCGAACAAAAAGCGGAACAAAAGATTCAACAACTATAATCTTTGTTAGTATTGAATGTAGAAATTTTAGTAGAATTTGCCAATTTATTTCCGATGTAGCCATTGGAGATGGGTTGTAATTTAAAGTGGTAACGTACCGGTACCACTACATAAGTTTCTTAAATTCTTCCGGTAATTTAAAAACTGGTTTTTGGATCTTTTTTAGATCATAAATCAAGTTTTTTTCAACAAAAACTACTTCTTCACCTAAAATTTCGAAGTTTTTATACTTTTAAATTACTTTAATTACTAATAACTTACCGGTAAGTTACCGTGTAAGTCACCTAAACATAAATTACCGGTAATTAACCATCCCTAGTAGCCATCATGGTAGGCAGTGGTGATACTGGAAGATGCCTCGGATACCACTTTAATCATCCTCTTCACCAATCGTGGGTGGCATAGAAATGATAGTAGGTTTCTGTAAAACGGCACGAAATTGGAGGTACAGTTACCACATTCTAATCTAAATCCACCATTTCATAATATTTTTCGCCAAAAAATTTATCTCGGGTAATCGAAAGGGGTGGATGCATTCATTTTCATTTTTCTAGCTTTCTCGATTATTTTTTGAGCTACCGCGGGAACATTTTCATCTTTATCGAACAACATGACTGTGAGGAGATTCTCCGGGTGTGCGAATTAAGAATTCTCCGAAATGACTGCATTAGTTGCATCACGAATTCTCTGCGGTAGATTTTATTTTATTTATTTATTTCTTTACCTGTAGTGCACTCCAAGGAGCATTTACGAAGTCATAAAAATTAAATTAAATGACTATTAAGGGGATACTTCATGTTTACATTTTGATGAAACGTTTTTGAACGAACTTGTGCGATTTTAATGATCATTCAAGATCTGAATACACTAAAGAGTTGAACTTATAGCGAACAATTTTGACCAATTCCAACGAAAATTTACAATTTTTGATCAGGTTTTTCTTGATGGAAATTCAACTTTTTTCCAGTTTTTTTTTTTTTTTTAAATACCTTCTTTAGAATTAAATTAAGACCTGTATTTCAACAAATTTTCGATACGTCATTTCTAAAACAAGTAACTGACGTTTAAAATTTTCCCATATCTCGCGAATTCTTGCCCATTTAATTCTTCTTAAATCAAAAGGAAAGGAAATATTCGAAAATATCTCAAAAGTCAGGTCTTTGTAAAAAATTAATAAATAAAATAAAACTTGTCGGAATAAATTATATCGCGTTTTCAGGGAGAAATAACCGATTGAAGTTGACATTCAAAACGAACCTCTTCTTGTCAAAATGTAAACAAAGAGTATAGCCTTGCCTTATAACACAGCACATACATATAAAATATTTTAAATTACAACATTGTGAGATATTGTTGCACCGTGTAAAACGCACCAGCAATCAGCAATTCCTTGAGTTTTCTTTTAAAAATTTTATTGGAATGAATTTTTTTAATATTCTGTGGGTGGGAATTAAAAATTTTTGCGGACTTAGGGCCGTATGCAAGAACGATACTTAAGTTAGCTTAAGTACTTAACGTTCATTTCTTTCCGCCATGCCTATTGTTTAGTAATTCTTAAGTATCCAATTTCGACTACTTAAGCAAATGCTTAATTTAAGTATCGTTCCTGCATACGGCCCATAGTATCTGTATTAGTATGATGAAATTTTGTCCTATATTGGGTAAGTTGTAAATCGTTGCTATGCCTTGTGTTATAACTATGTGTTGATATTAATTTTTTGGGTACTAGATCACATATATTCAGTATATAAAGAGAGGAGATTGTTAATCACGTTTCCGATATGAAAGTATCTTTGCAGGACTCCTTTTGGCCTAAATTGAACATTATCTTAACACATCGTTTTTGTAATAGTAGAACTCGCTCAAGTGAGACTGAATCTCTCCCCCCCCCTCCCCCCAAAAAAAAAAAACTATTTGATGGGTGGCGATAGAATGAAATAAGCCAAAATATGCAAGTTTCAATACATGTTGGTTAGTAATTGGTTACGGAAAGAGTAATTAATTTGTAGACTTTTTTCGCTCTATTTTTCACTGTGTTAGAAATTGTGATGTGAAACCAAATCGGTAGCATATACTTTGACAATGTACTGGACCAAAATTTTCGAACTTTCTGAAGGGGCAGTTGTACTAGTGTGCACATACATCTGTACCAGGGATTTGTCCTTTTTTGAAAAGCGTATATTTGACCATTATTGCCATTTGTTTAACTAAGAAGTTGAGGACATGGGCTTTGTTTATTAACTTTTACTTTCAAAGAAATTCAACGACACTTTTCTTCTTTGAGAGTATCTTTATTGAGACTGAACAGTGAACAGTAAAAATAAAATTAGAAGGGGTAGGTTGAGCGAGATCACATCACTTAGTGGTTTTATGGTAAAGTGAATTCTCAGAAACGATAAGGCGACATCCTGACATTTTTGTTCACTCAACATTGTTAAATTATTGTATCTCAACGTTAAAAGTTTCTCAATATAGTTGGGTGATGTTACTCCTTATTTTATCAAGAATTGTTGTGATATTTTTCTGTCTAAAGCCTGTTGACTAGTACAGTCCGAATTGGCAGCCGATTGGGCTCGCGTACGTGCCTACGTCGTTGAGAACAGGAAACGGAAAATATCCTCTTCGATGACCTTGTTCTTCTTGCGATCCTTCGAACTTTTATGAACTTTCTCTACGAGCTCGTACTCCTTCAGCCATAACAGACAGAATTTATCGGTTCATCGTCGCTTCAAATGCTCACCAATTCACCGGCAATTTGAAGCAGCGAGTGCTCCGAGAACAATTTCTACTCCTCATTAGAATACCACTATAGCTCCCGGTACATCGGAAATGATAAATAACACCATTCTCTCTATGCCATCCGTTAAGTCCGAAGTAACCGTTTCGAATCGACGGAAAGTAAAAGTATATCATTGAATTTTCGCGAACACCATCGTCCACAATCGCAACGAACCAGTTACCCGGCCATAAACCTTAATCGACTTAATTACCCAGTCGCGAGTCCGTTGCGCGTTCGGAACCACGCTAAATCAATCGCCACGATGACCATTGACAAAAATTCGCCGCGATACTTTCACTCGTCATCGCGAATCACGGGCGCCGCCGCGTTAATCGGTCAACTCGGCTATTACGCGTACGAGAAAGTCGCGCTACCCGAAATTCACACATTCACCCCAAGCGCGTACGCGCGTCAAATTTTAAACAACCGAGAAAAACCCCGACCATATACGCAGATCGCGAACTGATAAAGTATGACCCACTTAATCCAATGACACAAAACCTAACGCTGCGGTCGCTTCGGAATATTGATGAATGCGTATGAAGTCCATCACGTTTCCTTCGGGATGAAAGGAGAGAGACAGGTGGAATGAAAAAACCAACGTACGATATTCGCCGAAGAACTTTCATTAGCAGCGCTTTCCGTCCATCGATCTCGTTATGTCGCTACCGCCGTACCAAAGCAGACGTGTGAAACATGCTAGAAATAGCTCCTTCTCGCGCGCCGCCACCGCCTAACCTTGCTCATTCCCGTCACGGACCGTGGCTTTTTTATTATTGTCGCGAGCGTGCTCCGGATTAAATATTACAATAAACACAGAGTGGACAGTACGCGGACCAGTTAATTTCAGACTTAATCGCTTATACGAATAATAATCATTTATTCCGTACCCAAGACGGATGGAGGAGTATCAAGGTCGTACTATGCTTTTTGACCACTTTCACCGTAAAATCCTACCTATGATGGGTACTATCGCGACCTTTCTAAAATTGTCGAAAATTTTCAACATTCTCACAGTCGTTTGAATTATCCCAAGAACGCGTCGCCATGTCTATTTCCGCCATGCTTGCATGCTCGTCCAATGTAATAAAATATTGGCTCGTTCGACCAGTATAATGTATCCGATCATCAGCCAATTCTCAGTCAATGAATGGTCCTATTGACCTAATGACCGTGGCATCGGCTAACACATTCTACAAATATTTTGAAAATTTACGAATTGAAAATGTTGAAGTCGCTATTCATTTTATCTGAGTGGTGATAAGAAATGTTTTCTAGGGGCAAAAATCACGTCTGGAAACCTTTATAATTCGGTGTTACCATTTTGTCTTCTAATTTTACAACGGGGGAGGTACGAATCATTTTGAGTTTTCATGGTTATGCCACTGGCGTGATATTTATGTCTCGATATTTTTTATGATCACTCAACATCTAGTCTATTAGCCAACGACCACATTCTCAAGTCTTCTCCAAATGAAGTTGAATAGTTTTGAAAAAAAAAAAGCGATTACTAAGCTATCCATCCAGTTTAGGTTATACTCTGTTCATGGTCACGCATTATTACTATTTGGTTTGTTACATTTTATGCTAAAATTATTTAATTGATTAGGAATGCAATCAATTTTAATATTTACTGAAGGAATAGTTCAAGAATGAATTACATCTATTGAAGTTAAAATTAATTGAATGGGAAAATTAAATGGAATGAATATTCTATTATTAGTTTCAATTAAGTTAAAATTAAAATTTTGTTTATAAATTATATATGAATTAAATTTATAATTAAAGTTTAAATACTCATAATCTATTTGGTTACCCCAAACAAAAATTGGAACTAGAGCTTTTGAAAGAATTCAAAAAAGGATTTGAAGTTTGTTTTCATGAAATTATATGGATATTACTACCACAAATCTGTTATGTTTGTTTTGCTGTTATTGAAAAAAAAAATTAATTTAAAAAAAAATAAAAAAATAATTAAAAAAATGATAAAAAAAAATGAAAATAATTTTTAAAAAATTTTAATTAAAAAAAAAATTAAATTAAAAAAAAAATTGAAATTATTATACTTTCTTATATAACATATCCAAGTGATCATTGCAACATTTCACATTTAAATTTTAAATTTTTCAGTCAATTTTTTTTTAAACATTTTCCAGGACAGTAATTTTTTTCTTATTAACGATGCCCTTATGCCTTTACGCGAGTAAGGGAAAAGATAATCTTAAGACTAATATGTGATATGCACTCAATAATTACAGTATTATTTCGGCCCATAAGTACTATGTTCATCATTCCTCACGACTACATCACCACCTTCCGCCCCGAATTGCAATCCCTCCTCAATAAGTTTGATTTTAATTCTTTTTTGAATAATTTCACTTTTTTATATGTAGAATTTCTTGAGGTAGGGAGTTATCATAACAAGGTTCAGCATGACCAAACTTTCCAACCCGAGTGTACTTTAGAAAAAGTTCTAATTTGTACACTCGCTACCCTTTATTTTCGAGTATTATTTATACTTCATAATAATAATCATCAGAGTAATAATAAAAAATGAAAATAAAAATATAAAAACATAAGCAGCCATACTGCATTACTAAAGCTGAGTTTTTAATTGGGGCTTGTTCAGGTTTACAAATAACGATGCTAATCCCTCATGTCTACAGGCCACACCGAATACCAAATCTGAATCCCTACCCTATCTCTCCCAAAACCACTTTAGAAGCTAAATTTAAAATATGTAGTATGTCTCGTCTGCAATAATCATATGAGCAGATATTTTTAAAATTTAACAATTTGAGGCCTCTCCATTATCCTTTCGACTTAAATTCAACACGTCATATTCAGGTCTTAAACTAACCCCACACATGAAGTTAGACTTTTCTAAGCTGATTGGGTGAGGATATATGAGAGATTCAAGAAATTTCATAACTCTTTACTTCTTCTAAAATCTGTATTTTGCTCCAACTTCCCTCCCCCTCCACTTGAGAAGTTAAAATCAGAACAGGTTAGTTACTCAGGCTTATTTCATCATATAACATCGCAGTAAAAAAGTTTCGACCTCTCGTCTCCTCCCCCTCCCCCAAATTTTGAGGTTGATAACTCCTCCCACTTCCCTCCAACATCACGTGTGTAGGTGAATTTGGAATACATTATACTTCTCATCTACAATAATAATATGATATATTAATCCTATTTTTCGTAATTTGAGGCTATTCAAGCTCTCCTCAAATTTTGACAATCCGCCATTTTAAATCCAGTTTGACTCAAATTCAATATTTCATATGCTGGTTCCAAACCAACTTCACACACGAAGTATGACTTTTCTAGATCGATTTGGTGAGAAGAGATGGAAGATTCCTAAAAATTTCACGATTCTCAAAACTTCCTCAAAAAGCCATTTCGTTCCAAGTCTTCTCCAAATGCACTTATGAAAGTGAAGTTTGAATATATTGGTGTCCATGACTCACCTTTTCATATGAAATCAAAAATAAAAATTTTGAGTTACTTACTTTCCCTTTAGTCCTGCTCAAAATTTGAGTAATTCGCCATTTTAAGGTGTATCAAAAATCTGAAAAAAAAACACTCTTGCGTATTTACACGAAGACTCTCTCAATAAATTCTGAGCAATTTTCATCAATACCGGCTGGCGCCATGTGCGAGTGGAAAAATCAATATACATACCTAATAGTTGGACACATGCCATGTGATTACAAATGGTCTAAAATGCAAAGTTTTGAAAATCGCACCCTCCCTTGACACTTCCTTTCCAAATTACATAGGCTGTAATAGCTATCGTCTTTCAAGTTTGAAACTCAGCTAAAAATTTCAATTGAGTAGAGTTTGAGTGAAGTGAGTGCAAAAAATTTCATGAGGATGTTTTGAGACATGAAATTTCTTGAATCTTGCATAGACATTGACGTACTCAAAGGTGGTTTCTGGTTTTAGCCCTTCGCACCTCTTCCACAAAAAAATCAATTTTTAAGCACCACAAAGAAGTGTCTTCTGAGGGTTCCATATCGGGTACCACAAGGTATATATAGCATAAACTTCAGTATTTGTGAGAGGTTTAATTTTTAATTTATAATAAATATAGTCATTGTGGTGCCCATCCTTAAAACTTCAGCTGTGGACCCAGGGGGGTGAGATGATCATTTCCTGATAGTTTTTAGATTAAAAACCTTGTGGCGTTCGATTTGGGCACCACAACGTTACAAACGGGCATCACTATGACTAAAATTATATCTATAATAATTGCCAGTTTGAAAATTTAATGAGCCTTTGAGTTTGCGATAAGATGGCATGATGCATTTGATCATTACGTTTTTCGCTGAAATGAAAAAGTTAAAAACTCGGATAGCAGTAATCAGGTAGGCTACATCCGACATGACGCCATAAAGGATTACATACATCTTGTTATAATTCCATAATTCTATTCTTCATAATAACCGATACAATTTCATAACAAAACTCATGATCCAACTATCCAACATCCACGTTAATTTCGCAACCATCAGGCATGATATCAAGACCACCTTTTCAGGCACCTGCAGCATATCTGATCATATGATGGTTACGTCTTCGACCAGCCAAGTATGCGACGATCGCATTTTTCAACATGCACCTCAGCCATTCTAGGTAATCTGGTACACACACGATGACGGATTTCGCCATATACTAATACGCGATTATATACGGTAGCGCCGAATATTTCGCATCTCTGTGGTAACAGCGTCGCCGAAGAATTCGAACGCAATACCCGTCGCGTTAATGATGGCTATTGAAAATAACTTCCGATTTGGTGCAGAATGATTAAATATGTCGCAATGTTTGTACCAGCGCCTTCCAGTGGTAACCAGTTTCGCGACTATTACATGATTTAAACTAGTTCTCGATACACTTATTTTTTCACAGCCGTCGCATTTTTTTAACCCGTCTATAGATCGAATTTTTAGTCCTATATTATAATTAAAAGTGTAACTTCTCTTGGATTCATTTACACACAGTATACATGTTACGCAATGTACGCTGATTTGTTGGAAATTCGATCTAATATCGATTGGCAAATAAAAGAAAACATTTTAATTCGTGTTCGCGATCTCGATCTCGCTCTCGTTATAATTATAGCCCTCCAGTCCTTCAAAATTCTCTAGGTTGATCAGACATCGGTATCACTTGTTATGTCAAATATATAGCATCGCCTTACATTCTGATACAGCCTTATTAGATAATAGAGACACCGCTATCTTCCCCTTCATTAACTACAACCCGGAAAGGTCACCAGGCTCGTGTTATCTAGTGTTATCTAGCGCGTAAAATAGCTCTCCGAAATCGCATCAACTTTTACCTCGCGTCTTAATTGTTCGGAAAATTAAAAAATTCAACGATTCGAGAACTGAGTACGAAAACACGACGTACATCGTATGTACCACACACGTATACAGTCGTATACTCGTACACCGATACAGGTAAATTATTTGTAAATAATGGTCCATTTAATTACACCTCTTCTTCAGGTTCGTGCGTTTTCCAACCGCCTCATTGTATCTAATAGATTAATGTATTTTTTTAAATAAGAAATTCAAATTAAGCTTCATTTTTTGTTTTGTCTTTGCAGGTACGAATGAGCTCATTATGAGAAATGTGATGGTCCGATGCATCTTTTCGGCTTTAAGCGTTGGTTAGTTTCACTTTTTTAGATGAGTTTTAATTTATAACGATAGCTATTACAACCTATTCGATTCGGGGACAAGTGGTAAGAGAGGTCTTAATAATATGTATTTGCATTTCAAGTCATTTGTAATCTAATGAAAAATGTCCAAGATTTTTGATATATTTTTTTCTCCGCCTCTTAGCATGAATGGGTGTTGAAATAAGAATCGTTCAAATTTTGGTGAAATAATATTCAATTGAATATGCAGAAGTACTTTTTTTGAATTTTTGATAAATTTCAAAATGGCAGTTCATTCAAAGCTTGCTGAAAAGTGGAAGGGGCTAAATGACTCAAAATTTCTGATTTTGATTTCGTGTGACAGAATCAGTCAAGGACAACAACATGCACAAATTTAAGCCTCGCAAGTGCTTTTGAACGGGAGTTAGAGCAAAAAACTCTTAACTGAGGAAGTTTTGAGTCATGAAATTTCTCGAATGTCCTACATCTCTTCACCAAATCGACTTGGAAAGGTTGAACTTAGTATGTGGAGTTGGCTAGGGACCAGAATATGCCTTCTTACATTTGAGTCAAAATTAACACTCAATGGCGAATGACGACACCTCAAATTGACGAATCAATCAAATTTTGAGAGAGGCTAAAGAGAGAATAAATACCTCAAAATTTTCAAGCGTGATCTCATATACAAAGTGAGTGACAGACACCAACATTTCTAAATTTCAGCTTCCTAAATGAATTTGCAGGCAAATTAGACCTTGGAAACTTTTTTAAAAGAGGGTTTATAGTCATGCAATTTCTTGAATCTTCTTTATTTCTTCAACAAATCGACCTAAAAATCTCAAACTTTGTACGTGCAATTATTTAGACATTAAAGTATGACCTCTTAAATTTGAGTGCAAATGGAACCAAAATGGCGGATTATCAAAATTTGAGTACAGTTTGAGGAACCTCAAGTTTGTAAAAATGTAATTAATATGAACTCATATGATTATTGTGGAGAAGTTATACACTATATTTTTAGTTTACCTCTGTATAATAATATTGTAGGGGAGAAGGGGGGTAATGACCTCAAATTATGGGGGTGGCACAGGAAAGGGCCAAAATTTTATAGTGTGGTGTCATATGATAAAATGAGCTCAAGTGATCAACTTTTTCTGATTTTAGCTTCCAAAGTGAATTTAGAGGGGAGTTGGAGAAAAATCGGCTTTTGGAGGGGGTGAGGGATTTCTACAGGAAATTTCATGAATTTTCCATATATCTTCACCTAATCGACCTAGAATGGTCAAACTCTGGAAGTAGGGTCAGGCCTGAGCAGAGAGGGAAGGGGGTTTCTTCTGCAGACCTGTGCAGAGGGAGAAGGGAGATTTCCCTCCGGGCCCGAGTTTTTTTTGAGATCCTGCGACTTGACGCCTTGACGCATCAACGCTAAACAACTTTTTTTTTTGCTCTTATTACTTTCCTGCTCGGCGCTGAAATGTCTAAATGATTGATATGTTTAAATTTTGGCTTCTCAAGTGAATTAGTGGAGGAGTTGGAGCAAATACGACTCTTAGAAGAAAAATCTTGTCAGGAAATTCATGAATCGTCCTCATTTCTTCACGAATGTCCTTGAAAAGCTAAAACTTTGAATGCGAAGTTAGTCACTGACCAAAATATATCACCTTGATTTTGAGTCAAAATGGATCCAAAATGGTGAATAGCAATTCAAATTTCAACCTCTTAATTGGGCTTAGTAGTTAGATGTAAAAGGGGTTCTAAAGGAAACATCACGTAGGAAATTTTATGAATCGCAAAATGACTCGTTCAAGCACCCCAATCTGTGGTTTATCACCCAATCTAACGACACTGATCCTAAATCCATTTTCTTAAACTGTTTTAGAAGAAATAGGTGTGGTTCTCAGACACGGTTGTGAATGAGGCTTGTGGACCCAAAGATGTTCGCAACAGTCCCAATTAAAAACTCAGCTTCAGTAAAGCGGCGTAGCTGCTTACCGCGTTTTTTATTAACAACAATTTTCAAACTTATCTCGTGATTTGATAATCTGATAATTAAATACCACGCGACGGCTCGTTTTACCTCGTTAATGAAATACAGAAGCGTGTTTTGGTTGGGTAGTAAGAACAAAATTCAGATGTTTTCTTTAATGACGTTACATTTTGTTTCATCATATACACCGTTATTCATACCCGGGTAAATATCTGATAAGCTTGTATAGAAATTATTTCGAGTGACGTAAAAAATATTATGACAATTGTTGCAACGACCGTGGATGACATTAGTCGCATTGTTAACCATGGTTTTGGATAATAATTCTAGAGAGTTTTATTTCGATAAATACCCAGAAGACTTATATTACGCGTGTTTCGATAAATATGCCGTAATTTCGATACAGGTCGGTGAAATTTTTCGATGGCATTGGCATCGAGAATGAGAACCGTAATTTAGACTCGGTAATCCACCGAAAAAGTCGCGGACACGGGTAATTTAACTCAGACGCCATGCCGGTTCGATCACAGTGCTTGTTTCTTTTTAGTAAGTAACCACAAACTTTGTCTGCTTTCTTGGAGTCTCAGTATTATTTTTTTAACGAAAAAAACTTTTTTTTTTTGTTATTTGACGCTGTGTACACTATACAACCCTGTGGCTAAAAGGGGTTTTTATTTTGAATTATGTTAAATTGTGGGAATTTAATTACTTTGGTGATTTTTACCAAACTATTAGCAAGGATGATTTACATTTGAGGTTGAGGAAAATAAGTATTTCTGTAATTCCTAAATTTGAGGCATTGTGTAAGAATATGGGCGATTGTGATTGGAACGTTGCAGATTGTGTAGAAGGGCGTCGGAAGTCTATTTAAGAGGTGGTCATGAGTGAGAAGAGAGTGGCCTGTATGTATATGGGTCATAATAACTTCCTCTTGGCGTTTGAAATGACTGGGGTACTTCCATGGTTTTACTGTTTTATGGATCGACTGTAGTTTGTTAGAATTCGGAACGTTGGTCCAATACTCTTGTAAGGCATTTTAGAGAGCCAGCACTGTTACCAACATTTTTAAGTGGCCTCATTATGGATATAGCATTATTTCCATCACTTGACATTAAAATATTACACATCAGAAAAATGTTGAAATTTTTCCATTGGAGAAAGAGTAGGAAAAGTTCAACTTTGGTCACAATTCGAAAAAATAAAATTATTTCGAATTTTACCTTTGATATAGCATTTACAAAATTTTTCACAATTACTGAAATTAAAAGTATCTTTTTAAATTACAGGTTTATGTATTGTCGGAATCCTCGGGCAAGAAATCCATAGATACCAATGGACCGATCAACAGGTAACGTAATATTATCTCGATCTTTTCTCAATATCATCTAAAATCCAGCATTAATTCGAACGTACTTTTAGGTACTGGCTGACGAATGGAAACCATTTGTACCCGGTTTCATTCCACAACGTCAATTCGAAACATATCCAGTACGACCAGACTCGAGTCGTCAGTTCTTTGGCAAAACTCCTGAACCTCTACAACAAAATCCCTACAAGAAATCTTTTCAAACAGCAGCATCCACCAATAATATCGAACCATATGCTGTACCGCAGATACTAGGCTCATTCAATACATTCGGATTACAAAGCATTCAAGCTAGAAATCCTTCGCTCGAGAAGAACATAAAAGATAATCAGTTCTTAGAGCAAGGATCTCATTTACATCCGAAATTCTACCCTCAAAATTCCCAGCAACCACAACGTTTCCCTCAGCCTCCACCTGCATTCGTGCAACCTCAACATGCGCAGTATTTGCCCAATCAACACCAACAACAACAACATTATGGTAATCAGTTTAGATTGGAGAATCCTATTAAACAACAGAGTTTACTTCAATCACCAACTAGAACGATTCAAAGCACTGTCCAAGTGTTCCCACCAAATCCACCAAATCATTACCAACAAAACGCTTATTTCTTAGGAGTACCGCAGAATGAAGAAGAAGAATATTCGAGAAAACAAAATGTACATAGACCGAATGATTTTCTATTGAATACCAATAATGTCGCTACCATTTATGGCTCGAGGGATCCGACGCTAAATATTCCACCACCTGCGTTAAAACCTACTCCATTCATACGTAACGAGCAGATACAACAGGATCATTTTCTTTATGATAATAATAATTTGAAATCTATTCAGAGATATGAAGGAGCGAATACTTATAATAAGCGTCCTTACGAAACTCAGCAAGTTCAGCACATTGATACTAAAAAACCACAGGATGATAACCCGAGTAAACAAGTGTACGAGCAACTGTCGCACTTTGGTAGACCATTCTCTTTACCTAAGGAGAGTGTTACTGAATATACACGCCTGAAACCAGAGCCTAATTCTGGAGTAGATTATAACCAAGGCTATGACGTACCAGTGGAACATTATAAGAAGGATAAAGTTAAACCTAGTCAGTTACATACTGAACACAAAACCTCTTACGGACGTGCTCCAGTCAAAACCACTTATCCTCAAGTAAGCACTACACCTAATGTAGTGCTAGACTACGAACCAGCTAAATTACAAAATGTCAAAACAGTCACTTACGTTCCTCAGCGAGATGTGCTGCAGTTTAATGAGGAAGACGTTTCTGGTGGCCTCAAGAATTACCAAAATAGCGAGAATTTCAACTCTTACACTAGAACACCATTTTTACCCACACCTACGGAAGCTGAAGATGATCTTGGTGGTTTTGGTAACCAGCAAAGATTCACTACACCTTCGCAGAAAGTCACCTCTAGCTTACCCAAAAACCATAAATATGGTAGTATCCAACATACGGGCACTCGCAACCGTTATCAACCCAATTACCAGAACCAAGAGCCAGCTAAATACCATACCACCACAACTGAATCTAAACCTATAGCTAATTACGATGAAAATATAAAATATGTGGCACCAACACAGCCATCAGAGTATGCTAATGACCAACAATATGAGACTACCACTAGGAAATCTGGTAGTCGTCGAAGAAAACCATCTAAAGCTAACAAAAACAAAGAACAAACTCGATATAAATTCCCAACATTTGCTGAAGCAACAGCAACTAGTACTGCTAATGTTGATAGTTACTTTGGATCTAATGATATTTCAACTACTGAAGCTACTATTCAACATACTACCATTAAAAAGAAACAAACCAAGTATACCACTTCGAAACCAGATGAAGATTATCCGAATTACCCTCAATATGTGAAACAACAAGAAAATTATCCTAATTACCCTAAAGAGTATTTCCAGAATACGCAACAACACAATACTTATAATAACCAGGAAACTGCTGCAGACTACTTCAACTCTGAAAAAGAGGAAGAAAAGAGAACTATCCGCAAATCTCAACTTCAATCTCAACAACCACTACTACAACACCGGAACCAACAACTACCTCATTGAAAGCTCGTATTAAGAACAAATACGCTAACTCGACTAGACCACGATTCAGCATTAAAGACTACAAGAAAACGAGCTCTTCGACCCAAAGCACT
Organism: Phenacoccus solenopsis; assembly: GCA_009761765.1. Taxonomy (NCBI): domain Eukaryota; kingdom Metazoa; phylum Arthropoda; class Insecta; order Hemiptera; family Pseudococcidae; genus Phenacoccus; species Phenacoccus solenopsis. Next base: position 33,866,629 of record CM019754.1, on the reverse strand, counting down.
CCAACATCAACAACTGAACTGGTTGAAGAAGTAGCTGATACAGAAAAGAAGAACATTCGCAAATTCAACTTCGCTTCCAGATCTAAGAACAAAACTGAGACTACCAAAGCACCAGAAGAATCTACCTCCGAATCGATACGAAAATATAAACCGAGAACCAGGCCTTCCAAATATCGAACTTCATCTACTACACCAGCTCCGGTCACTGATAGCACCAGTGAACGCGTCAACACGTTCAAACCATCTACCTCGAATCGTTATAAATCCAGTACCAGTAAATATTACAATCGTTTCCGAACCACCACTGAAATAACCACCAACGACGCTGACGAACCATCAGTGGCTGCTTCTGATAAAAAACCAGTCCGAACTATGCTCTTTTCAGCCAAAAGATCAGCCTTACTTCGATCCAAATCGACAACGCCGAAATTCGACGAAGCCGAAGACGAAGAAGAAATCATCGAAGAAGACGATCTACCGAGTCCATCGACGCTCAAGAAAACCACAAATATTCAATATAAACCAAACACGAAGCTCGAAAAAGCTGACGATGCTTCGCAAACCAGTATAATGACTAGTTCTGAGGAACAAAATGAGAAAAAAGAAATCAAACAGGGGAATAATGATGCCCAAACATCGGTCGACATTACCGCTTCGTCTGAAGAGGAAATGGACGATTTTTCCGATATGCTAGACTTCAAAGAGAACGAAGTACCAGTATCTTCGAGTGTGTCGCCAGTCACCGCTGAAGACCGAATGGATGACGCCGATAAAGTATCCAAAGTATCGTCGTTAACTAGCATAGACGAATCGGATATACCTATTTCCTTCTTCCAAAAATGGTCTTCAAACGACAATCAAAATCAGTGATTATAATTTTTCCAGTCATTTTTTATTTTTTTGTTATTAAATATAATATTTATGGCGTAAGATTTATATTGTATTTGTACGTCTATGTTTTTTTACGCGGTACTTTTTAATTGGCCAATTTTATGTTCAAACGATACATATATTGAAAACACTCTGATACATAGATCGTATTACCACCCATTGCCTACGTACCAGCTAAATACGTATTATGCAAACTTCCAACTATATAGTCTTCAGTTGTCACGGATATATCGAGTTACCAATAAATTTAAAATAAAAAATCAATTCCCCTCCGCTACTTCTAGAGTATTTGATCCGAATCACTGAACAAAGGAAAACAACGACTTACCTACTTGGTAATCACGTCGAATAGCGAGAAATCATGCCAATAATGTCAACCCGACGCTATTTAACAGGTTAATGGGTGCATCCTAGTGCATCAACTAGCATTCCAGTTAGCCGATAGGAGTCTGTGAACAATCCAAAACCATGAAATGCTCATTTAATGCTTCGATTTATTATTATTATTTTTTTTTATATATTAAATGCATCTAAATTGAACTTATGGCAATGTTCGCAGCTTACTGGCTAACAAAATTTACATAGGCACTATTAAATTTTCGTAATACCAGTATTACAGTATTTGGGAAAATCGAACAAATTAAATGAACAATTATTTCCACGCATTATCAACTGAAATACCCCCCCCCCTTTTACGGTACAATTAATTAATATTATTAATTATTAATCCGATGTACTTGAATCACATGATCAAGTTAACCATTTTTTGTTAAAGTGTTCATTCCACATTCTATAATTATTTATTTATAAAAAATTTCATTATTAAAAAAAAAGTTTATTTAAGTCTATGGATCCTTGCTAAGTTGCTGGTATGAATTTTGTGATTTATACATATTTTATAAGCAACACCTTTCCGCTAGGACTTGCATCGTGGTGAAAAAACATTTTAATTTTTCCATGATTCAAACAGTTTAATTTATGTTAAAATACTGTAAATACTTGTACAAAGCTTTATATTATTAAATTTTTTCATTCTATTTATTTGCAATTTAATACATCTATATATATGTAATTGATTCTTTTTGTGAATAATTTACAAGTAATTTTATAAACTTGTACATATTTTTATTTCCCATACATGACTGTATTTATTAATAAAATATATTTTTATTTTTTATTTGATTATTTTTTAAATTTTTTCTCGAGTAAATATACTTACCAACTTTCTTTTACTTTCGACGGTATTTGAAAGAATATCAAATATTATACGAGCATGATAATATGGCGGTAAAACTAAATTCTCTTTCGTCTATCAATTTTTATCAGAAGAAAAAATTTGAAAACGCCTAATTCTTTCAGGTAAGTTAATGGAGAACATGGTACCGATTGAAATTATCCATTCGATTATTTTTTTTTCAAAATATCACTTATATGATGAAAGTACAATTCGATTTTAAAATTTTCTGAACGTTTGAAAATTTTCAAAAAATTACTAAAAATGGAAAATGTCTTATGAAAACTCTTAAACCTGTTCTCTCTGCTTACAACTGATAACAGAAAAGCTCGATTTGAGGGGTGATTTATATGTACTATATCTTCGCGAATATTGAAGTTGAATTGTTCGGATTAGTTTTGTTTCGTGACTGTTGAGACATTTTTGAAAAATTGATTAGTTTCTTATTTAGGGAGAATGCAACCAACGTATCTCCAGCGTGCTATAACTTCTTTTGAAAACAATCAATTAAAAATTTAACACAGATGTGTTTTCGTTTTTTTATTTACGAACATCTCAACAAAAAAAAATTGAAAAAATTTGAAAATTGACAGAGATAGAGTGCATCTAAATTCGGATGGGAGCGGGTCAGGGTTCAAAATTCGAAACACGATTCGTTAAAAACGGTCACGTGACTTTCACCATTTGGTTGAAATTTGTTGCTCGTAGAGCAGTAAAGAATACCCTTGAATGAAGGAACCTAAAAATTTGGATACTGAAACTGAATATGATGAATAGGCAAATTATATCACAAATCTATAGTGAAAGTTGCCTAACCTCACAACTGAAGACGGTGAAAAAAAATAGGAACAACTTCTCAATTCAACTGAGATAAGATATCACATCTCAGTTGAATTGAACTTTATTGAATGCAAACAGATGAAAAATTTCATAATTAAAAATTAATTTTGGAAGTTAGGGTTTGGTGATCAAAAATAAGAACAATGAAAATTATATTTTAAACATGAAAAAATTCGAAAAATCAAAAATTGGGAAACATTTCAAAATAAAAAGATATAGAACAGTGGGGTATTTAAAAAAAAAAAGAAAAAATCTACCAAAATGAAAAAATATCCTAAACTAAAAGAATTCGAGAGTAGAAAATGTCTAAGAATAAAAAATTTTCGTAGATTAATTTTTTCGAAAAATTACCCCTCATCAAAATACCAGAAAAAGTTTTTAACTTTCAAGTCAATCATAAGCTGGTTAAATGGGAGAAATATTGTCAGAATAAAGGATCTACCGAATTCAAGTTTCCGAAATTAACATCCCTTAAAACTACAGCCTCTTTTCGAGAAATGCAACCTCTAATACTTTTAAAAGGGGTTAATTTCAAGATCTATCGAGAATACGTTAAAATGATCAAAAATTGTCAGAGTAAAGGGTTCAGTAGAGTTCAATCGTCAAATTCAATACTTACTGATTTTAGGTATTTTTCTAAAAGTGATTCTCCTCTTCCCTGTAGGCTTGTTTTATAGAATGTTTCCCGATGAAAACATCATATCATTATTCACATCGTGCAATATTGATTTTAAAAATATTTCTCATGATTTTTCTTATTCTGCAAAATTTTGCCCCTATTTTCACCCCCCCCCCAATTCCAGGAACTAAAATTTTTGTTGTGAGTTTTGTAGGTAATATACAGGGTTCTCCATAGAACGTTCTCCACACTTCGCCTACAAATAGTACATGAGTAGATAAACAGGAAATGTTATTAGGATAGGTTGCCTATTTTGCAAACTAAAGGAGTTATTGAATGTTAGTAATAAAATTATGCCAAGCTTGACAAATTTCAATTTTTTCAACTTTTTGCAAATAACCTCAATCGCTCTCTATCGTATGTTTCGTCCAACAGTGAAGTTGAACTTTTGTTAGCAACGAAATAATTTTCTCTTATGGGAGAGTGCATGTAAAAAATTCATGTTTCATTTCTAGTGCCTCACTCAGTTCGTAATGTTTGGAAAATTGTTCACATAGCTCAAATTTTTCATTTTCATGAATACTTTTGATTTATGATATCAAAAGCAGTTCAGGAATATTACAATAAATGCAATTGAATTCATCATAACTCCTTCAAATCACCAAATAGGCAACTTATCCTAATCACATTTTTTGTCTGTTTATTCACGTAATGTTCGATAGTTAATAGTTTGGCAGACGTTTCACGGGAGACAACTTGTTTCATCTATATTTACCATATGTATGTGCTGCACATAATACTACAAGATAAGCGTATTATTATATTCTCAATTTTTTGTATGACGCGTGAGAGAAGGGAAAAGGGGTAATGTGGGAGAATTCTTTTGAACAGAGGATGAACGAGTGATACTAATATCTATGCAAAATAAGAGCCCTTAGGTCAACTTAGCACTTCGTGCTTTTTTGAATCAGTCCAAGCCTGGATTTAAAATATTTTACTGTAGTTCTTCCATCTTTAATCAATTTATTTATAAGTTTAAACAATTTACGAATAAGTTTTTCCTTTTTAAAGCTTATTTTAATTCTCAAATTGAAGTAATTTCTTCATTTTTAATAAAATTATTTAAATATATAATATTTCTAAAATTAATTACATTATTAAATTTAAATGTCACATAAAAATACCACACTTGACAGCCCCTGATTTTTAAGAGCCTTGAAGAAATGATAATACATATGTACGTACAAAAATCCATCTTTGGTTGCCTATTCAGAAATAAATAGGATTTTTGCTTCATTTAGGTACACCATAACAGTATGCCAGAAGATGGACACTTAGGCAACTCAAACAACTACGATGTATATTGAGTAGAAAACGAACGAGTATGATGGGAAATTCCAAATTCACAATCATTATTTTTTGAGGAGAGCTTCATTTCTTTGGAGTATTACGCTTCATATGTTCATGAATTAGTACATACATTATCAACTAATACGCAGATACTATGAACAATACAGTATTTAAAGGATATTTTACGAGAGCTCTCAACTCGTTCGCAATATTGGTAAGCTCCTTCGTATATTCAACCAGAAATATACGAAGAACTGGAACTTAGCATATCAATGCCTCGAAGGGGCACCGATTCGACTTTCAAAGTTTATTTTCAAACAAGGTTGAATCGCTCGCAAAACCTTATCGAATTCATCACTACCATGTAAGAGCTGCGAGCATTTATCCATTCAGGCAAATCGCGTGTAAATAAATCATCGAAATCACGTAACCTTTCAAACGATACCGCTCAAGGGTGCCACCAACAAACAATACCCTTTAAAAGCTACTTAGGTGGCCTATATATGCGCCACGTAACACGTACCGAAATACACACATTTTCACTTCACGTAGGTGTTCATTTGGGAACGAAAATACAAAAGAATTAAGCAATTATGATTACAGCGCAGTTGGCGTTTCGAACACGCGAAACGCATCGTTATACGGCGATCAATTAAAATCGAAAAACCGGTGGGATTTTCGAGCCGCGTAATTACTTTTACTTTCGTTTCCCGGAATGAAAGGGAAAAACGTAACCGCATCTCGTACGTTTTTAAAACAAACAAAAAAAAAATGATTTTCTTTCCTTAATTATTCGATCTTGACAGTGAAGCGGTCGATTTGTCCTTGACCAGATACACGTTAAGTTTTTTATAGATTCATCGGGTACATCTGTAAAACACACGGAGAAAGCATCGTCGTATCACTAATCGTTTTGGTTAACATCGGTAATGAGAATCGGGAGAAAGTATTCGTGTATCCGCGATTTTTTCATTATTTATCGCTCTTATACAGCCGATTCTTCAGGTGATCTGGTCCACGATGTAAATTTTGGCTCGACTTTTATTCCAACCGGAGTCTCTTTTCGTGACGTAATATTCGCGATGGACGTATCAAATTTATGGAAGAGTTGGACAAACGTTCGGCGCATATTAATCGCGCAAAATTCACCTACCGGTCTTGTCATCGAGCGATAGTTCCAATTAGGATCTTTTTTCCTCAACATTCGATCCTCTTCCGCGTTTAAAAAACGTCAATTTCAATAAATTACGACTATCTATCGTTTACCACCGTCTGTAATACTGTCACTGTCCTCAAGCCGCACCTACGTATCACGTTCGGCTCACTGACCTTTCTCAATCGTCGTTAGAGTGATTTCTTTCGACATCGTCGTAAAATTTCGATACGTAAACATAGGTGCACAACCGACCGAATGAATTGTAAACGAATGCGATTCCGAAGCGAACCGAACATATTTTCTCCCAAGGCACATACTTTTTGAGTTATTGGGGTGCTTTTAATCCCAAAATTCCAAACATTATGAAAGTTGTTTTTTTTTAAATTAATTATTTAATTAATTAATAATCACTGTTAGCACGCTAATGTAGAATAGGACATATAGAAATCACTGTTCAAGCGTCTAGACTGCCATATATGAAATTTTCAGCTCGAAAAATTCGCGCCCTAGCCGGGTTCGAACCTCGGACCTTTTGTTTGCCGATCAAACGCGCAACTCTTACGCTACTAGTGCGATGTTCCTTTCGAGCGAAACACAGTGTTGCCAACTTGGTAAGAGTATAAATCCTCATTTTTGACTAACAAAAATCCGCACAAAATTCGCATAGATACAACTAAAAATGGTGAAAATTATGAGACGATGACGTCATAGGAGAAAGTCTAAAATTGTGAGAAGAATGCAGTATAGAGAATGAAATCAATAAAAACTGAAAATTGTCTGTTTAATTCGAAAATCCGCAAACAATCCACATTTTTCATTCAAAATCCACACAAATACCCCCTTTTTCAAAAATCCTCATACATTTTTCAAAATCCGCCCTTGTGCACGGTTGGCAACACTGGCAAAACATATAATTTGTTTTTTTTTTTAACATCTCGTTTGTCCGTACTTCTACGTGACAAACAGTTCAGTTAGAAAATGAAGAGCAGTCAATTTGCAATCAATTGGATTCTAGCAATTTTCCCTAGATCCCAACAGTGTTGCTAAAGCCCTGTCATTTGGTTTTACACGTACATCGAGGCTACCATTGATCGTACGTGAACAAGATTGATATGAATATTAAGACAATCGAATTTCTAATAATTTAAGCTCAAGCAATTTTTGCTTGTTTCCAACTGCGTGGAGGTGGTCAATATTTTTTCAATGAAATGGGAAAATAACGAAGTTGGGAATCAAGATGAAGATAGTCTCATTTCAATTACTTTAATTAATAATTTTTGAATTACCCCATTGTTCAATTAAGGGGGAGAGGGTGAAAATTACTAGATAATATTAATCCTTTAGCAATTTAATCTGGAAACATCGAGAAGAAGAATGGAATTTTCGAGATTAGACCAATTTATAATTTATTTTTTAAATACATAACCCCAAGAGCAGCCTAATTGGGATTAAGGGGAAATTGCTATTAGCCAGTTTATTGCAAATTTATAATTTTTGATTTTACAAAATTAGTGGTTTTTTAAACTAACATAAAAAAAAAAAAGTTAAATAATTTTTATTATATAAAATATAATTAAAAAATTAGAAAAAATGAATATAATAAAATAAAAATTTATAAAAGGATATTCTACAATTTTGCTCTGAGATAGAAATAATATTCATTACATTAAAAAAAAAAAAAAAAGTAAGCAGCCATGCCACATTACTGGAGCTGACTTTTTAACTGGGCTTTGTTCAAGTTTGGAAATAACATTGCTAACCGCTTCACGATTACAGGGCACATCCAACACCAAGTCTAAAAATCCCTACCCTATCCCCTTCAAAACCACATGAGAAATTGAATTTGAAACAAATGTAGTAATTTTAACAATCATAATCATATTAAACACATATTTCTCAAATCATAATTACTTGAAGCTCCTCAAATTAACTTTCGTGTAACTCCTTCTCATTTTGAGGTCGCTAACCCCTCCTTCTCCCCTCCAACATAATTTATCGAAATGAATTGAGGATATTGTATACTTCTCACCCGCAAAAATCATAATTTATGAATTCATATTGATTACATTTTTACTAACTTGAGGCTCCTCAAGCTCTACTCAAATTTTGATAATACACCATTTTGGGTCCATTTTGACTGAAATTCAAAAGGTGAAATTTTGTCATCAAAGAACTCTACATACAAAGTTTGATCTTTCTAGGCCTATTTGTTGAGGATATATGGAAGATTTCAGAAATTTCATTACTCAAAACTTCCTCAAAAAGCCTTTTTCTGCTCTAACTTACCTCCAAATGTATTTATGAAGCTGTAATTTGAATATATTGATATACAAAACTGACTCTTTTATATGACATCAAAAACGGAAATTTTAAGCTTTTTGCACCTTCTCCTTCCCCCGTCAAACTTTGAGTTATCCGCCATTTTGAGGTTTATCGAAAAAACAAAAATTTATCTATTTTGCATTTTTGAAAAAAAACTTTCCAATCAAATTTTGAGCGAATTTCATGAATACCCGCTGGCGCTACGAGTGGGGGGGGGATCAAAAAGTTGAACATTTGCAAGATGATTGCAAACGGTTTGAAACGCAAAGATTTGAAGACCCTACCTTCCCCCGAACTACTTCCCAAATCAGCAGGGGCGTAACTAAGGGGGGGATGGGGGAGCTTCCCCCAGGTGTTTTGAAAAGTTGGGAAATTTATAATGTGTTCCACGTTGAAATTGGGATTTGGTTTCTTTTGGGAAAAAGAACTCGAATAAAATCGAACTGATGCCAACTTATATCATGTATAGCACACAACCAGGACGTAGCACCCTTGGCTTTTGGAAAAGTTGGTAAATTTGGAGTTTTAGCGTAGCAGTATTATTACAACTATTTTAAAATTTTTGAAGACAAAAAAAAAAAAAAAAAAGGTCAACAGTTGGGAAAATTTCATGGTATTAGTTGGCAATTTTGATTTTCTCCCCCCTGAAGAATGTCCTCGTTACGCCCCTGCAAAATCAGGTAGCTATAATACCTATCATTTTCAAGTAGAAAACTCACCTAAAAAATTAAAATGAAAAAAAAAAAAATAATGAAATTTTTTCACGTAGAAGTGCCGACAAACAAGATGCTTTCAAAAAAGAGCATTTTTTATAATATTTTGAATTTTGTAGTTGAAGGCACCTTAATAATTCAAAAAGTATGAGCCACGAGAAAAAAATACATATCATTCCATTTCTTTGAAATTCGATTACCTTTATTGCATTCTGAATGGTTTTCACCTACGACCAATGAAAAGTCGAACTGCCACCATATTGAGCACCCCACAAATTAGAGTTATAAAAAATTGATTTCGCTCAATTGGCGAAAAATTTTATGCTCATCATTTTTCAACTGAGGTATTTTTCCAATAAACCTGCCGATAAATGAGAATCCTAATCAAAAAACAGCATTTTTGATAGTTTATTCGTATTTTTGGACTAAGAGCACATTATTTTCGCGCTAATAACTCAAAAAATATGGGTCATAAGAAAAATATGTATATTGCTTATTTTTTTGTAAATCCGAAGCTTTAAATTTTCTTGTATAATTTTTTCACCTATGACCAATGGTAGTCGAGATAACTGCCACCTCTCCGACTTCCCCAAAAAGTAGGACCATTATAGCAGGGACCGACATGATTTTCGTACTTCGAGAGAGATCCTCTAAAAAATCCAAAAATTACATTTTCTCCTTAAATGTCGATGGATCCACTGCAGCTCTTGGACTATTATTAAAAGATGATAATTTACGACTGGTTAATTCTTCTTACATGCTCACATCAATTAAGATAAATGTCACGACTATGCTAGTCAGCTCATTAGCCATCGATGTTTAATTTCGAAATCAACCGCATCAAAAAATGTATTAGCTTCCATTGCGTTTGAAGTCTTAATCCGGCATCGCCTTCGGGTTCCGGTAACGTAATTAAAATATTCGATTCGACGTCCAACGTCAAGGAAATAATAAACGACAATGTATATCGATGGCTATACGAAGCATTTACGTAAAACCATACAAGTATACCAGCTATACATCTATAATTCTCCATATCCTAGTTACATGTACCTATAGCTGCGCATTTTCTAATAATAATTTAAAATAGATAATAAAAAAATGCGTTATCGTAACGTGCCACGGATTGGTGAGCTACATTACGCTATAAATGAGAATTCAAATTTACGATAATACGTTGCAGTTTAATTTTATGGTTCTTAATAATTAAAAATTATATTTCTTCGATAC